>JAJHZJ010000416.1:600000-1014886 GCA_023548195.1 Bettongia penicillata ogilbyi | reverse complement strand
TCTTCATGATATGCTATATTCATTAGTTATTTCTTGTAACACAATAATAAGTACCACAGTTTGTTCAATCATTCCCAAATTGAAGAGAACCTACTTTGCTTCCAGTTCTTTGATACGACTAAAATACTACTGCAGATATTTTGGTTTATATGGGTCCTTTCTTTTTGTGACTGACCTCCTTGAGATATATGACTACCAGTGGAATCTATGGATCTAAAGGCATGAACATTTTAGTCACGTGCTTTACAAAACCCCAAATTGCTTTCCAGAACTGATGGACTAATTCATAGTTCCATCAACAGTACATTAGTATGCCCAATATTACCTGTTGGCATCTTTCTGTCAACTTCACTGGGTATGAAGTAAAAACTCATGGTTGAGGGAGCAAGGGGGCAAAATATAGTGCTAGATCAAAATTCAATACCTGAGTTCAAATCCAGCTTCATAAGTTTTACTCTGTGACCCTAGGCAAATCAATTTAACTTCTGTCTTCCTTAGTTTCCTCACCAATAAATTGGGATAATAATGGCACCTATCACAGGGTTGCTGTGAAGATCAAATGAGATATCTGTAAAGTGTTCATCACAATGTCTGGCGCACAGAAGAGCTAAATAAATGCTTGTTTCCTTCCTACTTTCTTTCTTTTGATTTTCATTTCTCTCATTATTTGTGACTTAAAGAGTTCTTTCCTATTGTTGTTACTAGAATGAAATTCTTCTTTTGACCACTTAAATATTTGTTAGATGTCTACATATCATCAATATCAAACCATTACCTGAGGTATTTGATAAAAATTTCCCCCAGTGACCATTCCTTTTTCTTATCCTACATGTATCAAGTCGGTTTATGAGAAAGATTTTAATTTATGTAATAAAATCTTTCTATTTTATGTTCTGCAGTTGCTTCTATTCCTTCTATATTTTTTTGTTTAAAATTTCATGCCTACTTAGAACTTAGAAAAAGTATATGACCTACTTTTCTTTTAACTTTATGATATGAACTTGAAAATTCATGGTATATATTCCAACAAGCACAAATCCCACCCCCTCCCCCAAAGATAAACATAGAAGTAAAAAGAGACCGACTAAATTCTTACCAACTGAACTTCACCAAAAAGCACCTCTTCCAATTACTTTAATAACATCAAAATCTTCTGCCTTCATCTGTAGGCATCCAATTTTTGTCACAGTTCTCTCATCTATAATGAATTGAAAAATATAGGTGCTCATAAATACAAATGCCATAATTAGTAATCATAGTTATAAAAAAAAAAAAATACAGACCAATGAAATGGTTTGGGCTTTCAACTAAACCTATGTGAATCAAGCTTTGAAAATTCGCTATTAATATCTTAAGGCAATCTAATTTTATAATTCTCTGATCCTTGGAATCATAACCATCTTGGTCTCAGATATCTGACCTGCCACTACTCCCCAAAGTCCTCATAGACTTGCCATCTACCTATTATTTTCCCTGTTAGAACTTATGTGTTACTTAAACTTTAAGTCTGCTAGGAACTTAACAAGGACCTAAGACCTCTCTTACGTACTTGTGTTTCCCTAACTTAGAATATGAGCTACTTGAAAGCAGAGACTGTCTCAACTTTCTGTTTGTATCTCAAGCACTTAATACAGTGCTGATCACAAAGTAAGCACATAAAAACAATATTCATATAATAAACATATGCAACAGATAAAAATATTTTATATACTAAATATATCACTGGTTTCACCTTTATTTCAGATAACTTCAAACAAAACTGATTACAAAAGGTTTTTGAGTTTTTTTTTGTTGTTTTTTTTTTTTTTTTTTGCAATTAAATTAGAGTAAAAGGTAATTTACCTAGAGTTTTATCAATATGAGTGTTCTATCAGAATCTGGTCTTGGTTTAACTAATAGAATGATAGCTAACGTGATGGTAGTGCATAATGATGACTCTTAAGCATATACTATGAGATCCTAGAGTGTTTATTTTGAATAACCACAAAAAGAATATTAGTGTAATTACAAGCTTCTCTCTGAGAAAGTAAGATGGGGGATCAAGTCTTAATGCTGACACATACTGGCTGTATGGCTCTGGATAATGCTCTAGGCAACTTACTAATAACAGTCCTTGCAGGGAAGGTGTCAGCCTGAACTGACAAAATGTGTTTACTCATCTGAGAGGTCTCTAAATCAACAAAATCACAGGTGCACTCACTATCTCTAGTTTTACTAAGTTTATTATATATACTGGAATTATAATCCTTTGCAAACCACTAACTACATAGTCTATATGATACTACCTCCCTGGTTATCTGACTAATCAGAACATTAATCAGTACAACTTTTATGTTTAAAATCCTTTTATTACAAGTGATTTTTTTTTATTGTGTATCTGTTATGCTGATTTTAAAAAATTATACACCTTCATTCTTAACACCCTTTGATATATCTATATCCCTGAAAGCTGCTACCAATATCATTAAATATATATTAGACAATATCATTTACATGGCAAAGACATTGTAATATTCATTTTTATTAATATTTCAAAGGAATGATTACACATTACTGATGAATCCATAGTAACTCAGCAAGTATGCTGCTTAACAAAGAAAAAATATTACAGTTAAAATATAAGAGTTCCTTAAATAACTCCTAACGGCATATGTATAAGCTTGTGTAAGTGACTTCCTCCCCACCTTTAAATGTAAGTTTCCTCATCTCTAAAATGAAAGGGTTGTATCAGACAACTTCTAAAGTCTTTTTCAGTTCTGAATCTATGATCTAATAATAACTGAGAAGTAATTATTCTCTACAGCCCGTCAATGTTTGTTACTTTTCTAGGAATTCCAATTAGAAACATAATTGTGTGCTGTTTTGCTCTAAAATTAAAGGATCCATAGTTCTAACAAAATTCTAACTAAAATACCATTATAATCTCAGGGCATTTTTATGATTCCTTTGAAACAGCCATAGGTGTGACTGTATAGATGATGAAAAAAAAAAAGGCTAATGCAACTTACATCTAATTAAGAAATTGTCTATATTCTTGTTTTTCCTCATAGCAGGAAAATTCAGATCAAAGTACAAGGAAGTCATACCATCCTGTTAGGAAAAAAAAAGAAAGAAAAGATGGTTAAATTTTCAAGCTTCTAAAAACATTTGGCTTTAATCTCTAAACTTTAGTCAGTTTTATATAGATTTTTTAAAGTGACACTTTAAGCAACGTATGATTTTATTCATGTGTATACAAACTCTACAAACATAAATTACAATTCATCTAAAAGACTTACAGGTTACTTCAACCAAAAAAACCTAGCTGATGGCCAATTTTCTGGTTTTCTGGCTTTCTACATTTAGTATGTTCATTTTACTTGTCCATTTACTTGGGGTTTTCTGAGTCTTTCTTCAAGCTCACTCACCATGATCACCATAGTCAGCAAGGTGCTGTCATAGCTTTTAAAAAAAACCTCACCTCCATGAGAGAATATTAACCACAGGACTCTTGCATATCTAAATAGCAAGATCATTTACATTAGCAGGCAGTTAAAATTCATTTTTAATAAGATTAACAGCTTGACAAAATATTATATCCAAACTTTATCTAAAAAAGGAAGGTCACTGCTATATGAAATACAGTATGATGTAAGCAGATTAAGAATAATCAACTTTTAACACAGGAACAACAGGTTTCAATTTCTCACCTCTGACACACACTAGATGTGTGACTCTAGGCAAGTCATATAACTTCTCAGAGAACCAGGCAATTTTCTAAGACTATAAATTGCAAAGAAGATGCTAAGCTGCTCAGCATCTGACAGTTAAAACTGATAAAATTGCAGGCCCCAATAAAAAGAATTTATCATGTTTACTACGCACCAAAACATAGCACCAGGTTTTAAGTTTTAAGTACTGGGAACATAAATACAAGGAAACCAAAATAATCTTTACCTTCAAGGAAATTATATTCTAATAGGGAAACGATGACCAGAGTGGTGTTTGTAAGAGTGAAAAATAAAAGCATAGGATAATATGTGCAGGAATGATATTGTTAGTTTTACTATCCTTCTTACAGTTAAGGGACAGTAGGAGCATAGAGGGGAAGGAGAATCATGAAGAAGGCATGGAAGTGGCATTAGGGTCAAGATAAAACAAACATTCACCTGAGCCCCAGGGTCAAAGAAACATTTTGACATTACTTTCTTTCCCCCCAGAGCTGTGATTTTCTCCCCTTAGAGAGCCCTGGGTGATTCAACCTCCCTCTACCAAAATGAAGCTCAGATTCCAATCCCAGTTCTACAACTCTGAATCTTAGACGTGATTTGCCTGGATCACAGTCATTATGGATCAGAAGCAAAACTTGAACCTAAATTATTCAGACTCCACTGACCAGGTATTCAACCACTGTAGCACACTGTATGCCTCCCAACATTGTCTTATCCATATTAAAAATACAATTCATCGGGGGAGGAGCCAAGATGGCAGAGTAGAAAGATTCACATATGCTAGCTCCGAACCCACAACCCATAAATTTCCTGTAAAAAGAACTCCCAACAAATTCTAGAGCAGTGGAAGCTGTGCAGCAATGGAGTGGAGGAGATTTCCGTTCCAGAGAGCCCTGAAAAACCGACCCCAAAGGTCCATCGTGCACCAGACAGCGGAGCCCAACCCTGCCCTGGCCACGCAGCCCGAGAGGAGCAGATCCGAGCAGGCTTCAGGGACGGAACCTCCCACGGCCGCGAAGGTCCCTCCACCCACAGGCGCTACAGGTCAGTGACAGAGGCTTCTGGGCTGGCCGAGAGGGGAGCAGGGTGTCTCCATAACTCAGGCCCCCTCGGGAGGCAGCAGCAGAGGCAGTGGCGGCCAGGGGCTCCCAGAGTAGGCAGGACCTCAGATCCATTACTGAAGGTCTCCACATAAACCCCCTGAGGGAACTGAACCTGGGAGGTGGCCCTGCCCCCACTTGAGAACCTGAATTTAATCTTACCCTGAAGAGTAGCCAAGCCTGCCGCTGAAAGCCCTGAGGCTGGGGAGCAGCATTTGAATCTCAGACCCCAAGCACTAGCTGGAAGGATCTAGGTGGGGGTGGAGAGGAATTTCAGAAGTCAAGTAACTGGCTGGGAAAATGCCCAGAAAAGAGAAAAAAAAATAAGACCATAGAAGGTTACTTTCTTGGTGAACAGATGTTTCCTCCTTTCCTTTCTGATGAGGAAGAACAAGGCTTACCATCAGGGAAAGACATAGAAGTCAAGGCCTCTGTATCCCAAACATCTGAAATAGATATCCAATGGGCTCAGGCCATGGAAGAGCTCAAAAAGGATTTTGTAAATCAAGTTAGACAGGTGGAGGAAAAACTGGGAAGAGAAATGAGAGACATGCAAGAAAAGCATGAAAAACGGGTCAATATCTTGCTAAAGGAGACCCAAAAATTGCTGAAGAAAATAACACCTTGAAAAATAGGCTCACTCAATTGGCAAAAGAGGTTCAAAAAGCCAATGAGGAGAAGAATGCTTTCAAAAGCAGAATTGGCCAAATAGAAAAAGAGGTTCAAAAGCTCACTGAAGAAAATAGTTCTCTCAAAATTAGAATGGAACAGATGAAGGCCAATGACTTTATGAGAAACCAAGAAATCACCAAACAAAACCAAAAGAATGAAAAAATGGAAGAGAATGTGAAATATCTCATGGGAAAAACAACTGACCTGGAAAATAGATCCAGGAGAGACAATTTAAAAATTATGGGACTACCTGAAAGCCATGATCAAAAAAAGAGCCTAGACATCATCTTCCATGAAATTATCAAGGAAAACTGCCCTGATATTCTAGAACCAGAGAGCAAAATAAGTATTGAGGGAATTCATCGATCACCACCTGAAAGAGATCCAAAAAGAGAAACTCCTAGAACATTGTGGCCAAATTCCAGAATTCCCAGGTCAAGGAGAAAATATTGCAAGCAGCTAGAAAGAAACAATTCAAGTATTGTGGAATACAATCAGGATAACATAAGATCTACCAGCTTCTACATTAAGGGATAGAAGGGCATGGAACAGGATATTCCAGAAGTCAAAGTAACTAGGACTCAAACCAAGAATCAGCTACCCAGAAAAACTGAGTATAATACTTCAGGGGAAAATATGGTCTTTCAATGAAACAGAGGACTTTCAAGCATTCTTGATGAAAAGACCAGAGCTGAAAAGAAAATTTGACTTTCAAACACAAGAATGAGAAGCATGAAAAAGTAAACAGCAAAGAGAAGTCAGAAGGGACTTATCAAAGTTGAACTGTTTACATTCCTACATGGAAAGACAATATTTGTAACTCTTAAAACTTTTCAGTACCTGGGTAGTTGGTGGGACTACACACACACACATACAAACACACGTACACACACGTGCACACACCCATGCACACACATACACACATGCACACATACACAGAGACAGAGCACAGAGTGAATTGAATAGGATGGGATCATATCTTAAAAGAAATTAAAGGAAACGGTGAAAGAGAAATGTAGTGGGAGGAGAGAGGGTGAAATGGAATGGGGTAAATTATCTCTCATTCAAGAGGCAAGCAGAAGACTTTTTAGTGGAGGGAAAAAGAGGGGAACTGAGAGAAAAACATGAAGTTTACTCTCATCACATTCGACTAAAGGAAGGAATAAAATGCACACTCATTTTGGTATGAAAACCTATCTTACAATACAGGAAAGTGGGGGGAGAAAGAGATAAGCAGGGTGGGGGGGGATGGTGGAAGGAAGGGCAATGGGAGGAGGGAGCAATTTGAAGTCAACACTTGGGGAGGGACAGGATCAAAAGAGAGAATAGAAACAATGGGGGGCAGGATAGGATGGATGGAAATATAGTTAGTCTTACACAACACGACTATTATTGAAGTCATTTGCAAAACTACCCACATATGGCCTATACTGAATTGCCTGCCTTCCCAAAGGGAATGGGTGGGGAAGGAGGGATGGGGAGAAGTTGGAACTCAAAGTTTTAGGAACAACTGTTGAGTACTGTTTTTGCTACTAGGAAATAAGAAATACAGTTAATGGGGAATAGAAAGTCATCTGGCATTACAGGACAAAAGAGAAAATGGGGACAAGAGAAGGGAGGGAGGATAGAAGAGAGGGCAGATTGGTGATAGGGGAAATTAGAATACTCGGTGGGTGGGGGGAGGGGACAAATGGGGAGAAAATTTGGAACCCAAAATTTGGTGAAAATGAATGTAAAAAGTTAAATAAATAAATTTATATTAAGAATAAAAAAAATAAAATATAATTCATTTTAACAAATATATATGCATATATATATATGGACCTACCAGGTATACTGCACTGTGCTAGGTACAGCAGATAGTAAAAATGAGAAGATACAATATAACTTTAATATACTTTGCTCCATGCAAAAATAATCTCTTTTTTAAAAAATGCTCCCTTTCATATACTTGTTAGTATCCATTTTTAGACCCTTCTACAGCAAGGAATTTTCCATGCATAAATTAAGATCATAGTGTACTTGTGTTTCTGTATGCCCCTAAAAAAGTGTTGCTTGCTGGGCCTTGCTGTCAAGCTGCCTCAAATCTGGGGCACCCAAGGCTATGATGGTGATGAATACAACACCAAGTGGTGACAAATGCTTCTCCAGCAATATCTTCTCAAGCTTTCCTGTTTCTCCTGGATGTGCTCAAGTGAAAAAGGTGCAGCATCCTCACAAACCTCATTAGTGTCATCAAAAGAGCCATATTTCAACTGAAAATCAACAGAAGTGGGATGGAGACTGTAGAAGTCTTTCCCTCACTATGTGATCTGTAGACCAAAAGTGTTTGAAAAGCCACTTATTTAGAACAATCATTCAAAAAAGATGAAAATACCTTAAATGTGTGATTATTCTGCATATGTGTATACATGTCAATATATTATCTACTTATACATGCAAACACTGTTTTTCACATAAGCTCACTGAGGTTGCTTAATCAGTGTTTAATAAATGTTTCCTCATGGAACTGATTGAAGATTCCCTGATTCAACCACAGAGACAACTCTGTTCACTATAATCATTATTAAGACACAAAACAGGGAAATTATCAACAAAGGAGTATACTGCTATCAAAACCTTGCAGAAACCAAATCACAAAGAACCTCTAAACAGATGCCCCAGCTCTTGCTTGTTGTGACTCTTTGGATTGCCTTCATCTCCAAATACTACAAAGACTACTCTATGGGATTCAATAATCCTCAAAAAAGAAAGAACTTAACAAGTCATCCAGGAAAAACTAAGTTATCAAAGAATGCCTACTATACCTATGAGAAAATTTGTATGAGTAACTCATGTGGGTTCGTCAATTAGTACTCAGATATTTAGCTGTACATGGATAACAAGCTAGGTCTAGAACAACAGGTAGAAGACAGAGAATACTAGGTAATATTGGAGAAACCGTGTGACGCTTTAGACAAACTCAAGCTCCTACCTGACAGAAACATTTTTAAACACTAGCATTCTTCCAGTGGTGTAATATAATAAAGAAAATCACAAAAGACAACAATTTCCCAAAATCTGCTGCACTAGGAGGTAGAAAAAGCCTCCAGCACAATTAAGGATTAAAGCACGATTCAAAGTTTAACTTCCTTAGAAACAAAACGTATGTCCCCATACTCAAGTGTGTTCTCTACTATATTTAGATACGCCCCTCCCAAATAATTTGTTTAAGTGCATTTTTTTCCTTACAACTATGGCTAATGCTTTCTTCTAAACGAAATCCAACTTTCTTTGCTTCTATACTCAATCACTTGCTGAAACTATCAATTTTACCTCTCCCTACTCATCCATTTATTCCCCATTTGTCAAACTTAATCCACCACTAGTGCTTAAATCAAAGCCAAGATTAATGCATAATATAATCCTAAATGGTCTTACTGCCTCTAGTCTCAAACCACCTCCAACTCTTCCTTTTCACCTAATGCCAGGTGAAGTTTTACCATACACAATGATACATGGTCATGTCACTCTAATACATAAAACCCTTCAATGGCTTCCTGTTGCCTACTAAATACACAAATCTGCCCTTCAAGAGCCTTTATGATTTGATAGTCTACCTTTATAATAGCCAGGAATGACTTCTTCTCTACCTCTCTTGTCTTGACCTTCTGAAATTCTATCTTTCAAAATCCATGGTGAATACTACTATGAAGTCTTATCATTCTTTGCTTATCATTCACTCTCACCTCAACTTGGAAATGTTCTTTCCTTCTACAGACCTCTCAGTAAGGATTTTCAATTGTATCTTACAAGTATTTGGGTATGTGTGATCTCCTTGAGTACATACTTCTTCAAGTCTAGTATAATACTTTGCAGGCAACAGGCATGAGACCAACCCCCCATGCATATATGTGTACATATATACATATATATGTGTATATACATATATATGTATGTGTGTGGAGAGAGGGAGGGAAGGACAGAGAAGGGAGCAGAGAGAGAGAGAAAGAACTCCTGTTCATCTCAACCTTTTATTCTAGGGGTTATCTTTTTATAGTCATTGATCTCTTTGGAAGTGTGGTGAAGAATATGGATCCCTTCTAAGAATTACATTTTTAAATTCATAACAAAAAACACATAGGAATACAAAAGAAATCAATTATATTGAAATTAAAATGCAATTTTTCCCCATTCAGTATCACAGACCTCAGGTCTATGGTTAAGAATCCCAGTTAAAATCCTTCAAGATGCTACCTTATTCACAGTCTTCCATAATCCTCTCAGGGCCTTTATGTGGATTTTTCCCTTGTTCATTACACTTTACCTAATATTATATCTATATTTATCTGTCTACATGTTATATCCCTTTTCTCATTCTTCCCAATAGTCTCAAGATCTTTAAATGTTGGGATTATATTCTCCAACTGATAAATGGTCAAAGGATATGAATAGGTAGTTTTCAAAGGAAGAGATTAGAGTTATCTACAGGCATATGAAAAAATGCTTAAATCACTCTTGATTAGACATGCAAATCAAAATAACTCTGAGGTACCACATCATACCTATCAGATTGGCTAACATTACAAAACAGGAAAAGGGTAAGTGCTGGAGAAGATGTGGGAAAATTGGAACAGATGTATTGTAGGTGGATGTGAACTGACCCAACATTCTGGAGAGCAATTTGAAACTATGTCCAAAGGGCTACAAAAATGTGCATACCCTTTGGCTCAGCAATATCACTTATAGGGCTGTATCCCAAAGAGATCACACAAATGGGAAAAGGACCCACATGTACAAAAACATTTATAGCAGCTCTTTTTGTGGCAGCCAAGAATTGGAAATTGAGGGGATGACCATCAGTTGGGGAATGGCTGAACAAGTTCTTATCTCTTTCATGAGTTATAGCCTACCCCATTCCATTTCTTGCTTTCTCCTCCCAGTATTTTCCTCCCTCACCTTTTAATTTTTATTATTCTTTTTAATGGATATCATCTCTTCTGATTCAACTAAACCTGTACTCTCTGTCCATATATGTGTGTATGTGTGTGTGTGTGTGTGTGTATAATCCCTCCACCTACCCAAATACTGAGAAAAGTCTCAAGAGTTACAAATATTATCTTTCCATGTAGGAATGTGAACAGTTCAGCTTTAGAAAGTCTTTTATGATTTCACTTTCCTGTTTACCTTTTTCATGCTTCTCTTGATTCTTATGTTTGAAAGTCAAATTTTCTATTCAGTTCTGATCTTTTCATCATGAATGTTTGAAATTCCCCTATATCACTGAATGACCATTTATTCCCTTGAAGTATTATACTCAGTTTTGCTGGGTAGGTGATTCTTGGTTTTAAACCCAGTTCCTTTGACTTCTGGAATATCCTATCCCAAGCCCTTTGATCCCTTTGTGTAGAAGCTGCCAGATCCTGTGTTATCCTGACTGTATTTCAACAATACTCAAATTTTTTCTTTCTAGCTGCTTGCAGTATTTTCTCCTTGACCTGGGAACTCTGAAATTTGGCCACAATATTCCTAGGAGTTTTCTCCTTTTGGGTGTCTTTCAGGAGGAGATCAGTGGATTCTTTCAATATTTATTCTGCCCTCTGGTTCTAGAATATCAGGGTAGTTTTCCTGGATAATTTCAGGGAATAAAATGTCTAGGTTCTTTTTTCGATCATGGCTTTCAGGTAGTACCATAATTTTTAAACTGTCTCTATTTTCCATGATCTATTTTCCAGGTCAGTTGTTTTTCCTCTGACATGTTTCACCTTATCTTCTATTTTTTCAAACTTTTGGTTTTGTTTTCTAACTTCTTGGTTTATCTCATAGTCATCAGCTTCCCTGAACTGGATTCTCTCTTTTAAAGAATTATTTTGTTCAGTGAGCTTTTGAACCTTGTTTTCCATTTGACTAATTCTGGTTTTTAAAGATTCCTCCTCACTGGCTTTTTAGACCTCTTTTTCCAGTTGAGTTAGCCTCTTTTTAAAGGTGTTATGTTCTTCAGCATTTTTTTGGTTCTCCTTTAGCAGGCTGCTGACACACTTTTCAAGCTCTTCTATGGCCTGAGCCCATTTCATATTCATTTTCGGGGTACTGGAGGCAGAGGCCTTGACTTCATCTGACAGTATGCCGTGTTCCTCCTCATCCAAAAGAATGGAAGGAGACACCTGTTCACCAAGAACGTAATCTTCTATGGTCTTGTATTTTTTTCCCTTTTCTGGGCATTTTCCCAGCCACTTACTTGACTTCTGAATCCTTTGTCAAGAGGAGGGTCCCAGTGCTTCTCCTCTCCCAAGTACAAGGCTGAGATTAAAATCAGCTGCTTTGGATGGGGGCAGGGCTGCCACTGAGGGCTGAGGTTTAGATCAGCTACTCAATCCTGCCAGACGCTTTAAGTTGAGCTACCTGGACAACAGACCCAGGCTGCTTCCATGTAGCTGCCTGCTGCGGCCGTCGCCACCACCACCACCACGGCCTCTCCTACTACCTGAGACCTTGCTCCCCTCTCACACAGCTGGAAAAGCCCTCCCACACTAACTTTTGGAGCTTTTTCACTTGTGGGTTGAGGGATCTGGGACCCTCCCTGCTGGGAATTCTGCTCCGGATGAGTGTTCAGATCTGTTCCTCCCAGTGCTGCGCAGTCAGGGAGTGGGCTCCACTCTGCTCAGTATCCCATCAGATAGACCTTTCCTGTTGGCCTTCCAGGTTACCCTTGGCTGGAAACCTCTTTCATTCTGTTGTTCTGTGGCTTCTGCTACTCTAGAATTCGTTGAGAGTCATTTTTTACAGGTATTTTGTGGGCTGTGGGGGAAGCGCTAGAGTATATGCATCTTTCTGCTCCGCCACCTTCATTACCCTCATTTTAAGGATGAGAAAACTTGGGCAAAGAGAGGTCAAGTGATTTGTCCAGGATCATACAGTTAGTGTCTGAGGCCATATTTGAATTCAGGCCTTCCTAATCCCAAATCCAGCACTTTATCTAATGCATCATGTGGCAGAGAAGAAAGGGCACTGGATTTAGAGACCAAGAACCTTTGTCACTTAACTTCCGGATGTAGTTTCTTCAACCATAAAGCCAGAGTTGAATTTGATGGTCAGTAAAGCCCTGTCAGCTGTAAATATTTATTGCTATCATGGTACCTGAGATATAAATAACATTCCCAAGCTGTAGTTCCATCTCATAAATACATCACTTTAAATACATGTTTCCTGCTTTATAATTTTAAACTTCTTTTGATTACAAATTATGATTAATATTTTGGTCACCTGAAGAAATGGCAAAATAAATTTTGGTTCTTTGTATTGGGAAGCAGTACATGATAGTGGAAAAGCGCTGGATTTGGAATCAGAGGCCTGATGTTCAAATCAGGGTTCTGTTATAGTCTATATAACATTAGAAGAGGTGTTTTTTTCCCCTTTCTATAGGCCTCAGTTTTCTCATCTATAAAATAAAGGAACTGGACTAGATAAGTGTTTATACCTCTAAATTCTATGATACGATTTTATAATTTAAAACTATGATATAATAAATAATGACATTTTTCTTTTCTCAGTTCTTCCAAAGCCACCTGGGAAAAACATTAAGAAAAATGAAGGAAAAAACATATACTTGTTTCTCACCAACATAAATGATATTGTACCTTGCATCATACAAATTAATCTCCTTTACTATACAATCACTTAGCCTACTTTCTATTTAATTAAATATGATGATAGTACCCTGATTGCTTATCTTAAGTTCTAGGTATACAAAACCTAAATGAAAACAGCTTTAAAGGCATACTCCTGGCTCAATCAACACCATAAATAATCTTATAATGAATACTTATTGGATATGTATTAGGACAGAATTTATTTATAGAAGGATTTCTGAGACTTAAATGAAAGGAAACGTTGTCCTACTGTTAAATCAAAGACTACAGACAGCCTGAGAGCACTATAGAAAAAAAGTAAAATGTGTTCCATTAATTTAAAAAAATTCTTCCAATTAAACTAATTGCTAATATTGGTTAAAAGTGTAGAAGCTCAAATAAATGGAAAAAATTAGTTGTTTTTTTTTAATTCAAAGCAACAACATTACTAACTGTATAAGCACTGAAGAGAGTTTACAAGATAAGAATGATTATGGCATGTTTTAATATAACTGTATGCAAAGATTTTATGGAAGTATTACAGATAAACCATGCTAGAATCAGAACTGGATGTCCCCCTTATAAGCTGGGACAAAGTCATAAACTTAGTTCTGAGAGTTTCTTTTATAAAATGATAGAAATAAATACTTGCATTACATTTCTCAAAAGGCTGTTGTAAGTACTTAGTTAAAACTTAAAGCAGTTTAGAAATGTAAGCTGTTAATATTATTTCTCATTAACATGCAACTGACCATGGGTTCATAAAACCTACATCAGGAAATCACAAGTAATGTCAAGCTGTACACCAGGGGTTCTTGATTTCCTTTGTAATCCTAAGTAGTATATCACATCTTCTACTGCAAACTTTTCCCAATCCCTCTTAATTCTAGTTGCTTCCTGGTAGGGCAGCTAGGTGGTATAGTGAATAGAGCACCAGTGCAAGAGTCAGGAGGACCCAAGTTCAAATCTCACCTCAGATACTTGAACCTCACTAGCTGTGTCACCTTGGGCAAGTCACTTAACCCCAACTGCCTCATCCTGGGTCATCTCCAGTCATCCTGATGAACATTTGGTCACTGGATTCAGATAGCTCTGGAGGAGAAGTGAGGCTGGTGACCTGAACAACCCTCCCTCACTCAAAACAAAGTCAAGTGCAAGTCATGTCATCATTTCTTTGATGGCATAGTCTTCTTCAGCAACAAAGAATGAACACACAGACAATTGCTTCCTAGTGTTAATTATGCTTTTTTGTGTGTATGTTGTTTCTAGTCTGCTCCATATTATGAGCTGCTGGAGGGCAGGGAACTATCCTTTGATTTTACATCTTCAATGACTTGACACATCGTTGTTTTTGCTGTTTAGTTGTTTTCAATCATGTCAGACTCTTCATGACGCCATTTGGGGTTTCTTGGCAAATATATAGAAGTGGTTTGCCATTTCCTTTTGCAGCTCATTTTACAGATGAGAGAAACTGAGACAGAGTTAAGTGACTTGCCCAGAGCGTCTGGGGCCAGATTTGAACTCAGGAAGATGAATATTCCTGATTCCAGGCCCAGCACTCTATCCACTGTGCCACCTATCTGTATGGGAAGATTGGAGAATTCTAATTCTAATATTTATTAAATTCATACAAAGCGCTGCAAAGCATTGGGAATACAAAGATAAAAACTGCAAATGTCTATCTCTGAGGACTTAGAATTTTCTGTTTGAGTGGAAAGAATTTATAAACAGTTGCCCTTATCAATGTGGAAGAATAGCAACACCTTTGAAAACTATGCCGAGTATTCTGACTTTACTCTATTGATTTTTGCTCAGATGGGCAGAAATGTGATTTTTTTCCCTCTTTCAATTTTATTTTATTTTCAAGTCCAAATTCTCTCCTCCCACCCACTGAGAAGGCAAGAAATACAAATCCCTTAACAAATATGAAGTCACTGAAACCAAATGTCCAAATTAGCAATGTCCCAGAAAAACAATAAAGAAAAACAAAGAAAAAAAACCTTCAATCTGCACTGATAGTGAGTGCAATCAATCATCATTTTTAAACAGTGATAATGAGCAGAAGCATCTTCCTCAGGCTTTAGGAACATATAAGTAACTACTACTAGTCATTCTAACAAGTTATTGCAATACCTTCACTTTATGGATAGGAAGACTGAAGCACTAAAAAGAAAATTAATGTGGATACATTCACTCTTCACTGAAGGCAAAAATTAGCATTCAATGCTGGATTTCTGGTCTATTGCTTGGATGAGTCAAGATCTTTCACATGTTTTTAAAAAGAAAAAGTAAAGTAAAGTTTGCCCATATGGTTTCCCACCCACAAAACCATTAATACAGAAAATCATTTTTTCTTCAAGTGTGGTTAAATTCTAGTCTCATTTGTAAACTGGTACTGTACGTACTAAGATTTTCAGTGTTGTTTATTTTCATTATGAGTCCATATGTTCATGATTTTGAAATTATAGTTATGTAAAAGAGAATAAAAAGTTACTTACAAAATGCAATAACTGCTCACATGTAATTTATTGATCGATAAGTCTTTCTCCTCCTCTACAGTGCTTCTGATGGGAATATATACGACTTACCCTTTTATTCTACCACCAACTGAATCTGTGCCCTGGGGGAAATTCTGTACCTCATCTTGCAGTCTGTATAACTAAGCCAGTATTGATTGATACCTAAATCAGTTTTATGACCATTAATTAAGCATTAGTTGTGAATATAAATAAAAGATGTCTACTAACTACTCATAATTTTATCTATGTGTTGTTATAAACAATTGAATTTTAATGACTCAATTTAACCTCTCATAAAGAGAAAAAAGAAAATAGTTCATTTCCTCATATCTTTCATTATTCTACTCTAGAATTTCACAGTTATAAAGTACATTTCATTATTTGACTTAATCAAAGGAGCACTGTGAAGTACAAAATTAGTTACATTGTGTATGTTTTTCTTTGAAATACTTTTATGGATGACTCATTCTCCGCCAGAAATTCAATCTATTTTAAATTCCAAAAATCTCACTGTTTTCTTCCTCCTCCAATTCATATGTTGCTGTCTTCTCTTTGAAGTCTAATAATATAACAAATCCATCTTCTTACATCCACATCCAAATATCCTTCATTTTAAAGAAACCTATTTCAGTATGACTTCCCCTATCCCAAAATACAGCTGGTCTGGAAACCCCAACTATTCAGAACATAGCCAACAGCCAGAAAATAATACAAACTTCTCCACCCCCACCCCCAATCCAAAACAGATGTCTAGACATTCAGGCACTTGCCCACAAACCTCATGCACTTTACTAAAAAATGCACCATTTAGACCCTTACACTCTGCCCAATTACTTTCTTTTAATACTTCATATTCAATTCTAACAAACCTGATTATTGTCTTTCCTAGCCTACAGTAGATAAAAACAGAAAATAAGAAGGAAGTAGAAGTGTTTTCTAGAAGGCAATCTGATCGCCTAACATGAGAGGTGACAGAAAAAATTAAAAATTCAAAAAATAATCTGCTATCATTTAGTATAAAGCCAAACAGACCTCAACATAGCCCCTGGGAGTATCACTGAATGATATAGAAAACAGAGAAGAGATGTTCATAATGATGACACTAAGTCATTAAAAACAAGTCTTGTTATGTTTTCTATTTAAGATGTTTGAGTGTACACACATCTGAGAAAGAGAAAAAATAGACTTTACAAAGGTGATCAAAATTTTACAAAGTTTTGATGCTAAAATGGTTAAGAAAAAAACTAAAACCTGTTTAATCCGTAAGACTCAACTATCCTGAACTCAATCCCCAAAGGATGCAAGTAGGCAAGATTTCACTGAAAAGAATATTTTATACTCACATGGTTCTGTGATCTCAGCAATCCAGGAATTCTCCACCGATGCAGATTATAATACATCCATAACTCTCCATCTTTTGTGTCTCTTAGCTATGTTTTCCCAAAAGTTTATCAGGAGAACACCATCCAACATACAACAGATATTCTTCAATCCATCATGACATCACATGTACACCACTGAAGCACTCTTGGCTGGTCACCTAACATCCCTCACTCTTCTCAATCATCACTGTCATTGACCTCTCTGCAGTCTTTAACACTTGATCACCCTCTCTTCTTCAATATTCTCATCTCATCAGCACTCTCTCCTGGTTCTATGCCTACCTACCACACCAATCCTTCTCAGTTCTCTTTACTATATCTTCCTTCCTGATCCATGAACCAATACTCCATATCTCTAGGCTCCTGGCATTCTCTCCAGTTGTCCTCCTCTACTCCATGTACTGACCTTCCTGACTTCCTTTAAGTCCCAACCAAAATCCCACTTTTAATGGAAGACTTCCCCAACCCTTCTTAATTCTAGCACCTTCTCTCTAATTATTTCCTATTTATCATGTACATAGCTTATTTGTATATACATCACTATCTGATGAGATAGTGCTAATACTCTAAAAGAGAAGAAATAATTGCCCCTTCAGAACCTTAATTTCCTCAAAAGGTACCGACAGAGTTAAATAAGGATGTGGGGAAGGGGAAGTTCACTGATTCTGTTAAGTGAGGGTATTAAGAGGGGGAAAGAGAAGGTAGAGTAAAAACAGAAATACAGTAGTATAGAAAAGAAGTAGATGTAATTTGCTGTTTCTCAAATTTAAACAGAGTATGCAAAACATAAAGGTAAAGGTGGGGGGAAGATGTCCCTTATCTGAAATGGATCCAAAAAGGTTTAATACAAAAAGTTTGCTGAAAAAAATATACCAACTTTAAGAAGAAAATAAGAAAGAATGGGGGCAAGGGAGTATCCCATAGTGGTAACATACAGTAAATATCATATAACGTATCTGAGGAACTATACAGGAGAGAAAGAAAAAGTTGCATCATCTTCAGCAGGCAAAGGTGGATGAAGGGAATACAGACTCAAGAGGAGAGTTTGACAGAGAAGAAAAGCCAATAAGAGACACTAAAAAGCTGACAAAGATCTTGATGGTAGGGAGGAAAATGATGCGTCACAAGCCTTAAAAGCAGCAAAGCAAGCTCAATTTAGTAATTTATTGAGAGTACCTTCAGGATACATTCCAGGGTACTGGGTCCAACCATCCATACGTTCTACTGAATAATAATAGCTCATATTTATACTGTTCAGGTTTACAAAGTATTTTCCTCACAACTTAAAATACGTACTGGAAATGACCATGACAGCGGCAGACTTTATTAGAAATTTTAAACTACATTTAAATATAGATTTATCTCAAATAAAAAGCACACGGGCACAGAAAATATAACAAACAAGTCATTCTTGGAAGCAATGATGTCCTTCTGCTGCAGATATAAGATCTATAACAACTTTAACTGGACAACAAGATTATTAATATAAATAATTATGGCTAAATTGTAGCTGAAATTTTTATGTTTTTATTTCATCACACATGTACTTTCATTTACATGGAGAACTACTAATAAGGAAATGCCTTCTACTACAGCAGATCTGCACCTAAAAAATATCCTGAAGCCCTGAGAAGTTTAAACGACTCATCCGAGGCCAAGTGACCAATACTGGTCAGAGACTGTATTTGAACCCAAGCCTTCCTGACTTACAGACTTGCTCTTAATCCACTTGCCCAAACTATCTCTTTTTTGCACACTGATAGTTGAGAATGAATGCTATGGTGATTCCTCTGAAAAAATACAGAAGACTAAAGAAAACTCCAATTTTTTTGCCAGATTTAAATGTAAACGCTAATTAATTAAAACCAAAGATTAGATACCTGAAGTATCTGGGAAAATTTACTACCACATTTCCTTGGAAAACCTTCATAAGATTAGACAAATTGGAGAAACAACTATGACCTAAAAAAATTTAACTTTCAGTGTTAAAAATTAACACCCACAACTGTGCACAAAAGGCTATAAAAACTGTACATACCCTTTGATTCAGCAATACCAGTGCTAGGTCTATATCCCAAAGACATTTTATTAAAAATAGAAAAGGACCTATTCATATAAAAGTATTTATTGCAGCTCTTTTCGTGGTGGCTAAAAACTGGAAATTGAAGGGATGCCCATCAGTCAGAGAATGTCTAACCAAGTTGTGGCATATAATTGCAATGGAATATTATTGTGCTATTAAGAAATGACAAGACTTATTTCAGGAAAACCTGGAAAGACTTACATGAACTGATACAAAATGAAATGAGCAGAACCAAGAGAACATTGTACACATAACAGTAATATAGTGTGATGATTAATGGTGAATGACTTAACTACTGTCAGCAATACAAGGATCCAGGAAAATTCCGAAGGACTGATGATGAAGCATACTATTCACCTCTAGAGAAAAAACTGATATGCCTGAACACAGCCAAAGCATGCTATTTTCACTTTGTTTTATTCATTTTCCTATACAAAATTACTAATATAGAAATGTACTACATGACTGCATGTGCATAACCTACAGCTGACTACTAATCTCAGGAAGGGGAGGTGAGAGGGAGGGAAAGATGGACAGATTTTGGAACTCAAAACTTTTTTCAAAAGTTTTAAAACTATTTTAACGTCCAATGGGGGGGTAGTAAAATATTATACATCTCAAAAAATAATAACAAAACAACAATAATAAACAGAATGGAAAAAGAATAAACACCCACTAGTTCACTTTAAACAAAAGGCAACCTAGCGCTTTAAGTTGCTTTGAAATTTAAAATGGGGTATCATTAAACACCCTGAGACATCCAGGACGGCCTACTAGCACAGGCTCTTACATCTGATTTTCTAAAAGGAAGGCAACTTTGGAAGGGTCAACAATCTTCTTTAATCACATATACCAACAGAGAAAATACAAGCAGAGAAATAAAGACCAACAGACAGGGCTTCCAACGTCTGACCATTACATGCATACATAGTTACCGGAGAGAGAAGCACAAACATCTGGATTTTCAAAGGGGAGAGGGGGCGGGGCTCCTTAATGGTTACCCAGAGTTTCATCTGGCACACAAACCTTCTTCCAAAGAGCAAGCCCCCAAAGCAAAATCTCACATCAGAGTATAGATGTATAGATAGATAGACAGATAGATTAGATAGATGATAGATAGATAGATAGATAGATAGATAGATAGATAGATAGATAGATAGATAG
The DNA here is from genome assembly GCA_023548195.1 of Bettongia penicillata ogilbyi. Taxonomy (NCBI): domain Eukaryota; kingdom Metazoa; phylum Chordata; class Mammalia; order Diprotodontia; family Potoroidae; genus Bettongia; species Bettongia penicillata. The sequence goes on along the minus strand of JAJHZJ010000416.1, from coordinate 994,649 downwards.
ATAGATAGATAGATAGATGTATATATAATACATAGATATATACTTTTTAGAGCCAGAGGGCATCACAACTCTCACCCAGTGCCTCATCAGCAATTAACAAAAGCTATGGGCCTTCCTACAAAACAAGCCCTCCCAATCAAGTTTCCCTTAATGGGTTCCACCTGAGGCCTAAAAGGGGAGAAGATCTTTAACTCTTTTACTTTTTTTTTTTAAACTTTAAACTTAATACTTTAAGTATTACAAATGTTTAGATTGGAAGCTACAAAACATGCTTTCTTTTCCTATGCCCAATTCAAAGAGGTTAGGGAGAAGTGCCGGAAAAAAAAGTAGCTAAAATCAGGTACATACAGGATACAATTAGAATAGAAAAATCTAAAAGTAGCAAACATTAGCAGCGGGAGGAATCTTTCCCACAAAAGGTGAAATTTGACCTGAGTCTTGAAGAAAGTCAAAGAAATGAAGAGGTAGAAGTGAGGTGACAGAATATACAAGGAATGTAATGTTTACTAACCTTCAGGTAGGTGAGTGCAGCCAGACTGTAGAACTTGTAGAGAGGAGAAAAATTTAAGGAACCTAGAAAGGTATGATGACTCCCCCTACCCCCCAAAAAAAAGACTTTATATTTGATCCTGAAAATAACAGGGAACCAAGGAAGTTCAATGAGTAGAGTGAGGGGACAGGATGTAAGTGACATAGGCAAACCTATGTTTTAGACTCTTTGGCCACCTTGGCAGCTAAGTTGAGGAGAGGGTGGATGAGTGGCTAGAGGCAGAAAGACTAGTTACTGTTGTAGTAGACCAGGTGAAGGTGATGAGGGTTTGCATCAGGATTGTGGCTATAAGAATGGAGAGGGGGAGACATATATGACAGATTCTATGACAACAGAAAAGGGATTTCACAATGGATTAAGAATGTGAAGTGAGTTAAGAGTGAAGAGGTTGAAGATGACATTCAAGTTGCAATCCCCCCTAACTAAGAGAACAGTGGTCCCCTTAACACATAACAAGTTCTGGTTTGGACTTCTTGAATTTGAAATGTCAATGAAACATTCAATAATACATTCAGAAAGTCTAAGAGTAGCTGGAGATGTATGATTGTAGCATTGAAGAGAAACTGGAGCTGGGTATATAGCTGGGGGAATCATCTGAAGGAAGAGATGCTCATTAAATCTATGGGAACTGAAATCACTAAATGAGATAGTATAGAGTAAAAAGATACATGGGCCAGAACAGAGGCTAGGGGGGCATCAACAGTAAGCAGACATAAAGTGGATGAAGAAGCAGCAATAAAGACTGAGAAGGACCACTCTGGCCAAGAGGAAGTTAATCAGGATACAGCAGTGTCAACAAAAACCTAAAGAGAGAATATCCTGGAGAAGCAGGAGATCAACAGTAATAAATGCTGCAAAAAGCTCAAGGAGAAAAATGCAATTTCATTTGAAAGATGAGATCAAAAGTCAAATGGCAAAGAGTTTAGAAGAAAGAAAGGAAGTAGAAACACCAATTGTTGACTGCCTTCTCAAGCAACAAATGGCAGGAGAGATATATAATGATAGCTAGTAGAAATAATAACTAGGGAAAGAGAGTTACTTATAATGGGGGTTAGTTGAAAAGAACAGGTTAAAAATTAGGGAGAATGAAGAAATGATCGAAGAGCAAACCCCTGGAAGACATGGGGAGGGGAACCAAAAGGACAAGTAGAGCAATCATTTCATCATCTGAGAATAAGACAGAAGAGAAGATGGGGGAAGAGTCTGAAGTGACATGAAGTATAGAATTAGGTAGGAGAGGTAACCCACAAAACATTGCTCTTTTGCTTCTGTGAACTATGAAGTGAGGTCTTTTCTGAGACGGTAAGTAGAAGTAATGGTATAATCATATGACTCTTAAGTTGGTAAGAAGAGAAGACAAGGTTTCAAACAAGTTCAATGGAGACTGAGGCACAGAGTCAATCAGTAAAATGTAAAACCATCTATCTCTATTGGGTCAGTAGTGTCTTTGTTAAGGCTCTGAGGTACACAAATATGAGCAAGCAAGACAGTCCCTGCCCTCAAGGAGCGCACATCCTAACAGTAGAAGACAATCCAGTTTCCCTTTTGTCTAACGGGGCTCCAAAGGCCCGGGGGGGTAGGGGGTAGGCAGAAGTGGCCCACAGTTTTCCTGTGGCTTTTCCTGGTAACTCTTGGGACCAAATCTTTAATGGTTCAAGGATTCCTCCCAAAGAATCTGGCTGCACTGGGGTTGGAAGAGAGAGTCCAGAGGTTCATTCTGCACCTCTTCCTCCTATCCCCTCCCCAGGGAAGGGAGAAGCTCATTCTGCACCTGACTCCAGTTTAAAAATCCTTAGTTTACACAGTCTCATCTCTCTTGAGAATAAAACAAAGGTTTTCTCACTGACTTCCCACTGGAAATGTAGTTCTATGCAGCAGTCTTCAATTTCTCCACCATAAACTGGTTGCTGGAGTCACTTGTATTTTTTAACTATCATATATACTGTATTGGGTTCAGGAGAAAAAAGTGAGGTTTGTGACTTTGCATAGCCCTGCCTCACTAAAATCAAAGTCAACTGCAAGTCATGTCATCATCCTGACATCATGGTCCTCTTCTAGAAGGAAGGACAAACACAACTTGTAAATAAGTAGCAGTTTCCCTCCCCCTCTCCTCTCTATTCCAGTCCTCTGATATTCTACCCAAGGGAACGCATATTCCACAGCCAAAAACTGCCTTTTTTCTCTGGGTTTACTGGTTACATTTCTTGCTCAAAGATCAAGCCTCAAACTCATTCACTCTGGAATTCATAGGCTGGACAAGTCCCCACCCACCTAGCACAGAGTAAATGTAATTACTAAACAGTAATTGTTTCTCTCTTACCCAGGAACCCTGAGGGTCTTCCCCCTCCTAGTTTAATTTCTTTTTTAAATAAAGGGTCCATCCCTTGAGTAACTACTTAAAGAAGTCCATTCACTGAATGGGTTTATCTCCCTCAAAGTGAGAATGTGATATGACCTTAGCCTGAAAGGGCCAGAGTCTCTTACTGCATCCTGGGTCATCTCCACTCATCCAGAAGAGTATCAGGCCACTGGATCCAGATGGCTCAGGAGAAGAAAGTGGGGCTGGTGACCTTGCACAGCCCTCCCTCACTCAAATCAAAGTCAACTGCAAGTCATGTCATCATCTTGATGTCATGGTCCTCTTTTAGAACAAAGGACAAACACAACAACAATGTATTATATTACTCAGACTTACCTACATATGAGCAAGGAAAACTTTAAAATTAAAAAACTATCAATCCCACAAATCATAATATAAAAAGCTATATTATGCCTAAAAGCTCTGAAATCAAGTCCCAGTGGCTGTCATGGCCCTACCCATTTTTTATATAAGAAGAGTACCTTAGTGTGGGGCAACTAGATGGTGCAGTGGACAGAGTGGATAGAGCGCAGGAGTCAGGAGGATCTGAGTTCAAATTTCACCTCAAACACTTGACACTCAGTAGCTCTGTGTGATCTTGAGTAAGTCACTTAACCCCAACTGCCTCATCCTGGGTCATCTCCAGTCATCCTGATGAATATTTGGTCACTGGATTCAGATGGCTTTGGAGGAGAAGTGAGGCTGGTGACCTGCACAGCCCTCCCTCACTCAAAAAACGAAGTCAAGTGCAAGTCATGTCATTATTTCTCTGATAGCATGGTCTTCTTCAGCAACGAAGGACAAACACACACACCTTAGTGTGTGTAACAGCCACCTTGAATGTCTCAATAAAGAAGGCCATGTGCTGCAGACCATAAAGAAAAAGAAGACAATCCATAGAGGGGTACTAGAAAGAGTTAGGAGACTCACATGAGTGCACAGCAAGAAGACAGCTAGAAGACAGCATGGAGGCCTAAACCCCACAAGATAAGGCCAAAGCTCACACATAAATGCCAAGGAACACAGAGAAGGAGTTCACGATTTGAGTGAGAGAGAGGACAAAGATTGATGGCACAGTGTGGGGATGCAGGGAAGACTGAATAACAAATGAATAGTGGACTCAGTCATCACAATTGTGAGACTTCGTCCATTTCAGCATCACAAAAGCAGGAGAGAAGGCGGCAGAACACTGCAATAATAATTAGAAACTATAAATTCTTTCTCTTTTTTTGATCTGTGCCTAAATTGGATTTAAGTAAAGCAGAGTTACAGGAGTCATCAGTCTCACTGTCTCCTCCAGAGTCAACACAGTCCAGTGGCAGGGCAGAGCCAAGACGACTAGGGATGAAGCAAGATGCAGTGGATGACCTTGGCATCTTCAACGTCTAACCAAGTTCTAAGGGCTCCACAACACCTGCTTCAGCTGCCTTCATGGGTATGGGAACAAACTGTTCTCATTCACTCATTCTCATCCACCCAGGGAATCTTCACATGCTTGAGGTAGATACCCTCTAACTCACCAATGGGCTTGAGACCCCTAGATTGTCCTTAGCCTGGTTTAACCTATCTACCAAAACAATTCACTCTACATGCTATAGCTTCTTGGAGCCACAGTTGAGAATTGGGTGGAACAGGACAACAGAGGTGGAAAGTAGCCTTGAAAAGGGCTCAGCAGCCCTCACATGCTAGTCTTCTCTGAACAAAGTAATAAAGTAAGGTACAAAGAGACAATATAAAGTTCAAGTGGTTAAAGGATCAATATTTTGAAAGGTGTTCAGAACAAAGCAGGGACTTCTGGAAAAGCACTGAAGGAAGGAGTGACTGAAGGTTGTCGTGAGGGTCAATAGATTTAAGAGGGATGAAATACAGGCAGAGATGGAACAATTGGAGGCTGTTGTGAGATAGGGGAACTTTTATGTTATATATGATGGAGAACAACTGTGCACAATGACAAGATCAAGGGTATGACCATCCTGAGTACAGCTGAGGTAGAGTGAAGATCATGAGTTAAGAGGCTGATAAAATAGAAAGCAAAGGTTGAGAGGACATCAACATGAAAGTGAAAGTCATCATGTAAAAGGGTTGTGGGGTAGAGAACACTGTAAGCCAAGTATTCTCCCTGGGCAAAGAGGAGAAATGAGCTGGGAGCAGCAGATAACAGTCACTAGGCTCTTGATAGGGTGACATATGTGGATGGTTTGGAGTGAGGTGGTTCAGGAGGAAGTCTGGAAGTGAAAATAAGGAATAAGAACTATATCTACTATCCCTACTAGAGGCAGAGCCAGGTGAGCAGTGAAGAGAACACTGGGCCTGGAGTTAGCAAGGGCCTGAGTTCAAACCTAGCCTTAAACTTACCAGCTATGTGAATGTGGGCAAGTCATTTAACTTTTATCTCCTCAGTTTCCTCACCTATAAAATGGAGAAAATAATAGCTCCTACCTCCAAATTGCAAGGATAAATTGATATAATATTTGTAAAGCATTTAGCACAATGCCAATAAATGCCAATACTAAGTGTTTAACGAATATTATTCCCTCTTCTCCCTCCTAGTCCTGTGTGTTGCAATCAATCAAGAGAGAAGATACATCCACAACTGGAGAATTTGGTCAAGAATGCAATGACAGTAAAGGAGGAACAGGTTTCTGAGTCTGCGAGGAAATGGAAGGAACATAAGAAAAAGAAGACTAATATGAAGGGAAGTTTGTTTTTTAAAAAGAGAACTAAAGTTTCACTGAGAATAATATAAAGAGACAACAGCACTGGATAGACACCTGGGAGATAGAAGGCCAATATCTACATCAGCTTGAGTTTAGGCATTCTAGGAGTGAAACCACAGGACAATAAAGATTGTTGTTCCCTTTCTATTATCAATGGCAATGCTCATTTGATTTCCTGAGCAAGAGGTGAAACGGGAAGGGGAGCACAGAGGAAGAGGGTACACACATAGTGGCAAGGCAGATGACAAGATGCCCACAGTGGTTATCTCTAAGAGAGCGGCTGGATGAGATGAAGCTTAGTCTGTGACCAATTAGATATAAAGGGTTGAGGTGAGATTTGATTCACCCTCAAGTCAAGCTTGTTCTGCCCCATACTGAATCCCAAAGCTGAGGTGATAAAGAGTATGGAAGGAAACAAGGTCAGAAAATCTGCACTCAGATGGAGAAAGGGGATCTTTATGTAACCTTCAGCAAGTAATGTCCCCTCTCTGAATTTCAGCTTCCTCTTCCGTAAAACGGGTTTGGGATGGGGGAGGGAATTAAGTTACCTCTACGTCCCTTTCAGCTTCAAGTTCTAATAGTTTTTTGGTACATTTTAAGGAAGAGATTTATTTCTTCCATTATTTTACCCCAAAAGCTATAGAAAATACTATGTGTTCCTTGAAAGCAATCCATACGAAACCAATGTATTTGCATGTGACCTATTACTTCAGATGGTATAGCAGAAAGAGCACTAGACTGGATTCAAAACGTCTACAACTAATACATGAATTGGTCAGTGTGGGAACTTCATCCACCCATGCTTATTGCAACCTATCTACAAATTATAATGAGAGTTTTCCAAGTAACAGATATTTAGTAACTCTCCCATGATCAAACCAAAATAAGAAAAGATAGGATTTTAGCTTAGGTTTTCCAGATTGCCAATCAAAAACTACTATATCCTGTTGACCTCTTGATGGAAAACACGTGAATTAAAATGTCATTTCTGGCAAATACTGGATAGGAAAGTCTGAAAAGTTTATGAGTGAATAGTTTACCTCTTTTCTTCATCTGTAAACGGGGAAGTTGGGCACATGATGTTTTCCTAAAGTCTTTTTTAGTTTTAAATATTTATTCCAGGATTATTCAAAATACATAAAAGATAAAAATAACATAGATCATAATAATATTATGGAATTAGCTATAGCATAGCATTAATCATGAACTGAGTAGGGAGAACCAAACTTACCTAAGAACTAAAGACTACAAAAAAGACAACTAGGCAGTATCCTGGAATCACAGGTTTTCCGAAGTCACTGTATCAACACTATGATGTTGATATGACACTTAGAAAGATGTAAAGCTAATTCACTAATAACATTAGACTGGGAGATCATTATGCTTTTTTTTAACTATCTGGAAGGTGTAATCACCATAATATCCTGTTACAGTCAAGATTATTATGAGGAAGTCTATCACTAGAGACTTATTTTTTTATTCAACACTATTGCATACTGACAATATATAAATACTCAAAAAGAATTTGTGGCAAATATTGAATATTACTGTATATTGCTGTAAAAGTAATCAAATTGTCAAACAATTCTACAACACAATCTAATGGATCTATAATTTCATATATATGGCCAATACCTCCACCAATACAGAGCACAACGCACCCATATCAGTCTGTCTTTGCTACCGAGTACTTAGACATTTTGAAAGATGAAATATATTATTCTCTTTTAAAATGATATCAAATGATGTAATGCTAGCAAGAACATCGTTATCACCATTATTATTTTTTATTCGTTTTAAACTTAAATGCAAAACAAGAAAAGAAAAGAGGACATTTTCATATACACAGTAAAATTTGAGAGTATTCACTTTAAAACAATAAATTTTCATTTTAAGAAAACTTATGTAATAAATACGACATGGTGTTTTCACAGCTACCTAGCTTTTTTTGTGCTTCCTTTTAGGTTTTTTGTTCTCTGCTGTGCATTTTTAATTTTCTCCCTTCTTCCTCCCACCCCATCCTAGAAGAGACTATAAATAAATGTGAATATATATGCATATATGCAAACACACATACATATATAGTTATGAACATGCATATATGTATATGTATACACAGTCATGATTATTATGAGGAAGTCTACCACTACAGATTTATTTTTTTCATTCAACATTGTTGCATATTGAAAATATATAAATACTCAAAAAGAATTTATGGCAAATATTGAATATTACTGTATATTACCATGAGAAATGACAAAGGGGATAATTTGAGAAAAACTGAGAAGACTTACATATACATATATGTAAGACCTTACTAGGCATATTCTGATTTGTCAGTTCTTTCTCTGGAAATAGATAGCATCATCCTTCATGGATGTTTTTCCAAATCAACCAGTTCATCATTTCTTATATCACAGCAATATCCCATCATAATCATATACCATAGCTTGTTTAGCTATTCCCCAATTGAAAAACATGGATCATTTTAGCCAATCTGATAGGTCACCATTATTATTCAATATTGTACTAGATATGCTTGCTATAACAGTAACACAAGAAAAAGAAACTGAAGGAATAAGAATAGGGAGGAAAATAAAACTATCACTCTTTGCAGATTATATAACACTTAGAGAATCCTAGAGCATCCAAATTAACAACTTTAGCAAAGTTGTAGGATACAAAATAAATCCACATAAATCATCAGCACTTCTATGTTTTACCAATAAAAATGAGTAGGAAAAGGTAGAAAGAACAATTCTATTTAAAATACCATCTGACAGAATGAAATACTTGGAAATCTACCTGCCAAGACCCACAAAAGGAACTATATGAATACAAATACAAAATACTTTTCATACAAATAAAGACAGATATAAACAATTAGAAATATACAAATTGTTTGCGGGTAGGGCAAGCCAATATAATAAAAATGACAATACTACCTAAATGTATTTATTCAATGCCATATTAAACTACCAAAAAATATTTTATAGAACTAGAAAAAATAAAATTAATCTGGAAGAACATAAGATCAAGATATCAAGGAAATCAATGAGGGGAAAAAAGTGAATGAAAGGCAGCCTAGCAGTACCAGATCTCAAATTGTACTTCAAAGTGACTGGGAAAGAAATAGAGTAGTAATCAGAAGAAAAGAGTAGGTGCGTAATAAACAGACAGTAACCTAGTTTTTGATAAACCCAAAGATCCTAACTGTTGGGACAAGAATTCACTATTCAACAAAAACTGCTGGGAAAGCAGTCTGGCAAAAACTAGGCATAGACCAACATCTCAAAAGAAGGTCCAAACGGTTACATGATTTAGGCATAAAGGTGATAACATAAGCAAATCAGAGCAGAATGGGAAAAAAAAAAATCACTTGTCAGATGTGTAGATAAGGGATGAGTTTTATAACTAAATAAAAGAAAAAGAGGGTAACAGGAAATAAAATGGATAATTTTGATGAAATTTAAAAGGTTTTGCACAAATAAAAAGAAAGCAAGAAACTGGGAAGAGAAATTTTACATCAGGTTTTTCTGGTAAAGGCCTCATTTCTCAAACATACAGGAAAAAAAAATAAGATCCATTCCCCAATGGATAAATGGTCAAAGGAGATGAATAAGCAGTTTTCAGAAGGAAAAATCCAAGCTCTCTATACTCATGAGAAAAAATGCTCTAAATCACTAATAATTAAAGAAATGGAAATCAAAACAACTCTGAGGTATGACCTCACACCAATAAATTGGCTAACATGGCAGAAAAAGAAAATGACAAATGCTGAAAGCATGTGGTAAAATAGGTACATTAATGCACTCTTAATAGAGCAGTAAAATGATACAATCGTTCCGGGCAACAATTTGGAATTAGGCTATAAAACTGGGCTTATCCTTTGACCCAGCAATACCACTTCTAGGGCTGTATCCCACAGAGATCAAAGAAAATGCAGAAGAACCCAAAAGTACAAAAATATTTACAGCAGCTCTTTTTGTGGTGGCAAAGAACTGGAAACTGAGAGATACTCATCAATAGGGAAATGGTACATGATTGTTACGAAATACTACTATGCTGTAAGAAATGACAAAGGGGATAACGTGAGAAAAACTGGGAGGACTTCCATGAAGTCTTAGATACTCAAATCAATACAGGGATCCACAATTCCAAAATGCTATCCATCTCCAGAGAAAAAACTTATGAACTCCGAGGACAGATTTAAATATATATTTTTCCCCTTTATTTTTCTTTCCAGGAAGGTGCAGAGGGATGGCTAATATAGAAACCTTTTTTGCATGACTTCACATGTATAGTGGATACCATATTGCATGCTTTCCCAGTGGGTAGGCTGGAGGGAGAGAGTTTAGAAATGAAAATAATTTTAAAAAAAATAAAACTAAGGATAACAAATAGGATTTGTAAAAATTTATATTAGGGAAGAGAGGAAGTTTGAAGAAAGGAAAGAACTTCGAAGCTCAATATGGATGGAACAGATAATAAAGCTAGAGAAAAATTTCAACAGCATGATGATTGAATACATTACAAATGTGTGTTACGTAACCTCAACTGGGCCGTTATTGCTACAATGTAATCCTTTTACAACTCTCTGATAAACTCAGTATCCCACTCACTAATATTGGCTCTTCCAAATCTTCCTTGAACCTCCCATGGCTCCTCCTCCCTTCCCCTTCTCAGCTGAGAATCTTGCCTTATATTGCACTGAAAAAATGAAGCCATTTGCCAAGGGCTCCCTCCCTCTTTTCCTCTCCTCCTCATCTCGCATCACCTAGATGCCTTCTGCCATTATCTCCCCTCCTTCACCCTGTGTTACTGTATTACAGAGTATATGGGGTGGAAATGGGGAGTTTCAAAGTGCAGTGACACTAGAACGAATAGGATATTACACTGATCCTTCACTGAGGCTGTGACTTTCAACCTTCTAAATATATGGTCTACCTGCCATAAGTCTCTTCACTAATCCAGGCTTATCTTTCACTCAGCTGTTCCACTCAGTCTTATTCTGAAAACACAGGTCTGACCATGTCACTTCCCCCTACACAATAAACTCCAGTGGTCATCATTTCCTGAATCAAATATTAAAAAATCCTCAGTTTGACTTTTAAAGCCCTTTATGACTTCACATACACATACATACACAGAAATGTGCATCTCTTTCCAGTCCTATACCTTATATCTCCCTAATCTGATATTCCAAAGGTCAGTGACACTGAAACAACACACTCCATCTTCCAACTCTGGGCATTTCAGTGGTTGCCTCCATGAATGGAACACTCTCCTTCACCTCTGCCTCCTAATTTCCTTCAAGTCTCAACTAAAATCCTTCTCTGATCCCTCTCAACTGAATGCCTTTCCTCTGTTGATTATTTCCAATTTATCCAACATAGGTTGTTTGAAAATAGCTCTTTGAATGTTGTCTCCAGCATTGAACTGTGAGTTCCCTGGGAACAGGAATTATCACTTACCTTTCTTTGTATTCCCATTGCTTAACATGATACCTCATATGTAGGTGGCACGTAAATAAATGTTTACTGATTGACAAACTAATAACAGCAGATTGACTTTTACTTTCCTTCTATTTTCTCTCCCAAGGAAAATGATCCCTACACTATAAAAGACAGAACAAATATGGCTAGTAAAAATTTATGTCCAAGAGATGTAAAAGTTATAAAGAGAGGCCATACATACTTTCTTTTTGTGAGTTCAAGTCACCTGACCCAGAAGAACAACATCCTCAGATACTAAAAGAATAAGCAGATATAATTGCTAAACCACTGTCAGTGATGTTTTGAAAGGCCATAGAAACTGGGAAAGGTACCAACATCCTCAAGTACTAAAAGAAATTGTAGATGTGTGTGCCAAGCAAACTACAAGCGACATTTTAAAAGGACATGGAGACTAGGAAGGGTATCACAGTAATGCAAAAGAGCAAATGTCATCATTTTCCAAAAAATAAAGAAAATGGGATCTGTACACTATGAGCCTATCTTCAATTCCATATAAAATTATGAGATATTTTTGTTGCCGAGTCATTTTTCAGTTATGTCCAACACTTCATGACCACTTTGGGGGTTTTCTTGGCACAGATACTAAAAATACATTTCCTTCTCCAGTTCGTTTGACAGATGAAGAAACTGAGACAAACTGGGTTGAGTGATCTGCCCAGGGTCACACAGCTAGTAAATTGCTGAAGTCAGATTTGTACTCAAAAAGATGAGTCTAACTCCAGGCCTGGTGCTCTATCTACTGTGCCACTTAGCTACCCCAAAAGGTATTATTAGAGGTAACATCTAGGGAAGAAAGTGGTGATCACCACCTACCCACCCCTACTGCCCACCAAAAAGGGGAGATTGTGGGGTATGGCTATATCTAAAACAGCTCAGGTCAGACTTAATCTCATTACTTTTATTTTTAGAGAATTACTTGACTGGTAAATCAGGGGAATGTTATGGATATAATTTATCTAGATTTCAGCAAGGCCTCCTATGTCTATTCTTGCAGGAAATATGAAGAGATTTAAGTTGAAAAACAGTATGATTAAAAATGGTTCCAGATCTAGTTACTGGACAGATTCAAAGAGGTAATGATTATTGAAGATTCACTGTCAACTTGGGAGTTATGCCCTGGGCATATTCTCTTGACCCTATATACTGTTTTATCAGTATATCCAGTTTTATCTAGATACAGAAACAGAAGATTCAAGATCCTGACTAGCTAGAATATCAGGGTGAGTCCAATAAGATTTAACATAATCAAGATAAATGTGAACTCTTGCACCAGGAGATTTTTCAAGAGTAGGTGGGATCAGATTTGTTCTGTCTGTCCCCAGAGGACAAAACAAGGAGCAATGGATGGAAGTTGCTAAGAGGCAAATAGAGGCTTAATGTTAGGGGAAACCTCTTAAGGTTTGATCTGTGTAAAAGTGAAATATTCTCTGAAAGGTGGTAGGCTGACCTCTTTGGAGGTCTTCAGGCAGAAATTAGACAAAACTTGTCAAATCTGCTATGGATTGGGTAAACTGGACTAGATGGCTGTTGATAAACTTTGTAAGTGAAATTCTATAATTCTGTAAATACAATTAGTGAAATAAAAGGTAGTTTAGGGAATCAGATGGACCCATCCCCTAGTTGACAGCAAATGGGTAAAGTCCTTGAGATCAGGGACTACTTTATTTTTGTTTCTGTATCCCCAGCATCTTATACCACACACACACACACACACACACACACACACACGTGAGGGTGCACACGTATTACATATGGAATATTACATATACATAAAAAAATTTTTTTAATTGAATTTCATACTATAGGTATTGGCAGATGACTAACTGAAGCTCAGAGGATTAAAACGTGATTTGCAAGATTCCCACAGCTAGTAAGTTAACCCAGCCAGCATTATAGGCCTGGTCTCCTCCCTCAGTCCACAGCTCCTACCAATACCACAAGGTATATGTCTTTTCACGTACCTTGAACATCTCTGGTTCTGCTTTATATGCATTTTTTCAAAGAATCAAAAGGCTATTGGCTGTGGAATGATTTATTGTTTTAAGGCTTTAACCTAGTAGATCAAGTTGTAAAACTATTTTATAATAAGATGTTCTCTACAAAATTCCATGCATATCCAGAGAAAGAATTATGGAATCAGAACGCAGAATGAAGTAGAATATTTTTTCTTGTGTTATGCTTTGGTTTGGTTTTTCTCATGGTTTCTTCCATTTGTTTTAATTCTTCTACACAACATGACTAATGTGAAAATGAGTTTAATAAGAATGTATATGTAGAACTCATATAAGATTGCAAGTCATATCAGGGAGGGAAGGGAAAAGGAGTGGAAGAAAATATAAGACTTATGGAAGTGACTTCTGAAAACTGAAAACAAATTAATCAAATTCTAAAAACAAATAAAAGGGGGGAAAAAGAGATGTCCTCTACATGGGCTAGGGCTGGAGAAAATCAAAGTAGTCACAAAATCAATTAGTTTTGGAAGGTTCTCAAATGTCATCTAGTATGTTCCAACTTAAAGCACATCCCTGACATTTGATCATCTAGGCTCCACTTGAAAACTTTCAGGGATGCAAAACTTAGTACCTTCCATGGCAGCCCATTCCATGTCTCTCAATTCAAATATATCTCAGATCTGTACATATCTACTAAACAATGTGACAATTGACTCAGGGCTAAAAGAAGAATGAAAAGACATTTGGCACAAAAAATATCGGTGTTGGGGTACTAGTATGCAAAAGTGTTGAGTTCCAACCCTAGCTCTGTCAATCAAGTAACTATGACTTTTACCTTTCAACCTCATTTTTTTAATTTGTAAAATGAACCAGTTATACTGAATACTCTATAACAGTAGTGTCAAACTAAATAGGAAAGTTCCCTAACAACTGGTTTAGAAAACAATGAATTAGGAGTATTTATGTTGTATCATAATTTACTTATTTTACTAAATGTCTTTCAACTATATTTTAATGTGGTTCAAACCTCACTAGTCAGTCCCTTTCACAGGATCCCAAAAATGGGGGAAAAAAATAAGACTACAGAAGGTACTTTCTTGGCAAAAAGGTATTTTCTTCTATCCTTCTGAATGAGGAAGAACAATGTATATACCATTAGAAGAAGACATAAAAGTCAAGGCTTCTGCATCCAAAACCTCCAAAATTATTCCGGACCATGGAAGAGCTCAAAAAGGATTTTGAAAATCAAGTAAGAGATGCAGAAAAAACTGGGAAGAGAAATGAGAGCAATGAAAGAAAATCATGAAAAGTGAGTCAACAACTTGTTAAAGGAGACCCAAAAAAATGGTGAAGAAAATAACACCCTTAAAAAATAGACTAACTCAAATGGCAAAAGAGGGCCAAAAAGCCAATGAGGAGAAGAATGTTTTAAAAAGCAGAATTAGTCAAATGGAAAAGGAGGTTCAAAAGCTCACTGAAGAAAATAGTTCTTAAAAAATTAGAACAGAGCAGATGGAAGCTAATGACTTTATGAGAAACCAAGAAATCACAAAATAAGACCAAAGGAATGAAAAAATGGAAGATAATGTGAAATATCTCATTGGAAAAACAACTGACCTGGAAAATAGATCCTGAAAAACAGAGACAATTTAAATATTATGGAACTATCTGAAAACCATGATCAAAAAAGAGCTTAGACATCATCTTCCAAGAAATTATCAAGGAAAACTGACCTAATATTCTAGAATCAGAGGGTAAAATAAATATTCGAGGAATCCACCAATCACCTCCTGAAAGAGATCCAAAAAGAGAAACTCCTAGGAATATTGTAGCCAAATTCCAGTGTTCCCAGGTCAAGGAGAAAATACTGCAAACGGCTAGAAAGAAACAATTTGAGTATTGTGGAAATACAATCAGGATAACACAAGACCTAGCAACTTCTACATTAAGGGATCGAAGGGTGTGGAATAGGATATTCTAGAAGTCAAAGAAATTAGGATTAAAACCAACAATCACCTACCGAGCAAAACTGAGTATTATAATACTTCAGGGGAAAAAATGGTCATTCAATGAAATAGAGGCCTTTCAAGCATTCTTGATGAAAAGACCGGAGGTGAATAGAAAATTGGACTTTCAAACACAAGAGTCAAGAGAAGCATGAAATGGTAAACAGAAAAGAGAAATCATAAGGGACTTACTAAAGTTGTACTGTTTATATTCCTACATGGAAAGAATTGTTTTTGCATGCAACTGGGAAACAAGAAATACAGGTAACGGAGTATGGAAATTTATCTTGCCCTATAAGAAAAGAGAGAAAATGGGGATAAGGGAAGGAAGCGGAAAGAGGGGCGTGATAGAAGGGAGGGCAGATTGAGGGAAGGGGTAATCAGAATGCATGGTGTTTTGGGATGGAGGAAGGGAGACAGGGGGAGAAAATTTGGAACTCAAAATTTTGCAGAAATGTTGAAAAAGCTAAAAATAAATAAACATTAAAGAAACAAAAATATTGAGGAAATATCTTTATATACAAGAAATCAGAAGGGAAAGGAGAGAAGGGAGAAATAGGGGATTAGGGGGTGGATTAGTTCAAAATTAAAAGAGGGCAGACCAACGGGTTTAAAAGGTAAAAAAACAATAACAGCATGAGGTTAAGCACTGCTAGAGAAGACAGAGGGGATAGAAAAACAACTCATATTTTTATGTAGCACCTTGAGGTTTACAAGGAACCATATATATAGCAAGGTAGTTAGGAAACAGAGTAGAGGGTTAGACTGGAAGCCAGTAAGACCCAAGTCAGGAAGACTTAAATTGAAATCCTACCTTAGTTACCTACTAGCTAGGTGACCCTGGGCAAGCAAACATCTCTCAACTTTTCATTTTCTTATCTGAAAAAATTACAGAGTTTCTGTAATAAGGATTAAAGAAAATAAACCTTAAAAGGCTACATAAATGCCAGCTGTTACTTGTATTACTGTTACCTTACTTCCTTTGATCCTCAGAAGCCCCCTGGCATAGATGCTATTATTCTCATTTTATATATGAGGAAAATATATAAGGAAAATATATGAGGAAAAAATATATAAGGAAAACATATGAGGAAAAAAAACTCAGAAGGTAAATAACTTGCCCAGGGTCATTTGAGCTAATAAGAGCCTGAAGCAGGATTCTAATTCAGATTCCTTTGACTCTATGTCTAGCACACTACTCACTAAGCTACACAACTAAGATTTGTACTGTCTAAAGTTCTTTGGTAGGATCATAGTAGCACAGAACACAAACACAGATGTAGATATGTATCACAGACACAAATGTACAACAAAAAGAAAACTCAGAAGTCATCTAGTTCAATCTTTTCTAATAGATAAGTAAACAGAAACCCAAAGAGTTTAAATGTTTTTCCCAAGTTCAAACAGGTAAGTAAGTAGCAGGGGCAGGATTTGAACCTACATCCTCTAACTCTATGGTCAGTGTTTTTTACACACTATGCAACATTTGGCCAACAAAAAGCAATCCTCACTTACATAGAACTTCAACTTTTCAAAGCCCTTTTATCATAACACTCCTATAAAGTAAGTAATACAAACAAATGTTATTACCCACATTTTGCCGAAGAAAACTGAGGTTCAGATGGCCTATGTGAATTCCTTGGTCATATGGAGAGGAAGTGTCAGCGCTTAACTCTAAGTCTTCTTCATTCCATTAAATCGAAATATAACAATTAGCTTCTAAAAAGAAGTGATGAGATCAGAAACAATCAGGAATGATGACACAAAAGGAAAATCTAGTTTTCATTTTCAGGCCATTCAATATCTAGAAGTCTTGGTCAATTTTGACATGGAGTCAGGGATTTGTACTTCTCTCACAGACACCAGGGGCCAAAAATAAGTCAGAATTAAATTCAATGTTAAGCTATTTTCTTCTCTCCTTTAAATTTACAATCATTTGTTTTTCTGTTTCTACAGTGCCCTTCCCTTCCCCTCTTTCACTTCATACTGTAGCAGAAAGTAGAGTAGTTACTGTGAATAAAAGACTAAAATAAGTGTATAGACCAATATATGTATATGTATAGATTAAACATAATCTAATAGTCACGATAACATGTTACAATGAAATTCAATTTCACAAATTCAAATTCAATCACAGTACATATTTTGCCCAGATATATTTACCAGTTTAAAAATGTAGTTCTCTGAATAGTTGAATCACACTGTGGCATGTTATGGACCAGGTACAAAATATAAACACTCATCACATATGCTTCAAGGTCCATATCCTTAAGACTATATACCCTTAACAATCTTAAATAGGACATACAATAGTATTCCTTTGTATTCATCTGAATTAGGGCCACTCAGATGCCTTTGGAAGCAAAAGTTATGTTCGTATTTGTAAATAACGAATAGTAAGACTGATTATATGTTGCATTTAGGTTTTATACAAGCCAAAATTGTGTTAAACTGTAATCTCTACTCAAGACAATATTATATGACCCACCTAACAGAAGATATAACAAAAGATATGATGATATAATACAAAACGTTGGACTTTCTTTTGGCTTTGAGTCAAGAGACTTGAGAACAAATACCACCTCTGACACTTACTAGCTATCTAGACCAGGGACAATGGAGACAAATTGCTTAACCTCTCTTTGCTAAAGTTACCACATTAGCAAAATGGGGATAGAGTCGTTACCCTGGGATTATTTTGAGAATCAAATAAAATAACTTTGTGAAACATTTTATAAACTTTACAAGACTTATGTAAAAAAGTATTATTATTATTATTATTATTATTAAAAGTATCAGCAAGCTAGCACAAGACTATTAAATACTTCTTTGGCATTCTCCACATTGCATAACATTGTACTAGGCAAAAGAAAGTATTCATATAGTATCTGTCAGCCTAAATGAGAAGCTACATTCTACTGATATTCTATTTCTGATGTATTATTTGGAATATTGTCACATACAATATCTAACAGAGGTGGAACAGATGAAAGTAGAGAATCCTTACTTACAACAACAATACAGAGTGATAGGCTCTACTGCCCAGGATATTCACTTTGGCATTTGTTTTGATTCTGCTCATTGTACAGATGCCTTGCCAACCAGGAAGTATTCCCAGCTTTTCACTTCAATCATAGTGTCACAAGAGATTATTTTACCTTGATAACGAAATTTAGCCACAACATTTTGTGTAAACCCTTTAGCAGGTGGCTGGCACTAGCTGCCTATTAGTCAGGTGATACTTGTAACATGAGTGTTTTCCTAAAGAGGCAGCTTGGTCCAAGGGAAATAACACTAATTCTGGAGTCAAAAAATCTAGGTTCAAATATCACCTCTATTACCTCTGTGATCTTAAGCAAGTCATTTAACTTCCTGGTCCTCAGTTTCTTCATCTGTAAAATGAGGAGGCCACTTCTAGCTCCAGATCTGTGATCCTGTGTTCCTATAATATGAACACTGTTGTATCTATACATGAGTTGATGTTCTAAATGTCCTACATGCATGCACTGTGACTGTCTAAGAAAAGGTAGTTTTGATGTGGTCAATATTTCACCTAACAAGAGGCACATCTTTTACAGCTAAAAAAGTTTGTTTAAATTCTCACACGGAGGAGGTTCTACACCAACTTCTTTCACTTTCCATACTATACAAGTGAATCTTTGCTACTTAAAATACCCATGTTCTAATTCCAATACGTTCAACAAACATTTTCTAAATATCTATTATGTACAAGGCATTGGGGGATATAAGACAAAAATTAATAAGAATTTATTAAACTTTTACTGTGTGCACAGTTCTGTGCTAAGCCCTGAGGGGAGAAATGAAAAACAAAATATTCTCTGTCTTTAAGGAGTTTATTATGAACACTAGGGTAAGACAAGACATATAAAGAGTAGTAGTATATAGAGAGTATTTTCACTTTGAAATTACCAGAATGATAGGAAGGGCAATACAGGAGTAGACTGACCCAAACTTCCCACAAAATACTCATCTGATAATAGTTTTAAAACTTGAAAAGTTGTGGAACTACCAGAAAGATCACAAGTGCATTGGCAAGAAGATAGTTGAAGACTCAAGTGTGACTGAGGAATGTGCAAAATCACCAATTAAACCAGCAGGACTGCAGAGTGGGAACTCACCCTCCTCAAAAAATGGGGAAAAAAATAAAAGGTCCTTTCCTCATGAAATTTACATTCTAATGGGGAACATGACATATAAACACAAGATAATGTGAGTTAAGAAGAGGATACCAACATAACAATTAGGGGGATCAAGAAAGTCTTCCTGTAGGAAGTAGCACCAGAGTTGGGCCAAGAAGGGAGACAATCTTGTGAAGATTCCTATTGAACAAAAATACTTTTAGATTAAATAGCATCTCCTTGCCAAGAAAGTACACAACCCTAAGACAAGAAAGAAAAAATAAAGTCTAATCTCTCTTGGCTTTAATTTCCTTATACGTAAAATGGTAAGGCTAGACGACTAGATTATCTCTAAATGTTTTTTCAGCTCCAAAGCCTAAAAATCCATAGGGATACATTTTTGTGCCACCTATATATATATAATGATATTTCTTTCCATAACAACTTAAATTTTTTTCGCCTGGACAATACTCAACACATCTAACTTTATAATTTCCACAATAAAAAAAAAGCATGCCACATTTATGTAGATAAAAAATAACACTAAGAGGTTCTATAGCATGGAACTTGTGAGCAACAACAAAAGGCAAATTCTTCTACAATATTTCATTTCCTGTATCCCAAAGAAGAAAAGACTCAACAAACTAAAAGGTTATACAAACACCGTCTTTTCTCAGCAAACCTGACATCTGTCGCAACTACTCTGAATTTCTTTTTCAGGTAAGCAATCTAACCCTTTTCAATCTCACTCATTTAATAGTTAACAGGCAAAACAGGTTCTGGAACACTCAAGGTTTTAAAAAATTGTTGCATTATTACTCTGCCAGAATGTAGAGTAAACTACAAAAATTAAATGGATTTCTTTAATAATTGTTTTCTGTGAAACTGTTCTTGAAGCAAATCTTTCTTGGCACTGTCAGGTTCCTAGGATATGATCCATATGTCCTATGACTGCTATTAAATTATGTCATTTCAGAACAATAAAGGGAAGAAGTTAAAACAATATTACTTACAATGAAAGCTGAAAATGTATTGTTCTGAACTTTATATGAATTAGAGCACTGAAATAAATTAAAGGTGACAAATTCTTTTAGTGTTCTTCCCTCCCCAAAATTACTTCGTGCTCACTTTGTGTATATTTTGCATTTACTTTTTGATATACATGTTGTCCCCCCTTCCCCCTCCAAGAAGGCAAACTATTTTAGAGTTTGGGTTTTTGGCTTAAAATATACCCCATACTAAATGTAAGTGCTTAATAAATGTTTCTTGAACTTACATGAACTGATGCAAAGCAAAGTGAGCACAACCAGGGCAACATTGTATACAGTAACAGCAATATTGTATGATAATTAACTGCGAATGACTAAGCTATTCTCAGAAACAGCATGACCCGAGACAATTCCTAAAGACCAATGACGAAAAATGCTATCCATATCTAGAGAAAGAATCGATGGAGTCTGAATACCAAAGCATACTATTTTCACCATTTTTTAATATTTTTTTTCTGTATTCTTTCACAACATGACTGATATGAAAATACGCTTTGCATGATTGCATACATATAACCTATATCAAACTGCTTACCATCTCAGGAAAGGGTTAAGAAGAGGAAGAGAGGGGGGCGGAGCCAAGATGGTGGAGTAGAAGGACGCACATTTACGAGCTCCGAGCCCACAACCCATGGAATTGAGGTAAAAGGAGATCCCCATAAATTCTGAATCTCTGCAGGGGGTGCATAAACATAGGGGAAGAGATTTCCGTTCCACTGAACCCTGGAGAGCCGTCCCCGGGGTCCATCGCACCCCGGAAAGCGTACCCCACCCCCACCCCTGGCCTCGGCCCCAGAGAAGCTGACCCGAGCAGACTTCAGAGAGGAAAGCTCCGGGGAAGCTCCGGCAGCCGGGAAAGTCCCTCCGCCCACAGAAGCTACAGGTCAGTAAGAAAGAAGGCTGCGATAGGGGAGGGGAGCGTCTCCGTGACTCGGGCCCCCTCGGGAGGAAGCGGCGGCGGCAGAGACGGGGGCGGGCGGCTGAGGCGGCAACGGCCCGGGACTCAGGAATCCCCCAGCAGCAGGTAGGATCTTCAATACTGAAGGTCTTTCCAACCTGAGGGAGCCGAGCAGGTGAGACGGCCCTGCCCCCACCCTGCTCTACTGCTGAACGCCTCTGAATAAAACCCCCAAGGGAGCTGAGCACAGCAGGCGGGGCCCCCCACCCCACCCCCACCCGCTCCGTTCCTGAAAGTCTCTGCAGAAAGCCCCTGAGGGCCCAAGCTTAGGAGGCGGCCCTGCCCCCACCCCTGCGCCAGAACTAAAGCTTGCCGCGGGAAAGCGCATTTGAATCTCAGAGGCCAAGCACTAGCTGGGCGGATCCAGGCGGGGGTGGAAAGGAATCTCAGAAGTCAAGTAACTGGCTGGGAAAATGCCTAGAAAGGGGAAGAAAAATAAGACTTTAGAGAGTTTTTTCCAACAAATGCAAATGATCCCAACCTTCGGATCTGATGGGGAGGACGAGAACGTATTTTTCCCATCAGGGAAAGATGTGGAGGGCGGGGCCTCAGTACCCCAGACACCCCAGGGGGGTGTTGGGTGGGCTCAGGTCTTGGAAGAGCTTAAAAAGGATTTTGAAAAGCAAGTTAGACAGGTGGAGGAAAGACTGGGAAGAGAAATGACAAAGATGCAAGAAGAGTATGAAAAAAAAGGTCAATATCTTGGTAAAGGAGACCCAAAAAAAATGCTGAGGAAATTAACACCTTGAAAAATAGGCTCACTCAATTGGCAAAAGAGGTTCAAAAAGCCAATGAGGAGAAGAATGCATTCAAAAGCAGAATGAGCCAAATGGAAAAAGAGGCTCAAAAGCTCACTGAATTTAATAGTTCTCTCAAAATTAGAATGGAACAGATGGAGTCTAATGACTTTATGAGAAACCAAGAAATCACCAAACAAAACCAAAAGAACGATAAAATGGAAGAGAATGTGAAATATCTCATGGGAAAAACAACTGACCTGGAAAATAGATCAAGGAGAGACAACTTAAAAATTATGGGACTACCTGAAAGCCATGATCAAAAAAAGAGCCTAGACATCGTCTTGCATGAAATTATCAAGGATAACTGCCCTGACATTCTAGGACCAGAGGGCAAAATAAGTATTGAAAGAATCCATCGATCACCACCTGAAAGAGATCCAAAAAGAGAAACTCCTAGGAACATTGTGGCCAAATTCCAGAACTCCCAGCTCAAGGAAAAAATCTTGCAAGCAGCTAGAAGGAAACAATTCCAGTACTGTGGAAATACAATCAGGATAACCCAAGATCTAGCAGCTTCTACATTAAGGGATCGAAGGGCGTGGAATAGGATATTCCAGAAGGCAAAGGAACTAGGACTCAAACCAAGAATCACCTACCCAGCTAAACTGAGTATAATACTTCAAGGGAAAATATGGTCTTTCAATGAAACAGAGGACTTTCAATCATTCTTAATGAAAAGACCAGAGCTGAAAAGAAAATTTGACTTTCAAACACAAGAATGAGAGGAAGCATGCAAAAGTAAACAGCAAGGAGAAGTATTAAGGGACTTACCAGAAATGAACTGTTTGCATTCATACAGGGAAGGACAATATTTCTAACTCTTAAAACTTTTCAGTATCTGGGTGGTTGGTGGGACCACACATACACATGTACACGCATGCACACACATACACACATGCATTCACATGCAGAGACAGAGAGCACAGATTGAACTGAATAGGATGGGACCATACCTTAAAAGAAATTAAGGTAAATGGTGAGAGAGAAATGTAGTGAGAGGAAAGAGGGGGAAATGGAAGGGGGTAACTATATGTCATATAAGAGGCAAGTAGGAGATGTTTTTAGTGGAGGGAAAAAGAGGAGAGCTGAGGAAAAAAAAAAACAAACAAACAAACAAAAGTTTACCCTCATCACATTTGACTAAACGAAGGAGTGAAATGCACACTCATTTTGGTATGAAAACCTATCTTACAGTATAAGAAAGCGGGGGAGAAGGAGATATTGGGGGGGGGGGGGGGATGATGGAAGGGAGGGCAAAGGGAGGAGGGAGTAATTGAAAGTCAACACTTGGGGAGGGACAGGATCAAAGGACAGAAGAGAAACAATGAGGGGCAGGTTAAGAGGGATGGCAATTCAGTTAGTCTTACACAACACGACTATCAGGAAGGTCATTTGCAAAGCTACACAGATATGGCCTATAATGAATTGCCTGCCGTACCAAAGGGAATAGGTGGGGAGGGAGGGATGGGGAGAATTTGGAACTCAAAGTTTTAGGAACAATTGTTTAGTATTGTTGTTGCAACTAGGAAAGAAGACATACAGTTAATGAGGAATAGAAAGTCATCTGGCCCTACAGGAGAAAAGAGAAGATAGAGACAAGGGAAGGGAGGGATGACAGAAGAGAGGACAGATTGGAGATAGGGAAAATTAGATTGCTTGGGGTATTGGGGTGGGGGAAGGGGAGAAAAGGGGAGAAAATTTGGAACCCAAAAATTTGTGAAAATGAATGTAAAAAGCTAAATAAATAGATAGATAGATAGATAGATAGATAGATAGATAGATAGATAGACAGATAGATAAATAAAAAAAAGAAGAGGAAGAGAGGGAGAGAATCTGGAGCTCAAAATCTTTTTAAAAAATGTTTTTAAAAATGCTTTTACATGTAATGGAGAGTGAATTATTTTTTAAATGCTTCTTGAATTTAATTCTTAAGTCTTACTAATTCTAAGTGGAGAAAAAAATGAAATATTCCATTAATTCACTACCCTACAAGAGCTTACAATGATTCAGAACTGGATGTTTCAAGCTGGTCCTTCAATTCTCAGGATGATGATCTGTATTTTCTCCATAAGGGACACTGTCATCTAAGTAAACAGGACTAAGGTTCTAAATAGCACACTCTCCTCATGGACAAGGCCTACAAAAAATGTAAACAAACTCTTTCTACCCCACTCTAGTTTCAATAGTCTCTATTAGTAACCAGAAGCTTTAATCACTACAAACATTATCTTAGGAGAACAAGTTGCAATTAGTTAGATTACGGTTAAGTTTATATTAGTCATCTTTTTTCATTTCTTACAGAAATTCTGAAGAGAAACCATAGATGACATTCACAAATCAAATCCTTACACTGGGTTCCTTCCGCAGGTGGCTAACCTCATCCATTTTATTGCTGATTTTCTGTTAGATCCCATTCAAAGGAGAGTATATCCTGACCTTATGGCCAAATCCATAAAGTTGAAACCTATGCTAAGTGCCCTCTGTATTAACTGGTTATTTTAAAATAGGTTAACTCATGACAATCACTCCACTAATCAGCAAACATTTAGCTAGACACTCAAGATAAAAATATAAAAAAGAAAGGTTTTTACCCTCAAGGAACTTAGATTTTAAGGGAGAAATATAGCATGCAAACATAGTATATGCCAACTGTATACTAAATAACTATAAGGAGAAGAAATGAATTAGCAATATAAGAGATCAGGAAAGATCATGTAAGAAGAAGGCGTTTGACTTGAGCTTTTAAATGAAACTAGGAATTCTAAAAGTCAGAGATGAGGTAGATGGGTTCATGTCAGGCATGGGAGACAATTTGCACAACAGAATGGAGATCAAACATTGCTCATTAAGAGTCAACAAGTACATCAGTATGGCCGGACCAACTGAAGGGGAGTAAAGCTGAAAAGCTTTTCCCCATGAAAAGCCTCTTGACATTACCAGTCTCTCCATTTTTCCTGAAAACTCATTTTTCTACAGATTTTTGAGCCACTGTTCTCCCACGTTCTCCTCCTATCTGTCTGACCACTTCTCAGTCTTCCTTGATGGATCTTCATCCACATTACACCTATCAATCATACTTCTCTTCCTCAGCCCTCTACCCCAAATTCCCAACTCTGTCCTGGGCCCTCTTGTCTTCTCCCTCTATACTATTTTACTGGGTGGTCTCAACAGTTCTCGTTGATTCAGTTATTATCTCTATATGAGGATGATTCTCTAATCTATTAATAATAATAGCTAACATTTATATAGTACTTACTATATGTCAGGCTATGCTCAGTACTTTAAAATTATAATCTCATTTCATCCTCACAATGCCCCTGGAAGGAAGGTGTTATTATTATCCATGTTTTACAATATGTCCAGCCCTAACCTCTCCTCCAATCTCATATCCAACTGTCTATTGGAAATTTAGAACTAGTTGTCTGCCAGACATCTTAAACTCAACATGTCCAACAATGAACTCATTAACTTCATCTCTCCCCACAAAAAAACCAAACCAAAAAAAAAAAAAAAAAAAAAACTTTCCTGTTCTTAACTTCCCTATTACTGCCAAGAGTACTGCCATCCTTACTCAAGCTGGCAACTTCAAGTCCTCACATTCTGTCTCACACCCCCACCCCTATATTCAATCTGTTGCCAAAAATTATTACTTACACTTTCTCAACATTTCTCACCTATGACAATGCCTCCACCCTAGTGCAGAATCTCATCACCTCCCACCTAGTTTCCTGAAATAGATTGCTTGTTGGTTTCCCTGAATCAATACCAATACCTTTCACTTAGCTACAGAAGAGTATAGATCAAAGAGGGGAGAGATTGGAGAGAGAGACTAATTAAAAGGGTATTGAAATATTCTCAATAAGTGATAAGGGCCTGTATTAGAGTGGTGACTAGATAAATGTAGAAAAGGGGATAGATATGAGATATTATGGAAGTAGAATATGTAAGACCAAGAGAATACTGAATCCTCAAACATTTTTATTCACAAAGAATCATTAAGACTATAGATTCATCTCCTCTGATGAAGATGAACAAATTAAGGTCCAGAGAAAGGTTAAGTGGCTGGCCCAAGGTCACACAGATCATAGGCAGGAGAGTACCACCCTGTTCCCCATCTTAGAATGTACTACAAATGAACTCAGAAGTTCAGTCCCTATCTGTGATTAAGGACTCAATAAATCTAGCCAGAAATAAAATGTAGTTTCATTTTTTAAAAATTTCTGTAATATTACAATATCGTACAAAAACTTTCAATTTTGAGTTCTCCTAACTTCCTGGTAATGTCTTTAAAATATATAGTTTGATATGAAACTCATAAAAATGGGGTATGCACCTGGGAAAAATTCCAATAAGAGAAACAGCTTATGTTTAAAAAAAAAACAACAGTAATCATCTATAAGAAGGAAACACATAAAATCATTAATGAAATGAAACACATGATTTAAAAAACTGAAAAAGTATAAGCTTTCAGATTTTTTAGAAGCCAAAGCTCTATGATTTATGAGTTCAAATATTTTCCAGCTTCATCCAAATGAAATCTCAGTGCTTTTTTTTCTCAAAGATGTGAGATAGAACACTATGAAAGCACTATATAGATGATGGTTAAAGGGCATACTTTTTATTTCTGAATAAAATCTTGAATCAATCAAACTTAAAGAAACCACTCTATAATCTCATTCAGAAAATGGTAAAAACAAGTATTGGGTAATGCCAGTATTATTGGCTCTCATTAAGCTTTAAAAATACAAAATACGAAACAATATAAATTTATCCACACCTATGATAACCTTTTGTATTAGAGAGTAGTTATTTATACATTGTTTGATATTTACCACATCTGCATGGTGACAGGCTCTCTAAAACATACTAGCTGTGGGTCTGAGTGCACCCAGGAAACTTAAGGCTACAAATTAGAAATTCTGCATCTGAAAATTCCTCAATGGGATGAAATCACAATTCCAAAAACCTCTCCATTCTCCACCGCAAATGAAATTCATATGCATATACAAAAATAACCTACACATTTAATTTCAAAAATCCTGAGGATTTGTCACCTTTTTGCCTCTGTTCAATTTTGGCATGAAAATATTCCAAATTCCAATATCTCAATATAAGTGAGCATTCTTATGAATAAATATGAATGTTGAAAATAACATATGATTAAAATACAAAAAATAACTCCATAAAGCTACTTATCAGTTAAGAGCACAAAATACCACTACCAACTGTTAGAGGAAACAACTTCTACACTTACAAATGCAAGCAAAATATATACAAAGTAAATAAAAGATAATGAGAGGACAGGCAGGGGAGAGAACCCAGCCTCTGGAGGAATGAGAAAAGGTCTCCCTACAAGGTAGAATTTGAGCCAAGCTTTAAAGGAAGAAGAATCCACAAGATGCAAAGAAATAGTGCTGTTGAAGCCTGGGTGACAGACCATGTAAAGACAGAGATGGAATGCCACATGAAAGGAACAGCAAAAGGGTCAGCTTCGCTAAACCACATTATTTATGAAGGTAACTAATGCATAATGTGGAAAGGTGGCTTGTGGAGCCAGGATGTGACAGACTTTTAAAATGCCAGAGATGAATGCTAGAGGCAATAAAAGATCATTGGAGCTCCTTAAGCAGGGCAGTAACAAGGTCAGTATGAGGAGGATGAACTGCAAAGGGAAAAAGGCTGGAAGCATAGAAGCCAACAAGGAGGTCATTATACTAGTACTATAGGCAATTAAAAAAAAAAAAGCTGGTACTATCAAAAAACAAAAAACACCATACATTGTAGGTGGAGCAGTGAGTCAGTCCAATCATTTTTTTTTTCAGTTAAATTTATTTAACTTTTTACATTCATTTTCACAAAATTTTGGGTTCCAAATTTTCTCCCCATTTGTCCCCTCCCCCACCCCAATACACCAAGCATTCTAATTTCCCCTATCACCAATCTGCCCTCTCTTCTATCATCCCTCCCTTCCCCTGTCCCCACCTTCTCTTTTGTCCTGTAGGGTCAGATAACTTTCTATTCCCCATTACCTGTATTTCTTATTTCCTAGTAGCACGAACAATACTCAACAGCTGTTCCTAAAGCTTTGAGTTCCAACTTCTCCCCATCCCGCCCTCCCCACCAGTTCCCTTTGGGAAGGTAGGCAATTCAGTATAGGCCATATGTGGGGAGTTTTGCAAATGACTTCGATAATAGTTGTGTTGCGTAAGACTAACTATATTTCCCTTCATCTTATCCTGTCCTCCATTGCTTCTATTCTCTCTTTTGATCCTGTCCTTCCCCAAGAGTGTTGACTTCAAATTGCTCCCTCCTCCCATTGCCCTCCCTTCCATGATCCCCCCCACCCTGCTTATCATCCCCTTTCCCCCACTTTCCTGTATTGTAAGATAGGTTTTCATACCAAAATGAGTGTGCATTTTATTCCTTCCTTTAGTCGAGTGTGATAAGAGTAAACTTCATGTTTTTCTCTCAGTTCCCCTCTTTTTCCCTCCACTAAAAAGTCTCCTGCCTGCCTCTTCTATGACAGATAACTTGCCCCATTCTATTTCTCCCTCTCTCCTCCCAATACATTTCTCTCTTACCACTCAACTTCATTTTTTTAAAATATGATCCCATCCTATTGAATTCACTCTGTGCTCTCTGTCTCTGTGTGTGCATGTGTGTGTGTGTGTGTGTGTGTGTGTGTGTGTGTGTGTGTGTGTGTGTGTGTGTGTGTAATCCCACCAACTACCCAGATACTGAAAAGTTTCAAGAGTTACAAATATTGTCTTTCCATGTAGGAATGTAAACAGTTCAACTTTAGTAAGTCCCTTATGACCTCTTTGCTGTTTACCTTTTCATTCTTGTGTTTGAAAGTCAAATTTTCTTTTCAGCTCTGGTCTTGTCATCAAGAAAACTCCTCTATTTCATTGAAAGATCATTTTTTCCCCTGAAGTATTAGCTCAGTTTTGCTGGGTAGGTGATTCTTGGTTTTAGTCCTAGTTCCTTTAACCTCTGGAATATCCTATTCCATGCCCTTCGGTCCCTTAATGCAGAAGCTGCTAGATCTTGGGTTATCCTGATTGCATTTCCACAATACTAGAATTATTTCTTTCTAGCTACTTGCAATATGTTTTCCTTGACCTGGGGATTTGGCCACAATGTTCCTAGGAGTTTCTCTTTCTGGATCTCTTTCAGGCGGTGATTGGTGGATTCCTTGAATATTTTATTTTGCCCTCTAGTTCTAGAATTTAGGGCAATTTTCCTTGATAATTTCATGAAAGATGATGTCTAAGGCTCTTTTTTTGATCATGGCTTTCAGGTAGTCCCATAATTTTTAAATTGTCTCTCCTGGATCTATTTTCCAGGTCAGTTGTTTTTCCAATGAGGTATTTCATATTATCTTCCATTTTTTCATTCTTTTGGTTTTGCCTGGTGATTTCTTGGTTTCTCAGAAAGTCATTAGCCTCCATCTGTTCTGTTCTAATTTTTAAAGAACTATTTTCTTCAGTGAGCTTTTGAACCTCCTTTTCCATTTGGCTAATTCTGCTTTTTAAAGCATTCTTCTCCTCATCAGCTTTTTGAACCTCTTTTGCCAGTTGAGTTAGCCTATTTTTCAAGGTGTTATTTTCTTCAGCATTTTTGGGGGTCTCCTTTAGTAAGGTGTTGACTTGCTTTTCATGCTATTCTTGCATCTCTCTCATTTCTCTTCCCAGTTTTTCTTCCACCTCTCTAACTTGATTTTCAAAATTCTTTTTGAGCTCTTCCATGGCCTGAGCCCACTGAATATTTATTTTGGATTTTTGGAATACAGAAGCCTTGACTTCTTTGTCTTTCCCTGATGGTAAGCATTGTTCTTCCTCATCAGAAAGGATGGAAGGAGATATCTGTTTGCCAAGAAAGTAACCTTCTGTGGTCTTATTTTTTTTCCCTTTTCTGGGCATTTTCCCAGCCAGTTACTTGACTTCTCAGATTCCTCTCCACTCCCGCCTTGCCTCCAGATCTGCCCAGCTAGTGCTTGAGGTCTGAGATTCAAATGCTCCTTCCTAGTCTCAGGGCTTTCGGCAGGGGTGGGGCTGCTATTCAGTGTGAGATTAAATTCAGATGCTCAGGTAGGGGCAGGGCCGCAGCACAGGGCTCAGATCCCTCAGGGGGTTTAGGTGGGGCCAGGGCCGCCACACAGGGCTCAGTTCCCTCAGGGGGTTTATGTAGAGACCTTCAATAATGGATCCCAGCTCCTTCCTGCTTTGGGAGCCCCTGTCCACAGCTGCCTCCACAAGGGGCCTGAATTATAGAGGCACCCCGCTCCCCTCTCGGCCAGCCATAAAGGCTCTCTCACTGACCTTTGGCGTCTGTGGGTGGAGGGACC
This sequence comes from Bettongia penicillata ogilbyi, assembly GCA_023548195.1. Lineage (NCBI taxonomy): Eukaryota > Metazoa > Chordata > Mammalia > Diprotodontia > Potoroidae > Bettongia > Bettongia penicillata. The sequence goes on along the minus strand of JAJHZJ010000416.1, from coordinate 964,256 downwards.
TGCACAGCCACTGGAGATTCCATCCCTGAAGCCTGCTCAGATCTGCTCCTCTCGGTGCCACACAGGCAAGGCAGGGCTGGGCTCTGCTCTGAGTCCGGTGTGCAATGGACCTTTCATGTCGGTTTTTCAGGTCTCTGGAACAGAAATCTCCTCCACTCCGTTGTTTTGGGGCTTCCACTGCTCCAGAATTTGTTGGGAGTTCTTCTTTACAGATATTTTATGGGCTGTGGGTTAGGAGCTAGCATATGTGAATCTTTCTACTCCACCATCTTGGCTCCTCCCAATCCAATCATTCTTGAAAGCAATTTAGAATTATGCTTTAAACGTGACTAAAATGTTGATACCCCTTGACCCAGAGACCCTGCTACTGAGCATATAACCAAGGGAAGATCAAAGACAGGAGGAAAAAAAACAGGTCACACCAAAATGTTTACAGCAGTACTTTTTGTGATAGCAAAAAACTAGAAATGAAGATGTATATCAACTGAGAAATGAATAAACAAATGATAGTACATGGAGGTAATGGAATACTACTATAAGAAATGATGAGTATAAAGAATTCAGAGAAGCATGAGAAGATCTATGTGAAATGAAACAGAATACAAATTCAAGGACTATAATGCCCATGGAGAATAGATGAAAATATATACCTTTTTTCCTTTGCAAAATGAGGGGGAAGGCGAAGACTAAAGGAAGAATATTATATATGCTGTCAGAATTGGTTAATGTGTTCATTAGTTTTGCTGAGATGCCTTTTTTCCTCTTTTAAAAATTTTTTGTTCAAAAGTGTGTTCGTCCTTCATTGACGAAGAAGACCATGCCATCAGAGAGATGATGACACGACTTACACTAGACTTTGTTCTGAGTGAGGGGTGGCTATGCAGGTCACCAGCCTCACTACTCCTCCAGAGGCATCTGAATCCAGGGACCAGATATTCATCAGGATGACTAGAGATGACCCAGGATGAGGCAATTGAGGTTAAGTGACTTGCCCAAGGTCAAACAGCTAGTAAGTATCAAGTGTCTGAGGTGAGATTTGAATTCAGGTCCTTCTAACTACTGTACTGATGCTCTATTCACTGCACCACCTAGCTGCCCTGTTCTAAGGCATGGTTCACTTGTAGATACTTTCAGAAATTAAGATGGAATAAAAATAAAAAGGAAAAAAATTAAAGAAACTGCTTCACGTCACCCAATCAATCATGAAGGGGCAGCTAGGTAGCACGTTGGATAGAGTGCCAGGTCTGGAGTCCTCCTCAGGAAGACCTGAGTTCAAATCCAGTCTCAGACACACTGTGTAACCCAGGACAAATCACTCTGCCCTCTTTGCCTCAGTTTCCTCATCTACAAAATGAGCTAGAACAAGTAATGGCTGAGCACTCCAGTAAAGAAAACTCCACAAGGAGTCAAGAAGAAAACAGCAATTGATCATGAACCTTAGTACACATCACTCATTTTTAAAAATCCCATTCAAATCCAAGGTGACACTAACACTCCTTAAAAACAAAATACGGAAAAGACAAATTCTCAAGGCTGAGGACTGAAGGGACTTCCTTGCTTCCCACTGAAACATGTTTCATTGAAGGTAGTGTCTAAACCTTTGGTTGTACTACATATACTGAATCACTCGGTACATTACTCAGGCACTGCCTAAAGCTTGAAAAAATTTGTTATGCCACAGGGATTTTTTCTGTAGCAATATGTAATTTGACCCAACGTTGGCCATAAAATTAACTAGTCTTTAGCTTCCCCAAAATTGATTTTCTTATATAGGAACTCAGAATATTAAAACAGTAGGTCTATCAAGATGCCTAAATAGCAAAGGAATAGACAAATCAATAAGTAGACAGAATCACTGCCTGGAACATGGTGGTTCACTCCAGCAGAATCACAATGTAACACAACTGGTGTCAATATGAAAACTGCAATAGCAAACAGTAGGACGTCTGAAGCAGTGACAACTCATAGTAACTAATTATTCATTGTTTTCTTACATTTGTGTATATTAATCATATGTATCATGAAGTTCAGCAAACGCAGAATCCAAACTCACTACGAATGAATGCTAGAGGAATTGTAAATACATTCAACAGTGGCTGTAACAGGTCTCCTAAATGCTGACCCTAAATTAGCACTTGTAAGCATTCATCTAACTAGGAATAAGGAGTACAGACCTGCTCTGCTAATTAACAGCAGGACATAAGACAAATCACAAATGCCAGTCTATTTTTTTTTTAATTTTATGGAACAAATAATTGAAATAGATATGTTCAAGAGAAATCTCCAGCTTTACAATTTTGTAATATGCAAAAGGAATTGTTTGGGAAAACCACATGCAAAGCTTATTTGCTTCTTAATGCACCAAAGTCCAAAACAATAGGCCAACATGATGCTACCATCCACAGAGCAAATGCAAAAGAGGTGTATGGTCATAGTTCCTTGAGTACAGAGCCACTACCTAAGTAAAAAGCGGGAGTTCAAGATGTTGTGAATGCCCTTCCTCTAAGAATTTAAAGGGAAGGTGGGGAGGACAAGGAATAAGAAAAGGATAACTCTGTAGGTCCTATATTCTACTTACTACTTTCCTCATCATTCTGATACTTTTCTAACATTCCAAAATACTATCATGACCCACTAATTTAAGAGGGCCAATCAAAATGTTATTTTAATGCTATTCCTCATTAAAACAAAAATAAAGCTAATAATTTGACGAACTAGTGGTCACACACAAATTACTTGCTTTTTCTTTCTAATTTCTACCTTTATAAAAGACATAAAGTGTCATATGCCTTTCAGGTTAGGTACACCACAGCCACCACCTCAACTACATCTCTCATAACAAGCTGATGGAAGCCACCCAGGCAGGACCCAAAAGCCCCAGAAGAGTCATATTCCTCAGATTCTGCTTCCAGTTCAATTTGGGATCTCATCGTATTAGGGAGCAACACTTGTTCACCCAGCAATTACTACCTCAGCAAGTGCTAGAGTTTCCACTTACTGCCTATGTGACCAAGAAAATCACTTCCCAAATCTGGTTAAGTTTCCTGATCTGTAAAATAAAAGAGTTTGGAATAGACTATCTTTAAAGTTCCTTCAAAAATTCCATATTCCTATAGTTAGCATCCATTGTGTTCACATTTCATTTCCTGTACCTAAAATCACAGGATTACAGATTCAGAGCTGAAAGAGATCCTATAGGTCATTCTAATCCAATTCCTCACCTTACAGCTGAGAAAATGGAGGTCCAGAGAAATTAAGAGCTAATTAAGAGCTAAATTAAGGCTACAACCTATTATCTCCTACTATAGTAAGTAAAGGAACACAGGGATTTGAACTCAGTTACCTAATTGCACAAAAAGCAATGGCTTTCTGCTGAACTAGAATAAATGTGTACAAGTCTATATCCACTCACCAACAGGTTTAAGTTTTTAAAAATCGCCAAAAGCACAGGTATTAATCTTAAAACAGCTTTTTTTAATCCCAATTTTCAACACTTACTACATATGTTTCATTTGGGTTTCCAAATAAAGATCCAATGCCAAAAATTAAAAGCATTTACACTTGCTATCAAAAAGGATCTCTTCCCAAATGGCCTGACTACTAAACAATTAAACTGCCATAAGTCAAATGAGACCATACTTCTCAGACTTAAAAAATGTGTTCTTCCCATTCAAAATTTTACAGAAAACTCTGCTCTAGGGAAATGTGAATTTCTATTTTTAAAATACATTCTGTCTCTTGAAAAGAGGCAAAAACCTCATCAGTGTAAAAGGCTCCATCATCAAAGCTTTGGCTTCAGATGTGTAACAAGTTATCTGAAAAGGCCTTAAATTTCAATGTATAAACAAATCTAATTAACTGCCAATAAAAAGGTGCATGCTATCTCACCAATAAGCCAAAATTTTGCCCATGAAGGCCCCAGAATACAGTGAATGGAGAAATCTACTCCTCATGCCCAGTTAAATGGTAAAACAACAAAATGGAGAGAAAGAACCTTTACAAAATTTGTAAATTTTGTTCCTTGTACAAGGAACTCAGATTTTAAAATTTATCTTGCTCAAAATTATTGCAAAAGGTTGATTTTAATATACTATCTTTCATGTAAGCTGTCACGGAAAGTTTTCTCACGGGTCACAGAAACCTCAAAATCATCCTTGGTTCTTTCCTCTTCCTAACTTCCAGAGACAGTCACCAAATTCAATTGATTTTTCATTAGTCGCATTTCTGTATCTATCCCTCCCCACTGCTACCACCATCTCTGCAGAAAGAAGCCTTCTCAACAGGAGGGAAATTCTGTCTTGACAAGCAGAACTACATTAGATCTCTCTGTAGTCCTTCCTTATTTCAGTCTTTCCCTTTCTCTACAGCCTCTACTACATCCTATACGTAATCACAAGATCACTTCCATGTCCAAACATTTTTATTTTTTTTTACTTTTATCGGTATCTTTTTTTATATCACCATAATTACCATGAGTTTCCCTTTCCCTCCCCTCACGTAAATGATGAGAGTCATCCCATATAATAAACAATATTTTTAAAGTCAAAAAAAGAAAAATAAAAAATCAAGATGGCTGATCAATACATTGAAAAATTATGAAAATATGTACAATGCACTAATACATTGTTGGTGGAGTTGCAAAATGGCACAACCATTTTGGAAAGTATGCAATTCAAGTAATTAAAACATACATACCCTTTGAACCAGAGACTCCATTACAAAGTTTATAGCCTAAGGAAGCCACTGACAAGAAGAAAATTTCCATATACTCCAAATATTAATAGCAACAATTTTCATGACAACTAAGAAATGGAAATAAAGTAGATGTTCATCAATCAGGAAATGGCTAAACAAATTATGGTACATGAATGTAAAGGAATATTACTCTGCTTTAAGAAATGATGTATGAGCATTAAATTGAAAAGTTTTTATACAAACAAACCCAATGCAACCAAGATTAGAAGAGAAGCAGAAAACTGAGAAAGAATTATTGCAACTAGTGTCTGTGATAAAGGCCTCACTTTTAAAACATATAGAGAACTGAGTCAAAAATACAAGTCATTCCCCAATTGATAAATGGTCAAAGGATATGAACAGGCAGTTTTCAGAGGAAGAAATTAAAGCTATCTATAGTCACATGAAAAAATGCTCTAAATCATTACTGATTAGAGAGATGCAAATCAAAACAACTCTGAGATACCACATCACACCTATCAGATTGGCTAACATGATAAAACAGGATAATGATAAATGTTGGAGAAGATGTGGGAGAGTTGGAACACTAAGGCAGTGTTAGTGGAGCTGTCAGCTGATGCAATCATTCTGGAGAGTAATTTGGAACTATGCCCAAAGGGCTACAAAAATGTGCATACCCTTTGACTGAGCAATACTGCTTCTAGGACTGTATCCCCAAGAGATTTTAGAAATGGGAAAGGGTGCCACATGTACAAAAATATTTATAGCCGGCACTCTTTGTGGTGGCCAAAAACTGGAAATCAAGGGGATGCCCATCAATTGAGGAATAGCTGAATAAATTGTGGCAGATGAATGTAATGGAATACTATTGTGCTACATGAAACAATGAACAGGAAGACATCAGAGAGGCCTGGAAAGACTTATATGATCTGATGCTGAATGAAAGGAGCAGAACCAGGAAAACTTTGTACACAGCAACAACCGCAGTGTGAAAGGATTTCTTTTTTCTGGTAGACTTAGAACTTCATGGCAATGCAAGGACTTAAAAAATTTCCAATGATCTCTTAAGGCAAATGCCTTCCACATCCAGAGAAAGAACTATGGAATTCGATTGTAGAATGTAACTGATCACTTTCTTTTGTTTTACAATTTGGTTTGTTTTATGATGTCTCCCCTTCATTTTACTTCTTCTATGCAACATGACTAAGGTGAAAATGTGTATAATAGGAATGTATGGGTAGAATCTATATAAAATTGTATGCCGTCTCAGGGAGGGAGCAGAGAGGGAAGGGAAAAACATCTAAGTTATATGGAAGTGATTGTAGAACACTGAAAACAAATAAAATTTAAAAAAAACAGAATAGGCCAAATGGAAAAAGAAAAAAAAAAGAAAGAAATGACATATGTGATGAATAGAAAGATCTATATGAACTGATGCAGAGAGAAAACACAAGAAAATAAGGTCCACAGTAATTACCACAATGTAAATGGAAAGAACAAAACACCAAAAAATCAAAAGTATATACAGCAAAATGAAGAGACATATCCAACCTATTCCTTGGTGGAGGTCAGAAATCCACAGATGTTACACAATGCACATATTTTGGACCTTTTTCAATATGTTGATCAGTTATGTTAATTTTTTCACTCTCCAAAAAATCCATTTAGCATAAGGGATTACTTTCTGTGAGGGGAAGTGTTACTTGGCATAACTATGGTGACATAAGAAACAGAATATTTCAACTAAAACTTTTTTAAAAAAAAGAAAATGTGTCATGTACAAGTATAGACCTTCCACTTCTGCAAATGATGGGATGGGAATGCCTTCTCATATCCCTTTGTTCAAGTGTGTTTGAAATTTTGAAAATTTAAAAAAAAAATATTTTGAAACATTCATTTTTGATTGAGGGGCAGAGTTTTCTCTTTCCATTCACAGTGATCATGTACATTGGGTTTTTTTGGCTCTTCTTACTTCACTATGCATCAATTCACGTAGATTTTTCCATACTTCGGTTTTTGTTATTATCCTAATTTCTTACAATACAGTAATATTAGATATCTAAGCAATTCTTTATTTCTTTAAGGAGCACCATGTAATTAAGTAAACTTTTTCCAGCCCCTCATTTTTGTTTTGTCTATGTCTTTTTTAAAAATGTTTCTTTTAAGCAGCAGGGTGTGGGTTTTTGCTTTCATATCCAATCTGTCGGTCTTATTTAATTTTATTGGATTCTTTAATCCATTCATATTTAAAGTTATAAGTTAGATTTATATTTACCTACATTTGTCTCTAATACTGGGGGCTCTTCCCCAAAATCAAGACTTTTACTTTCTTCCTTTGTAAACATATTATGTTTTGGTAGTTATTTCAACTTAATTTAAGGTAGTCCTATTCTCATTGGCTCTCTTCCGACTATTTGTTATCCCTTTCTTTAGTTTTGGGATTTTACTAAAGTCATTAATTTCTATTTATTTATTCCTATCGTCCCCCACAGTTAAGTAGTGTAAAATTCATCTTCCTTTCCTCCTTGTTTAACTTCTTTTGTGTGTTGGGTTTATTAATTTTCTGCACCATTTTCTAAAAATTATTTCTTTAGTCCATAGCCTTCTGATTCATTTTCCATGTTTTAGGTTTTTTTTTTTTATTCACAGTTCTTATACATATTTAGTTCTTCATTAGTCTCTGTGTTCATACATATTTCTTAAACAGTTTCTATATTACTGCCTTGTAAATCTCCCCCATCTCTTTTTTCTGTTATTCCTGTCTTAGAAATACCCATTCCTACAGGTGATAGAACAGATGTTGCCCTATATGTTAGGAATTTTCCTATGTTCCTGATTTTTCAGTTTATTTTGACCTTTGCCCTCTTCATTTTTTTCCTTATTTGCCATGAAATCTCTCTACATCCACACCCTTCCACTATTCTAGCTACCCCCAGGAAGCTCTGGTCCTCCTTCCGAGGTAAGGTGACTGTTCTTTATATGCAACAAATGCTTACAGATTACATACTCACTGTAAGGTTCTGATCTCCATTTATAGAATATTTTTCTTCTTCTATGGCAGAATTCATCAATGATATCACCTTCTATTACTGAAATGAGATTTCCCCATTTCTTTCCCCTTATTTCAATCTTTCCCTTTACGTATTCACCCATTCTCCTTTAAGCTGTCTTCTTCCTGAGAGACTAATTATTTTCCCATCATTGCTAACCTTTGGCTTGATCAGGGTCTATCATATATTTCCCTTTAATATTTACCTCCCATCTTTCTTTTTATACACCCTCTCATTCTCAAATCAGTCCCATCAAAACACACAGAGTGAGAGTGAAAGGGAGAGGGAGAGAGAGAGAGAGAGAGAGAGGGAGATCTGCTTATAGACAGGACATTAATGAAGTCTAGTTCATGATGTTCAGGCCTGTTTCTCCACCAACTCTTTGATTTGACTTCTATTTTTACCCTTGTCTTCTTGTATGAATTTAGAGAAAAATCTTTTGTTTTTCTGTTACTCTGTTATTGTCCTTATTTGCTGTATGTTTACCCTTCTTGTACTTAGTGTTTGAGAAGAATTACTTCAGGTCAGGTTTTCTTTCTAGATATATTTTGAACATCTTTCTTTTTTAACTTAATGTACATTTTTTTTTTGCATTAATGGTTAGGCTCAGTCACCTAAGGTTGCATCCTGAAATCCTATGCTCTTCCAAATACATTATATTCCATTCTTGTCTAAAGTTCCTGGTGGATGCAGAATAATCTTGTGTTGTTTAAGTAAAGAAATTGTGTAAAGGAAGGGAATTTCCTTGCCTTATTTGAAAGTTTTCTCCTGGTCATTGATAGAATTTGTTGTCAGTGGAACTGTTAAATTTAATCACTATGACTACTGAAATTTGCAACATAGGTTTTCGTTTTTCTCAATTTGTGGATTCTTTCAAGTGACACTTTATTTTCTGTGTTCTTGTGGTCACTTTTCTTGTCATTTCTTACAATGTGATGCTCAGGCTTTTTGACTTGTGTTCTTTTGGGAGATTTATAATCCTTAAGTTGTTTCTATGTCAACTATCTTTGAGTAAGGAGCTCATATTTTTTTTCACTGATTCTTTTGCTTTCTGATTCTCTCCTTGCAGATTGCCCTCCACTTCCATGCATCTGTATTCCCAGTTATTTTCTTTTGCTTCTTTGATGAGACTTCTCACTTTGAATTCAAGTTTTTCTATTTTGCTCATTGCTTCTGCTATCTATGTAGATCATATATTCTGCTTTCACAATTCTCATTTCTCTTTTAAACCATTTGGGAACATCTTGCTGTGGTTCCATATTCCCTTTAGAATTCACAGGATCCTCTGCCAATCAAGTGTTGTAGCTGTCCTTATTTGTTTGTCCTTATTTTCCTTGGTCCTGCAATATTTATTCACAGATATCTCGACAATAGTTGATCTGGAGGCCATATTTCCCTTATTAATATCTTCCTTGTTGGTTTACTTGTTTATGCTCAAGGTCTTTGAGTTTTCTTCCTCCTGAAATTTTCAATAATTTTATTCTTTTTTTCATGTTACCCTACTGTTCACTTTCTGACTCCTTCAAGGTGCTAGAGGGGTTAGGAAAGGATTCGTACAGTGAAAGCCACAAAGTTGGGCAAAAGAAGGGGTGGCCCTAGAACAGGGAGGGTAAAGACTGCTCATGCTCTCTCCGTCTCATGTGCACAAGCACACACATGTACACGTGCACATGCACACATAAGCCTCAAAGCCCTCTCAGCCTCCTCCCACACAGAGCAATTAAATGTTTACTAGCCTTGGTCTCTGCTCCAAGTGACTTTTTGGGAGACAGAACTGGCTCCAGCTGGATATTACGCTCTTCCCTCAGGCTTAGTGGAATACCACAGTCACACAAAATTGTCCTACCTTGGTTCCTTCTGTTTCTCAGTTCTCCAACAGCTCTGTTGCAGCACAAAGTATTGCCTTCCTGTTGTCATAGCAAATTTCTACTTTTTTAATGTTTGAGGCACTGAAAGAGAAGATGGGGCATGGAATTGGGGAGGGAATGTTGAGTGAATGCTTTAGGAGTTAGGAAATATTAACTTTCTCTGTGGCTATTTCTTCGGGTTTTTACCTTGTTTGGCTTCTTGGTGTTCTAGACTGAGGAAACAGCCAAAAATAGTTTCTTTCTTGCACAAAATTCCTATTTTAGAGAAGTCTGAGAAGTTGAAAGGATCAGCAAAAAATGTCTGGTCTACCACCTTTCTGATCTTGTGATCCAGATTGCTCCTCAAAAATTTTTCACTCCTCCCCAATCGCCCAAATTTTGAATTCCGCAATCTGACTTTGAGTCCTCCAAAATTGTGTCTTACCCTCCTTTCCTGCCTTATAGCCCCACTAGTCCTTTACATAAGTTCTCCACTTCAGCCAAAATCATCTAATCCATCATTTCCCTCCTTATACTTTCTCATCTCCTTTTATTTGCTCATATTATTTCTACCCAGCACACCTTCTACCCAGACTTAAGGTATTATTAAGTCCCTCTTCTTCCATGAAGCTTTTCCAAATGATGCAGTGTTCTCATCTATCAATACACAGTACTGTCTATACATTCTATATCCTTATTGTCTATACACAAAAATCAATTATATGCTTTTATGTGACAACTCTTTCTTACTGAAGGGGCACAGTGGATAGAGTTAGGCCTGAGTTAAAATTCTGCCTGTAGCCCCTATTAGCTGTGTGATCACAGGCAAGTCACTCAACCTCTCTGAACCTGGATTTTCTTATCTGTAAAACTGAGCTCATACCCTGGAAGTTGCCAGGTACATACACAACTGTTTGGTACTGAATGCAAACTATCTGCCTTTCCCATATTTCAATGATTGTTCTTCTTTTCCTAGCTGCACTGGTCTCATCTCTAATGGATCTGGTCAGCTGTAGACATTTACATGCATATTATCTTAGTAGGAAATTTCCCATCATTATTGTCCCTTGTTTCATCCTATTAATCTCTAATTAAGCTAACTAAGGTTGTTAGTCACCTCTTTGCCTAAGTTAGTCTTTTGTTGATATCAAAACAATTTCCATTTCTATCCTCCACCAGTGTATAGGAAAGTAAAAGGGTCCTTACTTTCAAGTCAAAATAATTATTTGATCCTAGGAGCCAAACAGCAAACATTTCTCAAAAGAAATAAATGGCTACTTTGCTTTCTTCAGAGGACAAAACTGAAGCTAAGAAAAGTTAAGTGACTTGCCCAGGGTCATACAGCTAAGTATGTATCTGAAGGAGGATCTGAAATGAGGCTTTCCTAATTCCAAACCCAGTAACTCTATCAACTGAACCATCAGCTTGCATCTTATTTAGGAAAAGACCTGCTCCAGTTCCAAAGCTGAAAAGTTAACAGGGATATATGAGGGGAGAGGGACACTGAATGTAGAAGCTAGAAAGATTATCTCCTAGGCTTCGCATTATAGTATTATTATCTTTAAAACTGTTTCCTAGAACATCAAACACAAAACCTCCAAATGTCTAGCGTAAAAAGCAAACCTAAAGCACTAGACAATATAACTGTTATGATAAAAATAATAAAACAGAAATGACTTTTGCTCTCTCCTACCAAAAATGGCCTCTGACATTCCAAGGACAATCCAAATGGAGTTTCTAACAAACCCCTTACTGAAGAACTAATACTCAGAAAAACCATGAAAGACGTATGACATTGCCAAAAAGAGGATTAAGTACTTAGGACTGATTTAAGGCAAACCTTATCCTATGGATCTACAGTCCATAAGGACCTCAGACTAGATCCATTTCACAAACAAGACAAAGAAAAAAGTGTATATTTATGAGTCATTATCCTCCTCTGGGCAAACTTCTAGGCACTAGTATTTTAAAAATACAAAATCCATACATCCATACTTCTTTTACTAGTTATAATACTCATATTAGGTACAGTAATTCAGTGTGTGCGTCTTGAAGCAAATAAGCAAACCAACAGAAGTTGCTCTCCCCAAAAAAACCTGACTTTTAAGGAAACACATCAGAAAACTAATTGCTTTTCAGCTAACATCTAAAACAGAAGAGAAAAATACTCAATTTTAAGTGAAACCCAAACATTGTGATAGCTAATAAAAGTCTCAGATGGAGAATCTTTCCTATGGTTCCCAACAAATGTGAAGGGCCCAATATATGTCCCGAACAAGTCCCCAAGGCAGCAAACACATGTTCTGAGCTCCTTCTCCCAAATTCACATTGGCAGATCAGATCTACAGAGAGTGGCAGACAGGATTCATAGAGAACCTTCCCTCAAGATTCGAGAAGACCTTGGGGAGCAGAGGAAGTGTACTCCTAATGTTATTTACATCATGAGCCTCCATAACTGAAATTTTCCTAAGGCTTATCGGTTAATTATTAATTAGTCAGCCAGATATGTACTTTCAATGTCATCCTTAACTCCTCAATCCTCATATATCCACTGGACAGCCAAATCTTGCTATTTCTACACATCACTACTCCTACCTATGCTCTTTTCTCTCCACTCACACAGTCACAACCCTAAAGTTCTCATCATCCTTATCTTGACCATTACGACAACTTCCTCATTGGTCTCTGTGCCTCAAATCTCTCCCTTTCTCCACTCCATCCTTCACACAGTTGCCAAAATGACATTACTAAAGTGCACCTATGACCATGTGAACCATGTCACACACCTATTCAACTTTAGCCCTTGAAAATTTTGCCATAAATTACCTTTTCAACCCTTTTACAGATTATTCCACAGTGCAAGCCAAACAAACTGATATCCTTGTTCCTCATACATGGCACTATATTTCTTGTTTCTCTACCTCTGTGCAGCCACTACCTAGAACACTTTCCTTTTTCACCTCTGATTCCAAGAATTCCCATTTTCCTTCACGGCCCAGTTTAGATCCCACTTTCCACATGAGGCTTTTCCTGATCCCTACAGCTACCCTCCCACCAAAACTTCTATCTGTTTTGTATTCATCTTTATATACACATTATCTCTCCCAACTAGATTCTAAGTTCCAGAGACTGATTTTGCTTTTTTTCTAGCACTTAAGACTGCCTGGCACCTAGAGAGTGATAGAGGGGCTATGATATCTATCTGTTGAGGAAGAACTCATTCATTAAATCACAGACCCCTGACATGCAAGTATTAAGTAAAGTTTGCAAAGATGCTAAATGAGGAACATTGGAGAAAGACAAGACCACTAACTCTTGAAGGAGTCACAAATTAGTTCAATCATTCTGGAAAATAGTCAGGAATTATTCAATTATTATTGTTTAAACTCTGACTCATTTCACTACTGGGATTACTGAAGCTAAGAAAAGACCAATTCATAATAAAATATTTACTTTGTGTGATAATAAAAAACATGCCTAATAACTAGGGACTACCTGAAAAAGTTACAGTATGTGAATGTAATGGATTACTATGTGATAAGAAATTAATAACACTAATTCAGAGAAACATGGGAATATTTATATGAAATGGCAAACTGAATAGTCAAATTTTCTCTCAATGAAATTAAGATAGTATACAGTAGACATGATACTGTCAAAGTTAAAGGATGCATCCTTATTTTCTGCTCATAAGCAATAATTCATTTTTCTGGGAATGTACTTTGTAAGTAGGTTTCTTTGAGTAACTATAGAGAAATATGTTATGCCAAAATAAGGGTTAACAAACTTTCTTTCAAGTAAATGATAAATAGCAACAACTTTGGTACCAGAAAGCCATTACAGAAGTCACCAAAAAAGACTTGATATATGACAGAAGAAAATATACTGATAACAAAATCATAAACCTCAAAACTGACTTTGGATTTGAATTAGAGTACAGTAATCTAGTTATCAAGCTGTAGTTACTAAAGAATATATTACAACACCTTACATTTATGTAGTACTTAATTATTACATAGTGCTTTCATATATAATCTTAGGTTACACAAAAACTCTGAGATGATATATTATCCCCATTTTATAAAGGAGGAAGTTGAGTCTCAAAACTATTTGTGCAGGTCCTATATACAAGGTATATGATTGTTTAAGGGTTAAAGTCTCATAGAGGCAATCTCCCTAAATCCAAAAGTCTGATCACATTACCCTTTCACTTTAAAATTCTCAGTGGATTTCCATGGTCTGCTGAATCAATCTACATTCTTTAGCTTGGCATTTCATCAACAATCTCACTTACCAGCTTTCTTATATTACACTCCTTTGATTATATACTAACTGCTAACCAAAATGAAGTAGTTTTCTGAACACACTACTCAGTTTCCTCCATACCTTTGCTTAGGCATTCCCTGTGCCTGTAATGTTTTTCCCCATCTCCACCTGCTGAAATGTTACCTTCCTCCTTCATGTCCCCTCTCAAATGTCCTCTCCTTCATTTCCACTGATATCTTTTACTGACCACTCCTTTGAATTCTCATAACATCTTGTATCTTACCACTCAAACTCTCCTCTGTATGTTTATTGGTGTATATATGTCACATTCTTATTTCCACAAATCTTACTGAGCGTTTCTAATGAACCTTTGTAATACTCAAAATACCTAGAACCATACCTTTCACAGAGTAAATGTTCAAATAATGTTAAGACAATTAAACTGGAGCCAAAGAGAACTCCTACCTGAAAAGAATGGAATGGCATGTGTGAGGCTATAAATGTATATAAACATTACTTGATTGTCTTGAAGGTGTGGTACGGAAAAAAATACACACAAAACTGCACAATGTTAGATATAAATAGTCACCTATGGTTGCAAAATGACTAACAGTTCAGTATCAGGGCTTTACTCAAAGCTTTTCCAGCTTGGTAGAACAACTTTACTGACAAAGCTTTTAAGAACCTAAAGCCACCTACCACAAGAACAAGGGATCAAAAAAGGGATCTAAGAAAAGATGTGTATCAATACAAAAGATGTTTATATAACCCTTAAAGGCTATATAATGTTTATTTTTATTCCTATTCATTAGTTATATGCCTTAGATTTTAAATAATCTTGTGACATGGTTTTTGTAATAGCATAAAGTACCACAAAACAGTTTTATTTTTTCATGCTTAAAATAACAATTAATTATAGCAATCTTCAGAAGTTCCATGCCAGTATACACACACAAAAAAAACCTATAAATTTTTCTAATAAAATGAAATTACTTTGGTATGCCTAAACATTCATCAAAAGGCATTTAGTAAGCACCTTTCTTATGCCAGGGTCTGGGGATACAGAAACAAAACGTTTTCTTTCCTAAGAACTTGCATTCTATTATTTATTTTAAGATTTAAAGTTATTTATTTTTCATTTTCAGCATTCATTTCCGTAAGATTTTGAGTTCCAAATTTTCTTCCCATCTTTCCCTTCCCTCCCATCCCAAATGATTCTGATTACCCTTTCCCCAAGTATGCCCTCCCTTTCATCGCTTCCTCTTATCCCTTTACTTTCTTGAAGGACAAGATCGATTTCTATACCCTATTACCTATATATCTTATTTCCCAGTTGCATGTAAAAACAATTTTTTAACATTTGCCTTTAAAACTTCCAAATTCTCTACCTTCTTCCCTCCCTACCCACCCATATGGAGAAGACAAGTAATTCAATATAGGCTACATATGTGGATGCAAAACACCTCCATGGTAGCCATGTTGTGAAAAACTGTATTTCCCTCCATTCCCTCCATCCACTCCCCAATTATTCTTTTTTCTCCTTTGGCCCTGTCCCTTTTCTAAAGGGTTTGCTTCTGACTACTCCCTCCCCCAATCTGCCCTCCCTTCTATTACCCCCTACTCTTTTCCCCTTCCCCCCTACTTTCCATAGGGTAAGATACCCCAATTGAGTGTGTAGGTTATTCCCTCCTTAAGCCAAATCCAACAAGAATAAGGTTCACTCATTCCTTCTCACAACTCTCCTCCTTCCCCTCCATTGTGAAACCCTTTTCTTGCCTCTCTTACATGAGATAATTTACCCCATTCTATTTCTTCCTTTTTCCTGTCAATATATTCCTCTCTCATCCCTTAAATTTTTTAGATATTATCTCTTCATATTCAACTCACCCTATGCCATCTATTTATCTATCTATCTATCCATCCATCCATCCATTTCCTCCAACTACCCTAATAATGAGAAAGGTCTCATGAGTTACAAATATCATCTTTCCACGTAGAAATGCAAACAGCTCAACTTTAATAAGTCTCTTATGATTTCTCTTTCTTGTTTACCTTTTTGTACTTCTCTTAACTCTTGTATTTGAAAGTCAAATTTTCTATTCAGCTCTGATTTTTTCATCAAGAATGCTTGAAAGTCCTCTATTTCATTAAATGTGCCTTGTTTCCTCTGAAGGATTATACTCAAGTCTTGCTGGGTAGGTGATTCTTGGTTTTAATCTTAGCTCCTCTGACCTCTGGAATATCATAGTCCAAGTCCTTCAATCCCTTAATATAGAAGCTGCTAAATCTTGTGTTATCCTGATTGTATTTCCACAATACTTGAAATTGTTTCTTTCTTTCCACTTGCAATATTTTCTCCTTGACCTGGGAACTCCGGAATTCAGCTACAATATTCCTATGAGTTTTCCTTTTGGGATCTCTTTTGAGAGGGGAAGGGTGGATTCTTACCATTTCTATTTTACCCTCTACTTCTAGAATACCAGGGTAGTTTTCCTTGATAATTTCTTGAAAGATGATGTCTAGACTCTTTTTTTGATCATGGCTTTCAGGTAGGCCAATAATTTTTAAATTATCTCTCCTGGATCAATTAACCATCGGGTCAGAGGGTTTTCCAATGAGATATTTCACACTGCCTTCTATATTTTCATTCTTTTCATTCTTGGTTCTGTTTTATAATTTCTTGAATTCTCAGAAAGTCATTAGCTTCCATTTGCTCTACTCTAACTGTGAAGAAATTATTTTCTTCAGTGAGCTTTTGGAACTCCTTTTCCATTTGGCCAATTCTGCTTTTTAAGGCATTCTTCTCCTCACTGGCTTTTTGGACTTCTCTTGCCATTTGGGTTAGTTTATTTTTTTAAGGTGTAATTTTCTTCACTATTTTTCTGGGTGTCCTTTAGCAAGCTGTTGACTCTCTTTTCATGATTTTCTTGCATCACTCTCATTTCTCCTCCCAATTTTTCTACTTCTTACTTAATTTTCAAAATTCTTTTTGAGCTCCTCCATGATCTGTGACCAATCCATATTACTCTCAGAGGATTTTGATGTAGGAGCTTTGACTACGCTGTCCTCTGATTGTATGCCCTGAGCTTCTTTGTCACCAAAGTAAGGTGATATAGTCTTGAGTTCTTTTGCGATGTTTACTCATCTTCCCAGCCAAACACTTGACTTTCTAGTTTTTTGTCAAGGTAGAACTCTGCTTCTAGTAGGGTTGGGGGTGTGTGTACTGTCCCACACTTCAGGGATTTTAATGAGCCACTCAATCTCCCACCGTCTGTGGGCCCAGGGCTCCAGAAGGAGCTGCTGCTGCTGCTGCAGCCTCTACCACCATCCCCACTGCCCTGGGGCTGGAGCTGGACCAAAGCACTCCTCTTTCACCCAGGTCCCACAGAATTTTCTCACTGGCCTTTTTGTCTTAACTGCCACAGTTGCCAAAGATTCAGTTCCCTGAGGCCTGCTCTAGCCATTCTGTGCCAGTGCAACCCACTCTGGACTGCACTCTACTTCCTGCCCAATGCAAAAGACCCTTCCTGTTGACTTTTCAGGTTTTCTTGGGCTGGGAATTTGTTTCATTTTTATTGTTTTTTCTGTAGCTCTAGAATTTGTTTAGTCATTTCTTATAGGTATTTGGAGGGCTTTGGGGGACAGCTCAGGGAAGTCCCTGCTTTTACTCTTATCATCTTGACCCTGCCCCCTGATTCTATCTTTTAAAAAAAGGTTTACTGTCATTTCCTAACCTACTCAATAATTCCATATTACCAGGAACTTGCATCTAAAAGTGGGCCAAAATACCTAAACAGAAAATACAAAGTAATTTGGGTGAGAGCACTAGTACCTGGAGAACCAAGAAAGACCTCAGGTAGTCTGAAATTCTAAGAGATGGGAATAAGGAAACATAGTCCAGAAAAGACAGACAGCCAGTACAAAGCAATGCCTTCAAATGCATTAAAAGCTGCATATAAAAATGGGACAATACATTTTATCTGCCCTCAAGTTTGCTCACCATAGTTTCTGAATTTATTGTTTCAGAAAAGAACTAAACATTGCTAAATGTTCTTTGCAGATAGGAAATGTTAAAAAGCAAATGATAAAATAAATTTTAAAAATTTACATTCAACCTTCTAACATCTTTGTAAATTAATAAAGTGGTGATTTGAGGGCTTTGTTTGTATCATAAAGTTACTGAGGGGAAAAAGTGGGAAGGATTCTTTCTAAGACTTAAGAGGCAACATTTTCCCAGCCCCCAAACTGCATATATCACTTAAAAAAAGTTAGGTATTGTTTTCATGGTCCAAACATTGTATCTGAAGTAACATTGTTACTTGAAGTTAATATTGTACTTGAAGTAAAAAGTAACATCAGTGACTACTTCCAAGGAAAAAAAGGAATATTTAGTAACATTTAGAAGTTCAATAAACCACTCCAAAAATTAAAAGAATTAAAAATCACTAACCATAGTTAATTAAGCTCAATTAACTCTTTTCTTTAAGTATCAAAAGGACACTGAGATGGTGTTTAAAAATTGCATTTATCTCTGGGGGTCAGTCTTCATATGTTGTGTTAACTATGTTTAACTTCCAACGATTGTCCTAAAAAAAGTAATAAAAGTATCTTTTCAGTTTTCTGTAAGTTTAACTTCCATGATATCCCTCCGTCATTCTTAGAAAACACTTAAAAACTATTTTAATGAAATTTCTTCCTTCCAACACAGTGCCCAGAGCTCAAGCACAGCACCTAGCACATAAGAGATACTTTAATGCTTACTGACTGCTATCCACTCATTTCTCTTTTTGTTCACTGTTTGTTACCTTGGACCCAGATTCTTGGGGTAATAAAAGAATTCATTCACATTTATCAACCTACTAGATTCCCAAACAGGCTTTTTTTTTAATGAAGCAAAATTAAAAATCAATTTCCTTATTTTGACATATTACTACTGGTCGAGTAAATATAGTTTTTAATCTTAATACAATGAACTCCAATAAACTTGCTAGTTCTCATAAATTGAGTTTTAAAGAATAATATACAAATATAGAAGGGGGGAAAATAGGCATCAGATGAACTTTACTCATTCTGAAATACACAAGCAAGAGGGTGACCACACACACAATCATTTTCATGAAGAAATAAACCAAATTCAACAAACAAGCTAGGGGTGGGAGGAGGTGGGGGGAGGGGGGTGGGCGGTAGAGGTTGAATTAAGAGGAGAGACATACCATTATATAATACTCACATGCAAAACAAATGTCTGGATCTTGAAAACGGGATTAAAATATGAGGTGGGGGGCAAAAATTAAATCAAATTAAATTGTGGTATAAGAATATAATGAAATATTATTAAGCCATAAAAAATAACAAAAGAAATTTCAGAGACTCCAGGCCCTGCATTGTATCCACTCCACCACCTAACTGCCCCTAATGTCATTCTAAAAAAAAACAATTTTGGAAGACCTAAAACTCGGATCAATTCAATGATCAATCATGCCTCCAAAGAACTAATGACAAAGCTTGTTATCCACCTCCCCCAACAGAGAACGGACAGAAGATGCAAAGATATATTGTCAGACAAAATCTGTTTTGTATGAATGTTTGGCCTCTGCTTATTTTCCTTTCTCTTAATTTTTACTTGGAGGAGAGAAGGTTATCAATAATGATGCCCAAAAAAAGAGGGCCATTACAACATTTTAATAGAAAAAGAGGAAAGGAGATTCAAGGAAACACAGACAAGAACAGTTTTGAAAGTAATATCGAATTTTTTTATGTACTTTTTTAAGCAACTGCTGTAAGATAGATTCACAGTTTTTATATAAAATTGTGTTCTCCTGTGTATATGGACATGTTGTTATTTGGCATTTAAGTTAAAAATTTTAAATAAGCAAGAAAATGATGAACTCCAAAGAACCATCCACGTTGTCCTAGATTTTTGCCATAAACCACTGGCTGAAATAAGAGTCATAAGCTGGAGGTTACAGATTTTGTTATGGAGATCTTTATTGTTGTTGTAGGTTGATTTAATCTGTGTGAAATTTTTAAAATGCCAAATTATAAACTTCTAGAACATATTATGCAAGTTATATAGGATGAGGTAACTCATAGAAAAGGTGATAAAGGGATGAAATTCAACACACCGTTAACAACGGATGATAAAATTTAGTTACCATCAACAAGCAACAAAAAAGCTTACAAGGCAAAGGAATACAAAGACAAAAATGAAACAGTCACTTCACTAAGGAACTTACACTCCATCAAAGGAAACAACATGTCCATATGCTAGTAAACACAAAATATATACAAAGTAAATATGAAGTAATTTAGGGTTAAGGAGAGAGGGACCAGGAAACGTTTTATCAAGTAGGAGTAGATTTTGACCTGAACTCTAAAACACAACTATGAAAACTGTTAATGACAACTGTAAAAATCTCTCTTCAAAATCTAACACCACAATTAATTATCAAACCTCCTGCAAACGAAAATTTCATAATTAATTATTTACTAGAAATGTAGTTTGTTTATGAGTTCATTTTTCCTTTGCCCTCTTCTTTCCTATTATGGAAATTCATGGAAAATGAAGCACTGATAAGTTTTTATTAAGAATTTAAAGCAGAATTTCAAATGCTTCAATACAGTCCCTACTGAGCAGAAATACACACTTGAAACAAATTTATTTAGAACTAAAAGAAAAACATCTTGGTAGGTTTTCTAATTCTTCATTATATTAGCTTAACTTTGCTTTTGTGACCAATTAAATTCCAACATTTATTAAATTCTTAGTATTTACAAACAATATACTAGATACTGAATAGGATTTAAAGATAAATATGACTAAGTTTCTGATATTAAATGGAATTTTCAAAATAAAAATAACTTGTTTTTGTCTTAACTGTAACTGCCTTGGTGCAGGTAAGGAAATTTCCTCTTCCAATGTACATCTGCAACTATTTGGCCCTTCAACTTAAAGTTGTAAGCAAGAGATTAAATTACTTGCCCAGGGTCAAAGTCGGTAGTGTTAGGGATAGTGGCACATGAACTCAGGACTTCCACAATAAAATGCAGCCTCTCAGGAAAGAAAAAATATATACAAATAACTATGATACAAGAACAATTAATTAAATGCAATGAAAAAGATGAGACAATAAGTCATCAGAAATTTGAAGAAGAGTAATTTTTGGCTACAAGATCAGGGAATCACAATAAGGTAAAAGCAGCACTGTCTCCAGAGTCAGAGGTATATTAAAATTCAAACACAAAATGACCCTTGTGATCTTGGTCAAGTCATTTAACCTCCCTGATCCTCAGTTTTCTCATCTATAAAATGAGGGAATTAGATTAAAATGATCTCTGAGGTCTCTTCAAAGGCTAAAGCTGTGATCCCACAAAGGCTTCAAGAAGGAGACAGAAGGTAGGCTGGGTCCAGAAAGGAGATGGGGCCTTTTAATAGATGGACACGGGAGATGAAGGGAGCCTCTTTCATGCATGGAATGCCACCTAATCAGAAGCAGAGAGGCAAGATCAGGAAGAGATCAGGAGGTAAAAAGTGGCACGATGTGGTTGATATACACAGTACATGAAGAAGAGCAGATAAGGTTCGAGGGACAAGTTATAATTTGAACGTAGAGCCCTGAATGTTATTCCTTAGCAAGGGAGTATAACAGAGGATTTCTTAATAAAGGAGTAATGAGCTCAAAGTAGCATTACAGGAAGATAACCTAAGTATCAGTTGGATGGATGGGCTGGAGAAAGATGAGAACTAAAAGGAGAAACACAAGTTAAAAGGCTATTACAACAGATCAGATCAGACAAGTGAGGAGTCTAGGACAGCCCTAGGGTGGCTGAGATGATAGCACAAAGGAGGATAGAGCTACGAAAACATAATTCCCAGGACTAACAACTGACTGGATGTTAGGAAAGAGTGAAAGATAAGGTCCAAGGTCACCTGTCTGGAAGACAACTATGGCACCATCAAAAGAAAGAGACATGATGGAAGAAAGCAAGAAACTGGGGAGTTCGGGAAGGGTAGCAAGGAGATGAAGATAACGGATGGAATTAGAACATGCTGAATTTTAGGCAACAATGGCACATTAAAATGGAGGTATCCAATCAATCAATAAGCATTTATTATTAAGCATCTGTGCTCCGTACACAGTGCCCAACACTGAATAAAAAGACAACAATTAAACCTTGTCCAATCAAAGAGATTATGATTATGCCAAATGAACAAGATGCATGAGTTCATGTGCACACATATACACAAGCTAATTGAGGGAGGGAGGCACTAGCAATTGGGACAATTACAAAAGGCAAAGAGGAACATGGGATACAATGGATGGAAATACAGACTTGAGAGTCATCTGCACAAACAGCTCTGCTGTTTAGGGTCTGTGTGACTTTGGAAAAGTCACCTGGCTTATTTGAGCTTCCATTTCCTCATCTGTAGAATGATGGTTTAGGTAGATTAGATATTTGCTCAATTCATATCTGCTCAAAATCTTATGATCCTCTGGACTATGATCATCTAAGCAGTCACCATTTTATTTAAACAATTCAAGTCATTACTGTCTTTCCTTTATTTTTCTCTTGACTCATTAACTATAAAGAAAAGTAATGATGCATGAAGTTTTTAATTTCAATATATTGAATCTGATTCTCCTTTCTTTAGAATCAGGCAAGCTGAGTTTTCAAGGGTAAAGAAAATGTCTCCCTATTTAGAGAACTGGAAAACCTAAGTCTGACATATATCTGCTGCACAAAGTTGAAAGAAAGCATCTGAGCATCATGCCGTAGAGTTTTTCAGAGTACAGGATAACTTCCCTGTACCCCAGGGCATCCCCTCTATAATTCTGAATGTATCTAGAGGATTTGGAATCTTTTTTGCTGTCCAATAAGTACCCAGAGTCACACCCTTGAAAGGAATTCTGGCTTCAAGAAGCAAATAGGATTTCTTGTAGTAGCCAAGCATAAGATCTAAGCACAAACAGAGAAGAAGGGAGCAAAGTAAAGTTTTTCTCCTCCCTTTGGGGCTTAAAGGGTTCTGCTGAATTGCACAATAGGGTCAGAGCCAGCAGTTTGAGTGCAATGGCAAACAATTTCCTACAAAAACAGAATTACAGGATCTAGAATCATAGGTCTACACAACTAGAAAGGACATCAGAAGCCATCTAGTTTACAACCCTTTCATTTTACTGGTGAGGAAACTGAAGTCCAAAGAGATTTTGCCTTGCCAGTGGTCATCATCAGCAAGCCTTAGATCTGGAATTCAGACAATGGACTTCTGGTTCCAAGTCACTTACTTTTTCCATTGTACCGCACTGCTTCCTTTATATGTGAAAAAAACTCGTAAATGTTAAGTGACTTGGATCCCATGAAGGGACTCACCAGTAAGGATTCAAACTCAGATCTTTTGGCTCCAAGTCAATTTTCTGGGGCTTCTTAAATTTTTTTAATGCATTTTAAAAAATAAAATGTAAAAGAAATCCATAATGCTTATGTTTACAAAGATACTGTTTAGGATTTCTTTTTAGATCCATAATTTCATTGATATGGGGTATTGTCTGTGAAAAACCTCTCTAGGAATGGAGACTGGTAACCGTTTTGCCACGCAGAATCCTAAAGAGAGTTGCCTGGCATTGAAAAAAAATTGTTCCACCTTAAAAAAAAGACAAGAAAAAAGATAGATCCTGCTATCAAAGAGCTCATGCTTCATTGGAGGGGGAAAGACATGAAAGAAAATTCTGCTTCAGGGCAAAAATGGAAAGGCCCAAGAATCCATAGGCTACAGTACTATCTATAGTTTATATTAAAAAAAACCTGAATAACTGTTTATCTTGATTTGAGAAGTAAGAATGATGTTCAAATTGTATTAACTGTTTATCTTTTTAAGGGTGATTTATGGATATGAAGGGATTGTAATGGGAAATGTGAAAAGGAGGCAGGAAAAATAAAAATTCCATCACAGGAAGAGGCACAAAATTATATTACAGTTGAGGGAAAGAAGGGAGGGAGATGAGCATTGTTTAAAAGGTATTCTCATCTGACTGGATTCAAGGAGGGTACAACAAACTCAGTTAAGTATAGAAATACAACTAACTTTACAGGCAATAGGAGGGGAAGGGGGAAAGAAAAGGGAGGGGAGACTAAAAGGGAAGGAAGAAGTAGTAAGGGAAAAGGGAAAGATTAAAAGGGAAAGATTAAAAGGGAGTGGGGCTGAAAGAAGGGAAGGAAGACTAAGAGGCAATGGTCAAAAATTAAAACTCTATTGTGGAGGGGAAGGAAGAACTAAAAGCATAAATGGCAGGGGGGGGAGGGAATGAAGGGAAAGACACAGATAGTAATAATAACTGTGAATGTGAATGGGATGAACTCTCCCATAAAACAGAGAGGGATAGCAAAATGGATTAAAAACCATAATTCCAACAATATGTTATTTACAAGAAACACATTTGAAATGGGGGCACTCACATAGGGTAAAGGTAAAAGGTTGGAACACAATATTCTTTCCATGTTTCATCTGACGTAAAAAAAGCAGGGGTAGCAATCCTAATCTCAGACAAAGCAAAAGCAGAAATAGATCTAATCAAAAGAGATAAGGAAGGAAACTATATCCTGCTAAAAGGCACCATAGACAACGAAGGATTTTCATTACTAAACATATATGCTCCAAGTGGTATAGCATCCAAATTCTTAGAGAAGAAGTTAAGGGAGTTACAGGAAGAAATAGACAACAAAACTATACTAGTAGGGGACCTCAACCTCCCACTCTCTGAACTTGATAAATCTAACCTCAAAATAAACTAGAAAGAAGTTAAGAAGGTGAATAACATTCTGGATAAGGTAGATATGATAGCTCTCCGGAGAAAACTGAATGGGAATAGAAAGGAATATACCTTTTTCATAGTGGTACCTGGCACATATATAAAAATTGACTATGTACTAGGCTATAAAAACTTCACAATCCAGTGCAGAAAGGCAGAGATAGTCAATTCATCCTTCTCAGACCATAATGCAATAAAAATTATATGTAATCAAAGGCCATGGAAATATAAATCAAAAACTAATTGGAAACTAAATAATCTAATCCTAAAGAATGAGTGGGTTAAACAACAAATTATAGAAACAATCAACAACTACATTCAAGACAATGACAATAATGAGACAACCTACCAAATCATAGGGGATACTACAAAAGCAGTTCTTAGGGGAAGTTTTCTACCTTTGAATGCCTATATGTGTGTTCGTCCTTTGTTGCCAAAGAAGACCACGTCATCAGAGAAATAATGACATGACTTGCACTTGACTTGTTTTGAGTGAGGGAGGGCTGGACAGGTCACCAGCCTCACTTCTCCACAGCCATCTGAATCCAGTTATCAGACACTCATCAGGATGACTGGAGATGACCCAGGATGAGGCAGCTGGGGTTAAGTGACTTGTCCAAGGTCACACAGCTAGTGAGTGTCAAGTGTCTGAGGTGAGATTTGAACTCAGGTCATGAATAAAATAGAGATGAGATTTGAACTCAGGTCATGAACAAAATAGAGAAAGAGGAGATTAATGAATTGGGCATACAGTGAAAAAGCTAGTAAAAGAACAAACTGAAAATCCCCAAGTAAATACCAAATTAGAAATACTGAAAACCAACGGAGAGATTAATAAAACTGAAATTAAGAAAAATATTGAACTAATAAATAAAACTAAGAGTTAGTTTTATGAAAAAACCAATAAAATTGATAAACCTTTGGTCACTTTGATTAAAAAGAGAAGAAAACCAAATTACCTATATCGAAAATGAAAAGGGTGAACTAACCTCAAATGAGGAAGAAATTAAAAAAAAAAAATAGAAATTACTTTGTCCAACTGCATGCCCATAAATTCTACAATCTAAATGAGATGGATGAGTATTTTAAAAAAATAGAAATTGCCCAGATTAACAGAAGAGGAAGTTCAGTACTTAAATAATCCCATCTCAGAAAAGGAAATTGAACAAGCCATCAATGAACTTCCTAGGAAAAAATCTCCAGGACAAGATGGATTTACAAGTGAATTTCTATCAAACATTTAAAGAACAGTTAATTCCAATATATTACATAAGACTATTTGGGAAAATTGCCAAAGGAGTCCAACCAAATTCTTTTTATGATACAAATATGGTTCTGATACCTAAACCAGGAAGAGCCAAAACAGAGAAAGAAAATTATAGATCAATTTCTCCAATGAATAGATACAAAAATTTTAAATAAGATATTAGCAAAAGAATACAGCAACTTATCACAAGAATAACATATTATGATCATGTAAGATTTATACCAGAAATGTAGGACTGGTTCAATATTAGAAAAATTATTAGCATTATTGATCATATCAACAACCAAACTAACAGAAACCACATGATTATCTCAATTGATGCAGAAAAAGTTTTTGACAAAATACAACACCCATTCCTATTGAAAACAATGGAAAGCATAGGTTCCATAAAATAATACGCAGTATCTACCTAAAACTATCAGCAAACATTATATGCAATGGGGACAAGCTAGATGCATTTCCAATAACACCAGGGGTGAAACAAGGATGTCCATTATCACCACTGTTATTCAATATGGTATTAGAAATGCTAGCTGTAGCAATAAGAGAAGAGAAAGAAATTGAAGGAATTAGAACAGGCAAAGAAGAAACTAAGTTATCACTCTTTGAAGATGACATGATGATATACTTAGAGAATCCCAGAGAATCAAGTAAAAAACTACTTGAAATAATAAACAACTTTGGCAAAGTTGAAGGTTACAAAATTAACCCACATAAATCATCTGCATTTCCATACATTACTAACAAAGCCCACCAGCAAAAGATAGAAAGAGAAATCCCATTTAAAGCTACGGCAGATACTATAAAATATCTGAGAGTCTACCTGCCAAAACAAACCCAAGGACTATATGAACACAATTACAAAACACTTTTTATTTTTAATTTATTTATTTAACTTTTACATTCATTTTCACAAAATTTTGGGTTCCAAATTTTCTCCCCTTTTATCCCCTTCCCCCACCCCAATACACCAAGCAATCTAATTTTCCCTGTCTCCAATCTGCCCTCTCTTCTGTCATCCCTCCCTTCTCTTGTTCCCATCTTCTCTTTTGTCCTGTAGGGCCAGATGACTTTCTATTCCTCATTAACTGTATGTCTTACTTCCTAGTAGCAACAACAATACTAAACAGTTGTTCCTAAAACTTTGAGTTCCAAATTCTCCCCATCCCTCACTCCCCACCCATTCCCTTTGGGAAGGCAGGCAATTCAATATAGGCCCTATCTGTGTAGTTTTGCAAATGACTTCCATAATAGTCGTGCTGTGTAAGACTAACTGAATTACCCTCCATCCTATCCTGCCCCTCACTATTTCTATTCTGTCTTTTGATCCTGTCCCTCCCCGAGTGTTGACTTCAAATTGCTCCCTCTTCCCATTGCCCTCCCTCCCATCATCCCCCGCCTTGCTTATCTCCTTCTCCCCCACTTTCCTGTACTGTAAGATAGGTTTTCATACCAAAATGAGTGTGCATTTTATTCCTTCCTTTAGTCAAATGTGATAAGGGTAAACTTCTTGTTTTTTTTTCCCTCACCTCTCCTCTTTTTCCCTCCACTAAAAAGTCTCCTGCTTGCCTCTTAAATGACATATAATTTACACCATTCCATTTCACCCTCTTTCCTCCCCCTACCTTTCTCTCTCACCATATACCTTAATTTCTTTTAAGATATGGTCCCATCCTATTCAATTCGCTCTGTGCTCTGTCTCTGTATGTGTGTGCATGTGTGTATGTGTGTGCGTGCCCACGTGTACATGTGTGTGTGTGTATGTGTGTGTGTGATCCCACCAACTACCCAGATACTGAAAAGTTTTAAGAGTTACAAATATTGTCTTTCCATGTAGGAATGTAAACAGTTCACTTTTGGTAAGTCCCTTATGACTTGTCTTTGCTGTTTACTTTTTCATGCTTCTTCTCATTCTTGTGTTTGAAAGTCAAATTTTCTTTTCAGCTCTGGTCTTTTCATCAAGAATGCTTGAAAGTCCTCTGTTTCATTGAAAGACCATATTTTCCCCTGAGGTATTATACTCAGTTTAGCTGGGTAGGTGATTCTTGGTTTGAGTCCTAGTTCCTTGGACTTCTGGAATATCCTATTCCACGCCCTTCAATCCCTTAAGGTAGAAGCTGCTAGATCTTGAGTTATCCTGATTGTATTTCCACAATACTGGAATTGTTTCTTTCTAGCTGCTTGCAATATTTTCTCCTTGACCTGGGAATTCTGGAATTTGGCTACAATGTTCCTAGGAGTTTCTCTATTTGGATCTCTTTCAGGTGGTGATCGATGGATTCTTTCAATACTTATTCTGCCCTCTGGTTGTAGAATGTCAGGGCAGTTTTCCTCGATAATTTCATGGAAGATGATGTCTAGGCTCTTTTTTTGATCATGACTTTCAGGTAGTCCCATAATTTTTAAATTGTCTCTCCTGGATCTATTTGCCAGGTCAGTTGTTTTTCCCATGAGATATTTCACATTCTCTTCCATTTTTTCATTCTTTTGGTTTTGTTTGGTGATTTCTTGGTTTCTCAGAAAGTCATTGGCCTCCATCTGTTCCATTCTAATTTTGAGAGAACTATTTTCTTCAGTGAGCTTTTGAACCTCTTTTTCCATTTGGCTCATTCTGCTTTTGAAAGCATTCTTCTCCTCATTGGCTTTTTGAACCTCTTTTGCCAATTGAGTGAGCCTATTTTTCAAGGTGTTATTTTCTTCAGCATTTTTTTGGGTCTCCTTTACCAAGGTATTGACCTGTTTTTCATACTTTTGTTGCATCTCTCATTTCTCTTCCCAGTTTTTCCTCCACCTGTCTAACTTGATTTTCAAAATCCTTTTTGAGCTCTTCCAAAGCCTGAGCCCACCCGACATCCCCCTGGGATGTCTGGGATACAGAGGCCCCGCCCTCCACGTCTTTCCCTGATGGTAAGAATAGTTCCTCCTCATCAGAATTGAAAGGCAGGAACATTTGCACCTGCTCAAAGAAGCTCTCTACAGTCTTACTTTTCTTCCCTTTTCTGGGCATTTTCCCAGCCAGTTACTTGACTTCTGAGATTCCTATCCACCCCTGCCTAGATCCGCCCAGCTAGTGCTTGGGGTCTGAGATTCAAATGGGCTTTCCGAGGGGGCTGTGGCTGCTAGTCAATGTGAGCTTAAATTCTGGTGCTGAGGTGGGGGCAGGGCCGCCTCCCAGGCTCAGCTCCTTCAGGTGGTTTATGCAGAGACCTTCAGTAATGAAGATCCTGCCTGCTCGGGGAGTCCTGGGGGGCTGCCGCTGCCCCTGCCTCTGCCGCTTCCTGGCCCTGCCTCTGCCTCCGCCGCTTCCTCCCGAGGGGGCCCAAGTCACGGAGACACCCCGCTCCCCTTTCGGCCAGCCCAGACATCTCTCTCACTGACCTGTAGCGTCTGTGGGCGGAGGGACTTTCCCAGCTGCCAGAGATTCCATCCCTGAAGCCTGCTCGGATCTGCTCCTCTCAGCCACGCGGCCAGGGCAGGGCAGGGGTGGACTCCGCTTTCCAGGGCGCGACGGACCCTGGGGACAGCTCTCCAGGGCTCTCTGGAACGGAAATCTCTTCCACTGTGTTTCTGCACACCCTGCAGTGATCCAGAACTTGTGGGGAGCTCTTCTTACATTAAATCCATGGGCTGTGGGTTCAGAGCTAGCATACGTGAGTCTTTCTACTCCGCCATCTTGACTCCACCCCCCACAAAACACTTTTTTGCACAAATAAAGTCAGATCTAAGTAAATGGAAAAACATCAGTTGCTCATGGGTAGGCCAAGCTAATATAATAAAAATGGCAGTTCTAACTAAATTAATTTACTTATTCAGTGCCATATCAAACTACCAGATAATTACTTCTAGAGCTAGAAAAATATAATATCAAAATTCATCTGGAAGAACAAAAGGTCCAGAATATCAAGGGAACTAATGAAAAGAAATGCTAGGGAAGGTGGCCTAACCCCTACCAGATCTCAAATTGTATTATAAAGCAGCAATCATCAAAACCACTTGGTCCTGGCTAAGGGATAGACCAGCGGAATAGGTTAGGCACTCAAGACACAGTAGTCAATGAATATAGCAATCTAAACCCAAGGACCCCAGCTTCTGGGATAAGAACTCACTGTTTGACAAAAATTGCTGGGAAAACTGGGTAACAGTGTGGCAGAAACTGGGCATAGACCAATGTCTGACACCGTATATAAGAATAAAGTCCAAATGGATACATGATCTAGGTATAAAGATTAATACTATAAACAAATTAGGGGAGCAAGGAATAGTGTATTTGTCAGATTTATGGAGAATGGAGAAATTTATAACCCAACAAGAGATAGAGAACATTATGCAGTGCAAAATGGATATTTTTGATTACATTAAATTGAAAAGTTTTTGCACAAACAAACCCAATGCAACCAAGATTAGGAGGGAAGCAGAAAACTAGGATTTTTACAGCCAGTGTCTTTGATAAAAGTCTCATTTCTAAAATATACAGAGAACTGAGTCAAATGTACAAGAATACAAGTCATTCCCCAATTGATAAATGGTCAAAGGATATGAACAGGAAGTTTTCAGAGGAAGAAATTAAAGCTATATTATATGAAAAAATGTTCCAAATCACTATTGATTAGAGAGATGTACATCGAAACAACTCTTGAGTACCACATCACTCCTATCAGATTGGCTAACATGACAAAAAGGGATGATGATAAACGGTAGAGAAGATGTGGGAGAGGTGGAACACTAATACGTTATTGGTGGAGCTGTGAGCTGATTCAATCATTCTGTAGAGCAATGTGGGAACTATGCTCAAAGGGCTACAAAAATGTGCATACCCTTTGATCCAGTAATAAAGCTTCTATGACTGTGTCATCAAGAGATCATAAAAATGGGAAAGAGTCCCACATGTACAAATATATTTATAGCAGCTCTCTTTGTGGTGACCAAAACCTGGAAATCAAGGGGATGCCCATCAATTGGGGAATGGTGGAACAAGTTGTGGTATATGAATATAATGGAATACTATTGTGCTATGAGAAACAATGGAGAGGAAGACTTCAGAGAAGCCTGGAAAGACTTATATGAACTGATGCTGAGTGAAAGGAAAAGAACCAGGAGAACTTTGTACACGGCAACAATCACAGTGTGTGAGGAATTTTTCTGGAAGACTAAGTACTTCATTGAAATGAATGGACTTAAAAAATTTCCAATGGACTCTTAGAAAGAACTATGGAATTGGGTCACAGATAGAAACAGATCATTTTCTTTTGTATTATGTTCTGTTTTGTTTTATGGTTTCTCCCTTTCATTTTAATTCTTCTATGCAACATGCATTTAATAGGAGGAATGTATGTGGATGCGATCTCAGGGAGGGAGTGGGGATGGAGTAAAAAAAAAAATCTAAGATATATGGAAGTGATTGTTAAAACATGAAAACAAATAAAATAATTCCATTTGAAAAATTTTGAATAACTGTTTATCTTGATTTGAGAAGCAGGAACGATGTTGAAATTGTGTTAACTGCTTATCTTTTTGTTGAGAGGCTTGCCTGTTGTATTTTGGAGAAGTGCGTATATGTCTACAAACTTCTTCAAAGTCTGTTTTTCTCAACTATCCATTTCTTGACTGGATTCTGCTGGATAGATAATTCTGGGGGTTTGGCTCTTGCTTCTTTATTTTCTATGTGTTGTATTTCATTCCTCCCATCACCCTGTCTCTCATGAAAATCCTGTGTTAATCCTAATTATTGTTCCTTAATAAACTGTTTCTATATTTCAGAGAGAGTGAGAGAGAAAGAGTATTTGGGTAGAACTTCATCTTCAACTGTAGGTTCAACTACATCTTTCTTCTCAGACTTGGTATTCTATTCACTAAGCCATGCTACCTGCCATTATTTAGGATTTTAATGAAACTAGTAGAAAGGATATTGATATTAGAGTCAAAGAACCTGAGTTTAAATCCCAGCTCTACCACATGTTAGAGCTGTGACCTTGGGGAAGCTACTTATTCAACTTGGGATCTCAATTTCCTCATCTGTAAAATGAGGGAGTTTGACTAGATGACTACTAAGGTTGCCTGCAACTTTAAATCTATCATCCTGTGACCGTGTTTGCATCCTTTGGAATTCAACACTATCAGATCTACTCTTTACAGGGAAAAAGATAATCAGCAATTTGCCACAAACTATGCTTTCAGAGATGCAATTCATGAAAAAATGTACCTCTCCTCCCTCCCCACATTGGCAGAGGTGGGGAACTAAGGGTATGGACTACTCCATATACCATCTGACACAGTTTCTGTATTGATTGGATTTGCTGAACTCCTTTTTATTTCTTTCTTAAAATTTTGTTACACAGAAAGGCTTACTAGAAAAAGGACTGGTGGAATATATTAGAAAGGAAGGAACTGCAAAAGGTATCAATAAAATTAGATTTTTTTAAATGTCATTATTGAGTTTACAATAAGTTTTATGATTCAAATGCTCAAGTAGAATTTTCAAGAATTAACTTCAATGTTGTTTCCAACTTTGAACATGTATACTGGAAAGCCTAACTACTTTTTCACTCTTCAGACAGACTTCAACTCTCCCCTGGTCATCGGCCTCTAAGTAAGTATTCAAGGAGAAATGTCACTACTCTCAAAGAAACTGTCATCACATATCTCTTATATACCTTACCTATTTATCTGTAGGCAAATCTACACAAGAAATAACAAGGGAGAAGTGAATTTAATGTAAAAGTTCATATTTAGATTAAGTATTTTATTGGTGTAAACTCCTCATTAGATTGCAGGCCCCTTAAGGGCAGTGAATGTCTTTAGATTCTTTTTGTATCCCCAGAGCTTGGCACAATTCCTGGCAAGTTCTTAATAAATGTTTACTGAATGAATAAATGAATGGTGCATCAAAATATCAATGCTACTTTATCAAAGTCCTCACAAGTAAAATTTTTACGTAAACAACTTCAAAAGTTGTTTCCCAATTCACATGTGGGACAGAAAAGTAGAAGAAGAAAAAAAAGGAGAAAAACTAATAAGCTAAAGTGTTTATATATACATATATATATCACACATATGGATATATTAAATAAAAAAAAATCCTGTATAGAGCAAACAAATCAAACATTTGAATGATAGCTGAAATTTAAAGCAATGCAACATCATTAGTCAGCTGAGAAATAACTACAATTCATAACACCTACTACAACACTAGCCAGATACGTTTACGGTTCAGTTGTTTCAGTCATGTCCACTCTTTGTGACCTCATTTTTGGGTTTTTTTGGCAGATATTGCAGTGGTTTGCCAATTCCTTTTCCAGCTCACTTTACAAATGAGGAAACTGAGGCAAACAAGGTTAAGTGACCTGTCCAGAGTCACACAGCTAGTAAGTGTTCCAGTACACATTTGAAATCAGAAAGATGAGTCATCCTGACACTCCAGGCCATGCACTCTATTCACTGCATCACCTAGATGCCTACCATCTGGGACAGCAACGCACAATTTTAAGTAAGCAAAATGCTATCACTAAGACCAATAGATAATTCAGTATTAGGCCCTACAGGTGGAGATAGTAACATAAGACTAGGTTTCAAAAGTAGTAGTAGAATGTAGTAGTGGAAGATTCTGCTCAAAATTTATTTTTATTACCATTCTTCACTAACAACATTTAATCCTATGGACATATTTATTGTCTGTATTCTATTTGTCCTGAGGCATCATGAAAGAATTACACTGAGGCAACATTATTCAAAAAGGGCAACAAGAATTGCAGAGTTGAAAAACTGAGAATTCCCTTAGTAAATTGAATGACAAAGGTTATCTGATTAACTTTAACTGGATTAAAGTTCCCTCCAAAGTATCAATGAGTTAAGTCTTTCCCAAGAAGTCTTTGGTACAGCCCAGAAAATATCTCAAAATCCTTTTAATTTTCCCACCCAAATTTATCCTAGTCCAAATTCATCCTACCCTAAACTCAACACTCTCCTTACTCAAATTCACCCCTTAACCTAGCTTCACCTCTTCAAACACCACATTTTAACTCCATCCACAGCCTGACATCAACCTTCCACCTGCTAAACACATTGTATCCAAATCCACACCCCAAGTCACTCTTTCCATTAACAGAAAGCATACCCCTACTCCTAATTATATCTAGAACGGCATTCCTTAGTCTCAGTTCTTCCTTCAAGGTCAAGCTTAAATACTGGTACCTCCAAGTACTTCCTTCCTACATCACTTCGACCAGAAAGGTTCCTTCCCTACTTCCTTCCACAACCTAATCCTAATAGCTGTTTTTACTTCTCTGATACACTTTTTCAGATAGCTAGGTGGCACAGTAGATGTGGTACAGGCCTGAGTTCAAATCTGGCCTCAGAAACTTCCTATCTTTGTGACCCTAAACAAGTCACTTAGCCTTTATTTGCCTTGGTTCCCCTTTGGTAAAATGCAAATAATAATAGCACCTACATCCCAGGACTGTGGTGAGGACCAAAATGACATGATAACTGTAAAGTGCTTGGCACATGGCAAGTTACATAAATGTTAGCTATTATTATTAGTGGTTAAGTGAGGCTTTTCTTTATACAGATGTGTGAAGATTCTAAAGATCACCTGGCAAGATAAGGCACCATACTTATCAGGTCCTTTCTCAAGCTGAACTGCTAAGCATTCAAACTGTTACAGAGAACACAATTCCAATGTGCTGGCCACATGCCTTGAATGCCAAAATGCTCATATGGAAGTCAGAAGGACATTCAAAGTCTCTCTGAATAGCTCTAGAATCAACTGTGAGACATAGGAGATACTAGCACAAGACCACCCAGCATGGATTGCATGCATCAGAAAAATTCTGTGCTCTACTAGTAAAAGAGAATAAAAATTTTAAATTTTTAAATTTTAATTTTAAAAAAGAAAAATGTGAGATGTGCACATTCACAGACATTTCCACCATGAATGTTCATTCAAACTATTTGTGTCCAATTTGTAGTAGGAGCCATATTCAAACACTGTGATCCCAACACTGATGTCATTTTGGTCCTCTCAGAACATGGGAAGGACAAACAAAAACAAATAACGTGTGTACATCTATTTCTGTGTATATTTTATGTGTATTTCAATAATATAAACTGTTTAAGGTCAGGGACTGTTTTCATTTTTGCCTCTGCATCCTCAGCATCTAGCACACTAAGTTCAATAATGCTTGTAGAATTAAATTGAATACTTACCACCAGGAGTGCCCAAATTAAATAAAGATGAAGGGACCTGTGTATGACCAATGCGCTGCAGTAAGGATTCAAAACTCAGGTCTTTTGACTCCAAGTCAACGTTGGCTCCAAGTCAACTGTCTGTCTTGTGCCTAAGCCTTTGCACTAAATGTCTCTCATACTGAGAATAAGGGCAGCTAGGTGTCTCAGTAGATAAAAGGTGGGCCTGCAGTTAGGAAGACCTGAATACAATCCATCTTCATACACTTATTAGCTGTGTGACCCTGGGCAAGTCACTTAACCCTGTTTCCCTAGGTTTCCTCATCTGTCAAATGAGCTAGAGAAAAAAATGGAAAACCACTCCAATCTTTGCCAAGAAAATCCCAAATGGGGTCATGAAGGGTCTGACACAACTGAAACAAAATGAAACATAAACTGAAACCAAACAACAAAAATAAATGCATGCTGACTGACTGATGGTATGCTATTTAGGCCATTTGCCCTGATGCTGTTCTCAATGAAAACATGGAACAGCCTGCCACTATGTTCTGCAAAACAAGCCATACATACAGACATACACACGTACACACAAGGTACACATTCTTTATTAACACCTTTCAATCTTGCCTCCTCCAAACCAAATCTCAGACTTTTTACCTTTTCACCATGGCAATTATCAAAATAAGTCTTCTAAATGTCTAAATGGTTTGTGAGCATTTAGAAAAAGTAATAGGATCAGAGATATAGAGCTGCAAGAGACCTAAAAGGACTTCTAGTCTAACATCTTCACTTTATAGCTGTGGAAACAGAGGCCCACAAAGACTGCAACTTGTCCAAAGACACAATGATAGTGGAAGGATTTAATCCTAGGCCTTTTGACCTAGTCAGAACCAGTGCTCTTTCCACTCAATCATACTAGGCTCTCAAAATAATATTAATAGAGCACTTTAAAGTGATGACTAAGATTATGAATTATTCATTTTTCACTATGAATAAGTCATACCCAACTAATCCAATTTCCTTTTTTGACAATATTACTAGGCTGACAGAAAGAAGGGAATGCTAAACAAATACATAGTTCATCTTGTTTGTAACAAAGCTTATAAAAAAATCTTTTATGATATTCTTATGGATAAGATGATAAAATGACAGCTGGAAAGAAGATTATTAGATATATCTGCAGCTGGTTGAACATTACCCACAAGGTTTTTCACTCATGGTTTCAAATTATGTTGAAAAGAATGCCATAATATTCTGCCTCTGTGCCTAAAGCATTTTTATCACATTTAAAATGAAGATATACCTATCAAATGTGCAGGTGATAATACAGAGGTATGAGAAAATAAAGACTCAAAATGATCTCATCCAGCTGGGATGAAATGTTATAAATGTAAAGCTCTGCATTTAGATTCAAAAAATCACAGAAACCTAAGATTAAGAAAAATCTGACTTGGATCTGTTTTTCATAATAAAAAAAAAAGTCTTATTTGACAATAAGCTTAATGTGAGATATAGTTGCAATACGGTAGCTGAGAAAGAGACTTCCTATGTGACTTGTAATTAGATAATCAGACTAATCTGAAGTTATTATACTCAGTTAGGTGGCATAATGGGTAAGAGTACTAGCCTTGGAGTCAGAAAGGTCCGAGTTCAAATTGTAATTCAGATACATATTTACTTGTGTGAACTTGGGAAAGTCACTTCACTTCTCTAATAAGTCTATTTCTTCATCTGCAAAATGGAGCTAGTAACAGCCCCCACCCTCACAGGATTATTGTGAGGATTAAATGAATGAATATACAAATAGAGCTTTGCAAGCCTTAAAGCACTATATAAACACCAGTAGTTACTATCTTCATTAGCTTCACAAAAAATTAACAAAGTACAGTGCATGTAAGGATGATCACAAATGGTAAAAAGCTTGGAAACCATGCCAGACAATGTTGTTTTGTTTTTTTAAGTGTGTTTTGCCAAGAAAAGAAAAACTAAGGGAAAATAGCTATATCTAAATGGTTGAAAAGTTATTACACAGTTAAGAAACAAGTTTACTGAATGTTGCTTCAGAAGAACAAAACAGAAGCAATGAGTTGAAAGTGAGTTGACTTAAGGAAGCCATTAAACCTATCTAGGCCTAAGCCTAGACAGAAAGAACTGGACTAGATAAAAACTTTAAGGTCTGTTTCAGCCCTAAAGAAATTATGAGGATGTAGATTTCAACTCAGTCCAGGAACAATGATTAAGGTACGTCAAGAGTAATGTTCACTTTAACTTACACACATGAACAAAGGTACAAGACAAAAATACCTATACCTGAAGTCTTTGTCTACACACCATTCAAGGCACACAAGGGCACCCAGGCAAAAATGTTTTTTAAAAGGTGGAATTTTTCTTTGGAATGACTTGTCTAGAAAAGTCTGGGTTTATTACCTCTCAACTTTAAAAAATGACTTAAGCATTCAGAAGCATATTTTGTGTTCCCAGGTGCGTATGTGTGTTATAGGAAATAGAAACAACTCTAACAATGGAGAAAGTACATATGTGTGCATGTGTAATAAACTCAGTGAATGCACAAGTACTTAAATACACAACAGCTAAAAAAAGAATACAAAATCTCTCTTTTTGCATCTTTTGCAAGGTCACACAAATACTATCTTGGTCACCTAATATTTGTGTGACCTTTACAAGTCACTTAACCTCTCTGGGCTTCAGTTTCTTCATCTGTAAAATAAGGGAGTTGGTCTATATGATCTAAGGTCCCTTCCACAATCTATACTTCTATAAAGGTTGGGGTAGGGGCAGGCAAAAGATGCAATAGTACTACCTCCAAGGGGAAAAATATGAAACAACTTCTCTCTAGCACTGGTCTTACAACTACCTTGAAATTCTTTTAGGCATCTGCTCATATCCCTTCCCAACAATACTTTAACACAACTACATTTCAAAATCAAAGTTACTAGAATACTACCCTGTAACTGCTGTGGGAGGAGAAACATGTATCCTAGAGCTCTCCCATTTACAGGCTCATGACTCCAAAATTTCTGATACCTCCAGTTATTTGACAACTAGAAAACAGGACTCATTTTCTTGTATACCACATCATATTTTTCTATACTAATGTGAATTTTTTTTAATTAATATGAATAATAACCCATGGAAAAGATCTTTCTCAATGGAGAGTAGAAAACAGGTAACAAATGAATTATGTTTTTCCAGGAATTCTCAGATGGGAAGGCATTAAAGAAGTTATATCTGAGAAAATGCTTGAGGTCAACCAAAAAAACAGCACATACTATCCTCTATAAACCCAGATTTTATTTTCTCCAGATGGGCACCAGAGAATTGATATCAATGACTATGAATGAACTGTTACCTCTGTACCATAACACTATGCAGAGATATGGAAGGAGGAACATGGCTATTAGAAAGCCAAAAGATTAGGATTAAACTAAAACAGTACATCAAGAAAAACATTCAACACTAATCCAATTTCCATTCTGTATAAGAAGTAAGAATGATATCGAATCATTACAACGCTTAATTCCACGATTCTACAGCTCTTCCTATATGTCCCTGTCCAATGTTCACATAAAAAGACTTGTTTCCTTGAGGATTTTAAGAAATAAATGATTTCCAATGCAAGTAGGAATTTTTAATTGTTTTTAGAGGGCAGAAGGGAAAATCTTGTATTTGTTTTGAACTGAAAAGGCCTACTTCAGTGAACTGAACTTCAGCAAAGCAGTGAAATGAACTTCAAGGACTGAAAGAGATGAGATAAATTAGGAAACAAGAACTGCAGCACAGTTATCCTAACTTGAATAATTTACAGAATTCTTACACCACTATATGATCAAAGGTTGCACACTGCCTTTTTTAGTAAGAAATAAGATAGTGGAAAGAGCACTGAATCTGGAATCCTGGATTTGGAGAAGACCCAATTTCAACTGCTGTCTCCAACATTTCTTGAGTGACCAAGAGCAAATCATTTAATTTCTCTGGGACTCAAATTCCTTACCTCTAAAATGAGTGTATTGAACTAGCTTATCTCTATCATCCCTTCCAAATGGTCAACCAATAAGATAGTACACACTATCATCTGCAAATACAGATTTTATGTCCTCCCTGTGGGCATGAAA
This sequence comes from Bettongia penicillata ogilbyi, assembly GCA_023548195.1. Lineage (NCBI taxonomy): Eukaryota > Metazoa > Chordata > Mammalia > Diprotodontia > Potoroidae > Bettongia > Bettongia penicillata. Next base: position 925,013 of record JAJHZJ010000416.1, on the reverse strand, counting down.
ACTGACAGCATTTATTTTGCCTGAACCTCTTAGAAGATTAGAGCTCTCAGAAAGCATGTTACCTCATTCTTATCTCAAATACTACCTTCCCTCTGACCCTGATGGAGACAACTTAGGATCTCACCATAAGCCTTGGGAATAGCAATGCCCCTCCTCTCCCAACCCAGACCACTAGCCTTGCTTCTAGCCCAAGCCTCAAAACCATCACATTCAAAGGAACAAACTGTAACGAAGAGACACACCTTACCACCCCAAATGTGAAGCAACTATCAAAGACAAGCAGGTAAACCCAAAGAGTCCTCAGAGTGGAAGCATTCTGCTTTCAGGGTAGGACCTACAGTCAATATCCATAGGAAGTAACCCTCATGAAACTTTGGCCTGACAACTGCTTCTTAACGTGTGCTGTTGCCACAAAAGAAAACAAAGCCCTCATTGCCAAAGTCTTTGGTACACAAATGGTTCAACACCAGAAGTTATTATGATTTCACCAGTGGAATCTGCAAAGAGGTTTGCTGCTGAACATTAAAGACTGGAAACATTCTTCTGACTTGTAGCTGAAACCTCCTGAAAGTGTTCTCTCCCATTAAATGAGATGCTTGAAAGCCGGGACTGTCTTACTTTTCTATTTGTATCTCCACAGTGTTTTGAAGAGTGTTTAATTTTTTTCCATTTACACATATAAATCTTCCCTTTCATAATTTAACAAATATGAAATAACAGATCTAAGCAAAAAATGTTAAACTATTATCTAAGAGCTAAAAGATAATAAAAATCTAATAAAAGATAATAAAAATCTCAACCTAGGCTCCTATATCTAAGAATGAGTACTATGATAGCCCTGGGGCTCTTTTACTCAGTATATTAAGTCACATTACTAATAAAATCCAACTGTGTATAATATACCACCCCATGACCCTTTAAAACATATGCCATTACAATTGTTAGTAATCTCTACTACTACATTTTTCTCTATACCGTACTTGCACATTCATGCCATCTTTCCCAAAAGAATCAAGCTCCTTGAGGACGACTAAGACTATTAAATTTGTCTTTGTAACTCTACCACCAAGCACATTGTCTTGCACAAAGTGGTTGATTAATAAATTTTTAATTAAATTTGAGTCCAGGAATCCTACTTATCCTATCCTTATCCTTTGGAATCTGCTCTCTGAAAATCTAAAGTACATGTCTGACTATATCTAGCTTTCTTCTCCTTTAGAATAAACTTTAAAATGGTTTTCTATTCCTCGATTATCTTATTATATTCAACACAAAAATAAATTATATTGCATTAAAATATATTTCTTTTACCTTTCAAATTTTTGAGGCAAACCATAATAGAATTTTAAAGCCAAAAAAAAGTAGAGATCAACTAGTTCTAAATTCCTCATTTATAATTCAATTTAGACCCAGAGAGATTAGATTAATTGTCCATGGTCATACAGCAAGTTAATGACAAAGTCAGAATTAAAACTAAAGTCCTATGACTTCTGATACTCTTTATGGTATTCTTTCCACTGAAGCATGTCTAAGAGAGAATCTTCAATAAAGTGAATTTATAAACTAAATAATAAGAATATATACCTGGATTTCTATATTAATAACTGAGTGGAAGCCAATTTACAAAGTCTTATGTAGTGTGGTAAGTGATCAATTCACATGTTTGTGAATTATAATAGCTGAAATTTGTAAAGCACTTTATAATTTTTAAGTGTTTTGCATAGATTATCTCATTTTAGTTTCAAAACAGCACTATAAGATAAGTAGTACAAGTTTTATTATCTTCACTTAACAGATACACTCAAGTAAAATGTGTGAAATGAAATGTTTTATGCTTTAAATTTCAATATTTAAAATCATTTTTCCTACTATCTCTACTCCAGACTTGGAAAATAGTTATATTTTATCCAAGAATTCCATGGGTTACTACTAATTAAGCTTTAGACAAAAATCAATGCTTTGATGAGAGGCAACACACCATAGCTCAAAGAACACTGGAATCAGGGGGACAAAAAACTAGGTGAACAACAACTGCTGCACTTATTATGTGTGATTTTGCACAAATCCTTTAAGATTACGTATAATCCTGAAATCAGTCAGTCAGTTCATTAAGCATCTACTCCATTTTCCAGGAACTGTGTGTCTTAAATGAATAAAGGAGGAAATGACAGAAGGAATCTAAGTGATGTTAGATGAGGAACTGGTCTCAAATATTTCAGTGAAATATGAGGCAAAGTCATCAGCTGAGAGGGTAGGAGAATGGAGGAACTATAGAGGAAATAGATAAACATTAAGCATCCACTAAGTTCTACAGAGGTCAATGCCTCAAATGCCACAGGTGTAAAATAAAGATAATCCTATATTTTTGTTTTCCAAGCACTTCAAAAACAGCATCATGGTATGTAAACATGAATTTGATGATGATGAACATGAAGATGAAGAAAGGACATGATGGTCCACATGTTCCTTTGAATTGTTTAACTATTTCAACTTTAAGGAGCACAAGATTTCATAAAGAACATAAATCCTCTCGTATAACACCAAATATAAAGATGTTTGCTAAAGTATTTAGGAAAACAGGATAAAATCCTAACAAAACTCCTCAAAGAAACATGCCTTTCCTCAAAAGTTGACTATAAAATCTTACGAAAATAAGATAAAAATGTTTTTCAGACGTACATCTCCAACAAAAATATTTACCCCACATCCTTACCAGAACAATCTGAATTGTTTCAAAAACTTTTCTCCATTTCCAAGCAACACCATGTTGTTTTAATAACAACCACTAACATTTATAGAGTACTTTAAGCTTGCAAAGTACTTTAGATACCTCATTTGTTCCTTACAAGAACCTTGTGAAGTAAGGGCTGTTATTTTCTCTATTTTACAGATTAGGAAACTGAGGTTCAATGATTAAGTGACTTACCCAGGGTCACATGGCTAGGAAGAGTCTACGACAGAATTCAAATTCAAATAACAGGCTCCAGAATCTAAGGTCTGGCAAAAAGCAACCAATCTCTCCAGGTAAAAAACAACAACAAAGTAATTTTATCTCTACAATGGTTTATATTATCCTTCAGATTAAGTCTACTATTGAGTGATTTTTAGCTGTCTTGATATAAATTCTGATGAGATTAATATTATTCAAAATTATATAACAAAAAATTGCCAATAAAACAATATTCTTCTTAGGAGAAAGCAAAAAATTCTCCTTGATTTTGTTAAAGCCAAGTTAGTAACCAGGATACTAGCAATATGTACATGAAAATATACTTAGCAGGAAAAAACACTGTGCATCTGTACTGTACTTATAATTAATCCTTATTTTTACAGTCTTGTAAAGAGTTTTCCGAACTAACTTGGCTATGGAACCCTTTGGGATTTGAAATATACTGAAAGAATCTATAAACACTGCAGGGGTAGTGGGAAGTAGGGAGTAGGAGAGAAGGAAGGAAATGGAAATTTTGAAGCAAAATAGAAAATTAAGCTTATTTTCATGCCCCACCTCCCAAAATGCCACAAGTATGTTTTATACATAATTTCAAGCTAACTTTTTTGGATGGAAAATATCAGTAAGGTTATTTAGTTCTCTCAAATTTCCTCCGTAGAATTTATTACTTTCATGTTTTATATTTTATGCACTAGAAAACTACTTCAAGTTTCCTCTATGCTAAAAACTAAATATTCATCATCTTTTTGTGACAAACCTAAAGGAAAAACATTTTTAAAAAGCTGATTTTACATGTGCAAGTGAGAAATATCCCTGGGGGAAAAATTTATCTGGATTGTATTTCATATTTGAAAATCAAATCTTTAAAATTGAGTAGCTGCCAGTGTCTAAGGAAACATGCTTCAAAATACAGACTTATAACAATTATTCCTTTTGATCATTTAATTTTCTATATTTGATACAGATCGCTGAATTAAAACAAAGTATTCAATATTGCTAAAGAAGGCTAAAATTTAAAGAGTTAACATTTCAAAATAAAAACTCAAACTCTAGTTCTAAGGAAAAAAAGCAATCCTGGAGAACTTTGATAGTCTTAGAGAGCACTATAGAGATTTAATTGTATTCAACTAAAATAACCAAAGCATGAAATAACATCCAATGCAGTTTTTCATCACTGACACAAACACTGAATGTCAAATTAATAAATAGAAACAGCACCCAATATGCAAACATCAAGTTGCAGTGCAAAAGAGTATGGAGTAGGGAGTCATTAGACCTGGAACTGAATCTCTCAGTACCACATTTATTAGCTATATGACCTTGGACAAAGTACTGTATCTCTCTGTAAAATGGGGGTCATATACTCCCTAACCTACAGAATTGTTGTCAGGATCAAAAGAGAATGTGTTCTGTGAAGTACTTTGTAAACTTTAAAGCATAACATACATACATACATACATACATACATATATATATATAAAATCAATGATTATTATTACTACAGTAGACTCAAATATTACTTGAATAAATTAACAACTGAATTAGTAGCAGGTACATGTGATGTTTCATAAATTTATGTATCTAGAAGCAGAAGGTACTACTCCAAAAGTCATCCAACCCTTTCATTTTATAGATGAGAAACTGAAAACCAACATTTCCCCAAGGAAATACAGGTAAGCAGGAGTTAAGAGAAGAAATCTGAACACAAGTTCTCTGTCTCCAGAGATGACGATACCAGGAGGCCCTGTTCCCAAAAAAATATGAAATTTTAAGTAATTTTAAATCTTTTGGCATAGTATTATCTTCTTAGTGTAAATTTGCCTAAGACCAACCATAAAATAGCCCAATAATAATGATCAGCATCATCTCTAAAGACTCAAGAAATGAAGCAAAGTGTGAAAAGATTTTGGCCAGGGGTTAAGTATTAACCTGATTAAAGTTTCATATTTGTTGCACTATTTTTAACTGATCTTTCTGGCCTTAGGTCAAAGTTTTCCCAGAAAAATACCAAAGTGAAAATGCTGGGACTACAGCCCAGAGACAATTCTTTCCCCTTTAGCCCAGGAAAACTCATGCCCTCTATGTAGTCTATCCTATTCCAAGCCAGCACTTCCTCCAGCCAGTCAAGGTCACGTGGTCTAGCAGTCCAAGCAAAAATCTGAAAACATGAAAACTTCAAACACTACTGATACAATGCAGCAGATCGCTACACCCAGCACACTGCATAGATAGACACAAGCTGCTCAGCTCTTTGGACAAATAGGAATGAGTCATTCTGCAAATGACTCTAGCAACCTCAAAGGATAACTGCTTGTAATAAGTCAGTCAAAGGAAAGAGGAAGAGAAACAATTTTCCTCAGGATGCAGTCACCAAGTTTCTGAATTGAGACGGGTATGTCCAATATTTTCAGAGACTTTGGAGGAAAAAAAAAGCAAAAGTCTCACTCTAATTCTAGTCAAAGAGATAAAATCTAGTATCCAAAAGGGTTCTTTCCCATTCCTTTCCTCTCCAGGGTACAGAGTCCACATTTTTTCCCATATGAGCACCTCAAACACATAACAAACTGTCACAATCTTTAATCTTAACAAAAATAAAAAAAGACTCATGCAATCGATTCTATATGACTCATTTCAAAAGCAAGTTCCCTCCTTACTGGATGATTCAAGAGCCAACCCTCAGCCTTTACTTGATTATTAATATGGAATTGTGTCTGGCGCACTTGGAAAGTGATGGGGGAAGGGAAGACCAATACGACCATGCTACAGCTCAAACTGACTGGTGCAACAATTCTGAGGGCCTTTTGAGGATGGGAAAATTCAAAACAAACTATGTTAAGTTTGTAGGATGTTTAGAGATGCAGAAAAACATTTCAAACTTCTACCTTCCTGTGATCCAACAGAAGGTTAGGGAAAATGGGAAGTAAACAGGATTAAGGGGTATGGGGGGGAGAATCGATCTCGGTCCCGTAACCTACACATACATTCCCAAATGGATCTAGGGAAGGGCTTTAAGGAGGAGTCCCCTTTAACCTGGAGACTCGAGTCCCCCACACCAGCCCCCAACAGTAACAAGTTCCGTGTGTCCCCTATTCCTCAGCGGGTCTTTGATGGTGAGGAAGAGGGTCCCCTGACACTGCCAGGCACATCCTCATTCCTAAAGAGAGGTGGCTCTGATGAGGGTCCCCCCAGCCCAGCCCTGTGAACAGATGGTACGGCCGTGGGGGGTACGAGGGAGGTAGAGGAGTAAGAGTGCCTAAACAGGTCCCCCTTTCCAGACAGCGGAGCAAGTGATGGAATACCGGGTGGGGGTGACCGATTTTCAGCCCGGAGGTGCGGGAGTAAAACTAAGGTCCCTCATTTGATTTCAGGCAGCAGAAGGTGCAGGAAGCGGGGAGCTAAGATGAGGGTCCCCATTTTCAGACGGGGAAGGGGGTCCTAGACGGCGGGGAGGGGGAGGGATGGCAGCAGGATAGGGTGGGGCAAGCAGACAGACAGACACCGAGGGGCAGAGGGAGGGTCGTGTGTCTCGGGACAGGCACGGACAGCCCGAGACAAAGCTGCCGCGGCCCCCTCCCCGCCCCCGCCCGCTCACCAGGAGGCTTTCCACGTAGATGGGGGAGCGGGGGTCCCAGAGCAAGGCCTCCAGCAGCCGCTGACGGTTCCCGAAGGCCCAGTTCCACGGCACCACCTCCGTGCTGCCAGACATTTTCTCGGCCGGCGGCTGGCTCATCCTGCTCCCGCCTCCGGGGCTCGGGGCCGCCCCCCCCTCGCCGGGGCCTAGCGCCGCCCGGACGCTGCAAGCGAGGGGCTCGGCCTGGGCCGGCTCGGGCTCGGGGCCGCTCCCTGCTCACGGGCCGTCTCCTGGACTCCCGCCGGGCCGCGACAACATCCACGGGACAAGACCCGGGGTCCCGCTCGGGGCGCCGCTCCCGGGGGGGCCGGGGAGGGGGGTCGGAGGGAAGTGGAGCCGCCGGCGCGGCCGCTGCCGTCCCGGTCTTCCCCGGGCGGGCCGGGACGGGACGGGGCTGGCCGGGAGGCCGCCTCTGCCGCCGCCGCTCGGAGCGCCGCTCGCACCGCGGCCGGGGCAGCTACGGCCGCCGCTGCCGCTGCTGCCTCCGCTGCAGCCGTCGCTGCTGTCGCCGCCTCTGCCGCCGCTCCGGCCCCATGGTCGTCCCGCCGCCGCGCGGCGCCTCGCACGCTCCTCGGGCCCCTCTCCCCACTCGCTCACACGCCCAGTGCGGGCTTCCCGGCTCCGGCTCCGCCGCCGCGGCTCCCGTTACCCACAAGCCCCCGGTGCGAGCCTCCCGCTCCGGCCCCTCCCTCCCCGCCCCGCCCCGCCCCGCCCCTCCCGGGCTGGCCTCCTCCCCCTCCTGCCTTGCCCACCTCCGCTCCTCTCCTCCTTTCCCTTTTCTCCCCTTCCTCCTCTCGCGGCCCTTTCCTCCGTCCTCCCTCCCTGATTTCTCTCCTTCCTCCCCGACCTCCCCCCCCTCCTCGTTCTTCTCCCTCTTCCTTTCTCTCCTTTTGCCCTTCCCTCTCTCCCTCTTCTTTTTTTGCTTTCCTTCTCTCCCTCCTTTCTTTTTCCTTTTCCCTCTCTTTTTTTTACTTTTTCCTCTGTCCCTCCTTCTTTTCTCCTTTTTGCTCTCCCTCTTTCTCTTTCTCTCCTCTTTGGTCTCCCCTCTCTCCCTTCCTTGTCTCTATTTCTTCTCCATTTGTCTCTTTGATGGTCTCCCCCCTTCCTGCTCTACTTGTCTCTCACCCTAATATATCCCCCTTCACTTCTCCTTTTGCTCTTCTCTCTCTTCTTATCTTTCCTCCTCTTCTTTTTTCTCCCTCCTCCTTTTCCAAACCCCCGCACTAAAAGACCAAGTAGCTGGCTTCCCAGTCACCTCCTAGTTTTTACCTGTGAAGCCCTGGGGAGGAGTGGGAAGGGCATGAGATGTCTTCCTAGGAGAGGGTGGGAGTAGCTGTCAATCCGTTCTCCCCCCCATCCTAACTCCCTTCCCCAACTGAGTCCCGGAATCCCTCAGATTTTTATTTTACTTCTCTTTTTTCCTTTATTTCTCTCATAGCCCAAGCCTGGGAGTTCTCAGCCTCATACATGGACAGTTTTTGCAACTCCTAACTGCTATAACCAGCTGCAAAATTTAAGGAAGGGATGGGGGCCACAGGGTGGAACGTGGACCCGGCTGCTGCAATGGTGGATGGTGTAGGTGAAGAAAAACCGCATTTTGCTTTGGATAAGGACTACGGTGCTGGAGTTCACGCCTTGGACTGAAAAGGGCTGGACCCAGAACCCAGCCAGCCTTCCCCCTAGGGAACACAACTGCTGGAGCACTCCCAGGCACCGCCGCGAACGCTCCCTCCTTCACTGGCATGAATGAAGCGTCCTCAGACTCCAAAGGCACTAGCTGACTAAGTGCCCTGCTATGCGGGGCTTGCATCACCCACACTAAAATAATTAGGATCAAAAATAAATTGCCTTCACGAAGCAAAGTACTTAGCTTGCAACAAGCCTAACCAAGCAGTAAGGTTTTTAATGGGGAGGGATGAAGTGTGTGCAGGCCCCCCACCCCCATGCTCTGTGAGCCAGGAATTTAGAGGGAAGAGAGTGGTATCTGATTTAAAAGGTATTGTCAAGGAGGAACCATGTCATACTAACCCCATGTACTTGGTCCCTAGTTAATTTTATGGGACCTATTCTAAATGAGCCACCCTATAAAAGAAGATACAATGTAAAAAGGTCTTGTAAACTCTTTTAATCAGCTGATTACATATAAAATATAACTAAATAGATTTTAAAAGTAGTGTCATAGCCCTGACCACAAAAAAATTCCATACTCAACAATAAGGATGTTGGAGCATATTGTTATATCCTGTGTTTGAGGCTAAGTATCAGCCCTCACAGAAAGAAATCCTGGCTGAATCCAAAAGGTCTTTTCTTTCTATGATAATAATCCTAGCGATTGATGGGTTTATTTCATATAGAAAGATGGAGGACAGCCTTTGTCTTGCACTAATATCCACAAAAATACGAAAAGAACCAGTGAGAGACTACTAACCCATTGGAGTGATCATGTCTGGAGGATTTCTGAAAGGACACTGACAGAATCACCCAAAATACAGAGGGATGGAGGGAATGCCCACATAGATGAGATCATGAATCCATGGAAGTATATGTGCATCACTGATGTTTATCAGTGTGTCTTTGAGACCTACCTGCTTGCTGACATATTCCCAGCTTTCTCTTTTGCCAGCACTGACAGCACTTAAGAGTGAGCTGGACCCTGTTCCAGGGACTAAAATTACTAGATGAATTGTCACTGAGGAGTCTATTCCTGGGGAAGATGTCAGTCCCTAATCCTAAATGAGTTTTATAACATTAGTAGTCAGATATCTTTCACTTTCTTAGTAAGCTCAATGGGTCAACAAGCTGCCATGCTCTCAAATTCTATAACTGGACACCAGAACAGCATCTTACTCACACACACACACAGAAAAAGAAAAATCACAATTGATCAAAATATCTATTGAATCTCTCCTAGTGTTCTGATAGGCTATATCAGACAGTAGTTTTTGAGGACTTTTTCAAAGAATTAAGAGTATAAAGTTATACAAAGTCTACCTAAAAGGAGGAAAGGCTACTTTCTTTCCAAATGGTTTAAAACCATACTTCTACTCATTCCAGCTATGTCTTTTGCCTTATATATTCCACATAAAGGATGTTATAATATTTTTTAAAAACACACACACACAAGCTTTTAAAGTTTCATGTAATATCTCAGGCTCAAGTGAGTCACTGCCAGGTGATGGGGAAGAACAGAGAGGGAAATGATTACCTTGAACATATTCCTAGGAAGCTTAGTACAAGAATGGAATAGAGGAGCACACATATATAGTGCCTTACAGTTTGTAAATTTTCCTCACCACAATTCTGAAATGAATAATGCAAATATCATTATCTCCATTTGCCAGATGCAGAAACTGAGTTAAAGGGAGGTAAAAGTGATTTGCCTGAAGTCACATTGCTAGTAAATGACATAGTCAGGACCCAAACAAAAGTCTTCTGACTACCATGCTATTTCTATGACAACCCACAGGCCCTCATTAATCTCCAACCCTTAGTCTAAATGATCTCCAAATGAAGTGTTCTAGGCTATAAAGAAATTTTGCCAAACAGATGCCAATGTCATGATAACAACATCAGTGTTGATGGCTTGATGCCCAGGATATACATTTTACTTCCTGGTAGGAAGGTACGTGTGTGAGCAACTCCCCCATCCTTTCAACACTTGATCCTAACCAACTGTTCAATGTGAGCTACTCAACATGCTCATTCACTACAGGACTAAGGTTGCAACAGACAGGAAAAGCATCCAGTTCCTTAGCCAAAAGCAGTTACTCAGTCTGCCCCCACAATATGGAGAGGATCATACAATCATAAAATGTCAGAAATAAAAAGTCATCTGTCTCAATCCCCACATTTTATAGATGAACTAAGCGTCAGAGAAGATAAATGACTTACCCAGGATGACACTGCTGGTACATGACCAAGCTGAGATTCAAACCAAGGTCTTCTGACTCCAAATCCTATACTCTTTTTACTATATATAGTCTGTGTTCTCTTACCAACCCATTTTACAAAAGAGAAAACTGAGGGGAAGCAAATTGCCCATGACAATAATAAAGCAATAGCATAGATTTTTCACTTGAAGAAACTAAGACGCAAAGAGTTTTGCTTTCCTGATTCTCAGTTCAGAATTGATTTTCTTCTATACTATATTCTCTGCAATGCCATTTTTGTTCGTCATATCGACAAGCACTTACTATCTACTATGCTCCAGGCACTGTGCTAAACACTGAGGATACAAAGAAAGGCAGAAGACATAGCCCTTGCCTCCAAAAAGTTTGGTCTAATGGGAGAGACAACATGCAAATAGCTATGTACAAACAAGAGAAATACAAGATATGTTAAAGCTAATGTCAGGAGAAAGACACTAGCATTAAGGGGAGTCAGGAAAGACTTGTGAAAGGTTGGAGTTTAGCTGAGACTTGAAAGAAGCCAGGGAAGCAAGGAGTCAGAGAAAAGAAGGGAGGGGCCTCAGACATAGGAGATAGTGGAATTGCTCCAAGGTCAGAGACGAAATTTCTTGTGTAAGAAATAGCAAGGAAGTTTCGTCAATCTAGAAACCCAAGACCAAAGGAAATATGAGGAGACGGAGAATACTTGACACAGGTAAGTTCACATCTTTCTGTTGATTTTTTAGTAAGGGGATGCCCTTCAGAGTCATAACAAAGATGAAGGTTCTGCCTAAGGCCAATTACCCAGTATACTCCTCTGAATGAGATACCATGTGATGGAAATACCTTGAGTAGCACCACTAGATCTCAGGAATAGCAAATGATGCTTTTAATGCTACTAACCCATGCAATAATGTGTTTTACCCACTCCTGATTCGATGACTTTATGCATAGTGTTCCATTCTTATCATATCTATCTGTTGAAATTGTACTCATCTTTGAAGGTTTGACTCAAATGTCATGAAGTCAGTCCTGACCTCCCCAACCAGAAATGACCTTTCCTTCCTCACTCAAAACTACCCTTTGTGCTTTATTTTTAGCACTTTAAAACATACTGCCTTGTGTAAGGGCACAAGGCTGAAGGTCAGACAGGGAAAACAATTGACACTGATACGTAAAGGGGAAGTCTTTTCATTCATTCCTTAAACAATTATTAAATACCTGCTCTGTGCCAGCTAGGGCAGATGGGCAACTAGGTGGCACAGATAGCATGCCAGATCTGGAGTCAGGAAAACACATCTTTCTCAGTTCAAACCTGGCCTCAGACACTTAGCTTTGTGACTTTAGACAAGTTGCCCTTTGCCTCAGTTTCCTCATCTCTAAAATGAACTGGAGAAGGAAATGACAAACCACTCCAGTATCTCGGCTGGAAAAACTCCAAATGGGGTCACAAAGAGTCAAAAAGAGACTGAAAAATGACAACAATAAAACTCTGTGCCAGAACCTAAGAAACAAACTACTTCAACACCTTTGTCCTCTGTCATTCATTTGAGTAAGACCCCAAAGGGAATGTGGACAATCTAATTTCCTTACTAGAAGTAAGAGAACATATTTGTAAAAGGATATATTCTGAAATAAAAAGAACTGTCAAATAGGAGAAACTAGACCTCTCCTACTTCTTTCCTGGAGGTAACAAACTTCAAATACAAATTCTTGAGGGAGTCAAAAAAGAGAGATTTCAGCCAGTCCTAGGCTAAGGCATTACCCTTGCTAAAAAGAGCGCTACTATACCCAGCTAGCTGGAGGTTAAAGGTGGTAAAGTCTGTACCTGGCCATTCAAGAGTGAGTTCAGTGAGCCCAGCAGAGAAAGCAGCAGTAGCCCAGTCAAAGCCCTGAAAAAAACGTCAAGTCCAGCCCAGCCCAGCTCAGCCAGTGAGAGACCTGCCTGACACAGCCTAGCACCTGTCTAGCCAAGATGCCTCACCCTATGGCCTAGCTTCAGAGTCAGTTGTTGATTCCCCATCTTGTATGAAATTCAAAAAAATTTTCCAGAGAATGAGAGGATATTGAGGCCCAGACAGGAGAGTACTAGAGCCAGTCTTTACTAGATTATCATTAAATTTTCACTGCACCTCAGAAGTCAGCAAACACTACAGATAAGGATTTGTTTCATTGCTCTCTTTGATTGTCCAGACTTAAGAAAGTGAGGGAGGAAATATTGATAATCCAGATTAAATTTAAAGTATGTTTCAGGAACTTATTTTTTTTCAGAGAGCCATTTACCAGGACACCCCATGCACAGAGGTTCCAGACTTGTGAGTTGCCTTAATCATGTATGGTTGCTACTTTTGTGTTTTAACTTTATGCCTGCTCTCCTCTCTTTGGACTCTGAATACTTATGGGAAAGCACAAAACCTAGTTTAAGGGTTAATTCTTTATAGTTACTGTCTTTACTATACTATTTGAGTGACTGCCTTTTCTAAAAGCCAATTAAACACAGTAGCTGTGGAAGCACACCAGTGGGAGCTCGCTCATAAGATGCAGTGGTAGGCGAATAGCTGTCCAAAGGGTACCCCTAGAAACTGAGATAACAGCCATGCCTCTGGTCACACAATCTGCCAGTGTTAGTTGGGAAGGGAATTCAGAAGTAGTACTATACCTATGTTTTAGTTATTGAAATACCTATGTTATCTTACCCACTAAAGCGTAAGGCACTTGAGGGAAAGGAATGTATTAGAAACTGAATATTACAGTTGGAAAGGACTTGAGTGATCACCTATTTTGGACTCCTCTTTCTATAAATAAGTCTCATGAAACCGTAGAATTTTGATCTGAAAGGGTCCTCAAAGAGACAAAACAGATGAAAGAATTGGGGGACTCACAAAGTAATTAATTTACCTAATGGCACACAAATAATAAATGTTTGTTGAATGAATAAAGGAAGGAATGAACAGAGCTGTGTAAATGATCTAAGAAACACTGATTATGCAGCTAAAAACTATACAGAACAGGTCAAACAGCAAGGGAGGGAAGAAGCTTCTGCTACACAAATAAACCAAGATTTAATAGCAGAATCAAGGAGGAAACCCTCATTACTATGATGTCATTATTTTATAAAACATACTATGGCAAAGGGAGTGGAGTTTAATAGTTTATGAAAGGGAGCCTCATCCAGTATTATTCAAGATTCTAGTAATGACTTTCAAGCTGACTTTGAAAAAATCATTTAACCTCTGTGAGTCAGTTTCCTCATAAGCAAATAGAAATAATGAAGCTTCTTGTCATTAGAGCTCTTTAAGATCTTCAGATGAGAGGTCAGAGGATTTAAAGCTGGAAGGAACATTAGAGACCATCTATTCCAACACCTTCATTTTACATGTAAAGGAACTGAAGCCCCAGAGAGGGGAGGGAACCTGCCCAAGAGCTCACAAGTACTAAGCTTTTTGACCTACCAGCATTCAGACATTTACTCATATCTAATTCATTGCTTACTTTATTATGTTGCCCTGCCTCTCTGCTATATTAAGAAGGAATTTCAGAGGATGAAGAGCAGATTACATAGGCATAATTAGCAAATTAAAGAAATGCCAACTTAAAATTTAAATAAATATATTTACTTATCCCCTCTTTGGCAAACTCTGCCCCACCTCACCCCACCTCCCAAGACTGGTATACCCTCAAACTGAAATTTGAATCTTAATATTGATTCTATTTGATTGAGAATATTAATAAATGGTAATATTTCAATTGATCATTTTAAATTTCTGCATCTGCAAAGCACTGATTTGCTTTAAAGGCTACAAAAAATGTATGAACAAATAGAAAAGTATTTAGTAATAGAAATATTTCAACAATAAATGAGTTTTTATCTCACTAATATTGGTACTTTTTCCAATGGTACAATGTATAACCCATCCATGCCTTCTTATCATGTATGACACTTGTCCACATCCCCTTATAAATCTTCCCTGGGATCTCTCTCTAAAATGCTTAGTGGCTTCCTCTAGCTTCCTTTTATCTTGAGGTTACATAAGTATCAATACTGGACACTATGTATACATGTGTGTGTATGTGTATATATATACATATATATGTACATCATACATATAGATATATACATCCCGCATATTTTGCTTTTCCTACATGAAAGTGAAAGGAAGGGAAATGGGGAGTGTTATATAAAGCTGATTATGTGCCAGGCATTATACTAAGTTATTTTTACAAATATTATCTCATTTGATCCTCCCAACAACTTTTCAAGGTAGGTGTTATTATTATCATCCCCATTTTATAGTTGAGGAAACTAAGGCAGACAGAAATGAAGTGATTTATTGAGGGATACCCAGCTAGTAAATGCCTGAGGCTAGATTTGAACTCAGGTCTTCCTAACTCCAGGTCTAGCATTCAATCCACAGTACCACCAGCTGGTTCTACATCACTGGCCTACTTCCTTATCCAGTGATACCTCTCTTTAATAATATCTTTTACATTGTTTTATATGTTTAACCCATCATTAGTAATGTGCTACAGGCTACTTATGTCCATCATGAGTCCCCCCATTGCTCTTTAAGTTACCTGCAATTTTATTTCTTGGAGATTGTTGTATTCCATGATTCACAGCTACATATCACCAAAAGGATATTGATGTTGAAAGACAAGGAGTGAGGGGTTTCCCCCAGAAATAAGTTTGAGGTGATTAAAACTGTAGCATAATTTCTTAAAAGTAATTCAGCCTGTTCTCCTCTTATTCAGTTCTGAGCCCAATTCATTAGTTATTTGCAATATCTGCCCAAGATATATGGAGATGGATACAATCTATGAGTTGCTGATCCAACTTCATATTAAATGGACAACAAGACATTCTTTATTCTTCATCCATTTGGTTTTTCCATCATGATTGATTGGACCAAACTTTTTTTTTTGGACACAATTAAGTTTAATATGCATTATTAACATTTTCTCGATCATTTTAAGTTTATGCAATCAACAAAACAACAAATCAAGCCCTGGTTTCCAGGATTTCTGATTTCCAGGTGTAAATGCTCACCCTGGCTAGACCCTCTGAGTAGGTTAGAGCTGGCCCGGAAATACCCTTGATTCCTCTCAGATTGCTGGAGGCTATTCTCAGATCTCTTGACATGGATGCTATAGAGTGGTATTTTTTTCCCTGATCATACATTTCTCTGACAAAGTCCTTTATATCACTTTCCTTTCTTAATTCTTTTTTTATATATATACACCATGTTACCTCTTGCTCACACCCACCAGTCTCTTCTCCTTTTCCTTTCTGGGTGTGATCCTCAAGTTCAGTTCTTTTGAGACATTCACATTCCATGACTAGAAGGTGGGAAACATCCCAGAAAATATTTGTGTCAGCCCATGGGAAAATCAGATTATTACAGTTAACAGCTATAATTCCTGTTTTTGTTCAGTCATGTCCAACACTCCATGACTCCATTTGGGCTACTGGAGTGCCTTGCCATTTTCTTCTCCAACTCATTTTACAGATGAGAAAACTAGGGCAAACAGGGTAAATTGACTTGCCTAGGGTCACACAGCTAGCAAATGTCTGAGGGCAGATTTGAACTCAGGAAGATAAGTCTTTTTGACTCCAGACCCAGATTCCATTGCATCCCCTTGCTGCCCCATAATCCCTAGTAAATAGGAAAAAAAATACAGAACTACCCAGTAAAAAATACCTGGACCAAAAGATTCATTTGCAGGTCCCTAATTCGAACGTGTATTAGCATCAGTCAAACTTAACTCCAAAGAAAGGAGAGGTGCATTTTTTCCTCTCTTAGTTTCTCTTCTCTGTCAGACTAATTTTGCTAAATTACCTTTTATTATTACTTCTTACAAGATGAGCCTTATGGTGTGGTAGAAAGAAAACAGTCTAGATTTGGTGGACCTGAGTTCAATTGCTGCCTTTTGGACCAAACTCTTTTGATATCTGCAGATTTCATTGAGTGTTCCAGGACTTGATTCAATCAGCAATATCTATTAGAAGTAGAAACATCTAAAGAACTACTTCTATGGAATCCCTCTTTCACTTAGTTTCAGCAAGGGATATCTTCTATGACAGTGGAAAATAACCTTGTCAAGCTGATAGGTCCTTTTTTATATAATTCACTTGATAGTAACAATGAAATAATGATTAATGGATCAAAATTATCTTTGTTGTCATGTTTGCCAAAAAATGTTTTATGATCTTTTCATAAGCATGGGAGATACTTTGCTAGAGGAGATCCTTTAATACAGCATTTTTGTTCTATTGAATCAAATGCTTTCTTATAATCAACAATCAATAAGCAGTGGGATCTTGTGTCTACTCCTTTCAGTCAACTAACTGTGTGAAAATAAAGATATGATCTGTCACTACTTCTCAAACACCTTCAGTGGCTCCCTATTATCTATGGGATAAAATTTAAACGCCTGGCAGTTAAAGTCCTCCATGTTCTGTCTCCCTCCTACAACATTTCAGTCAAACCAACCTATTCATCATGCCTCAGATTCTGTGTTCCATCTTGTACTGCTATGAATTTGCTCTCCCTCCAGAAGCATTCTTTCTCATAATCTCCTCCCCACAGAATTTTTGAATTGTTGTTCTCTATCACAGTTCAACTAAGGTGCCACCTACAATAAACCTTCCCTAATTTCCTTAACTATTGTTCTATTTTCTCAGTTTTCTTTGCTTTGCGTTTATTCATTAACATTTTGTATCTCTACTATAGCATGTAACCTCCTTGTATGCACAAATTGTCTCATTTTTGTCTTTGTAACTACAATGCTTAGTAGGATGATTGGCACAGAGTAGGTACATATTAAATGCTGAATAGAATTCCTTTTGTAAAAACCTGCCTGCTTCTTCTCTTATTTCCATCAAGAATGTCCTTGATATATATGTAAATTATTTTCATGTTCATATTCTCTCATTTCACACTCCTTTTTTTTAGCAGATTTTTTTACCATCTCCCTATGACCACATTTAAATTAAAGTCATCAAGTATTAAAGTATATATTAATTTAATATTTAGGAGCAGCTAGGTGGCACAGAAAATAGTGTTCTAGGTTTGGAGGTCAAATTCAGTCTCAGATACATTGTATCTAGCTGTGTGACTTCGGGCAAGTCCCTTAACCTCTGTCTATCTCCGTCTCCTTGACTGTAAAGCAGGGTTAATAGCAACACCTATCTCCCGGTGCGGATTAAAAGAGGTGATATTTATAAAGTGCTTCACACACACAAATGCTTAATTGCTAATTGATTGACTAAAATAGTAATAAAATGCTTTTTGCCTTCTTCCTTTCTCCTTAATTTAGAATATTTTTAGCTTGTCCTTTATGCAATTGCTCTATTTCCTCAGCCTCTCTAACAGACAACCAACAGATGAACTGCTATTATCCTTGTGGTGGTTTTTTGGCCAAATATCCCAGGAAATGAAATTTCATGGTGTCTTTGAAAACCACCTCCTAGTATATCATTCCAAGAAGAACCAGTGAACTATCCTCCTCATAAACTTGATTCTTAGCACCTTGTAGACTCTAGAGCCACACTTCTGAGTACTGCAGAAATAGAAGGGGGTCACCAAGGACTAAGGACCATTTTTTAATCTTTCTTTCGCTGCTATGGTAAAGAAATCCATCACTAAGTGACTTACCTGTGGCTGATAAGCTTCTTCATATCTAGATGGGCTGATCTTTCAAAAACTGACAGAATCCAATTCCAAGGTCATACTTGAAGCCTGTCTAACATGGTAGAACCTATCTGAGCTTGAGCTCCATTACGTCCAGGGGTGGGGAACCCTCAAATGCAGCCCTAACTGAATCTAAACATCGCAGAACACATCCTGCATTTGGCCTCAAGGCCAAACATGCGGTTGCAGGTTCTCTACTCCTGGATAGCCTTTGAGAACCTAGGCTCACTTCTATTCCATAATGAGTCATGAGAATGAATAGTACTTTGGTGGAGGATTAATAGAAAGTAAAACATGAATGCTAATGGGTACTAATAAGATTTTCATTTTTCTTTAGACATTTCTAAATACAACTAGAAAGTTGATCTTTCACACTTCAAGGACTTTAGAGGTTTAATACCAGGCAAGCTTCTCTTCCCCATGAGAAGGAGCAGAGGCTTGTTGTAGCTTAAGAAATCAAGTCAATGGCAATTTGTGTCTGGCCTGCAGGCTACCAAATAGCCATCCCACCAACATCCTAATTGGAAACTTCCAAATGGTTAATTTTATAAACTTTTGCATTCTACAGAAACTCTCCCTACTCAATGCACCCTGTGGCTAGCTTATCTTTCCCACTTACCTTCTAACTTTCTGAATCACAGAATTTTATCTCTGAAAATCTCAGCAACCATCTCAACCAACCCCTATCAATACAGGAATCCCCATTGTAACTTGTCTGATACGTCATCACCAAGGCTTTTCTTAAACACCTCCAATAAGAAGGAACCTATTACTTCCTAAATTAGCGTAACACAGTGGGAAGAATGTGAGAGTTAGAGGGGATCTTGGTAAACAAACATTTATTAAAGTGCCTACTGTGTGCCATGAACTAGGGTAAGTGCTTTACAGATACTTCATTAGATCCTCACAACAACACGGGGAGGTAGGTGCTATTATATCCCCATTTTCCAGTTGAGGAAACTGAGGCAGACAGAGGTTAAGGGACTTGTCCAAAGTCACACGGCGAGTGAAAGGTCCCTCCCATGTCTAAATTTATGATCCTTTTAGGCACTCCATTCCTCTTGGAACTGCTGTAGTTTTTAGAAATTCTTTCTTGACATCCAGCCTACATTTTTCTCTTCATAACTTCCATTCATGGACGAACACAGATGTCAAGCACTTATGGCTAGAAAACAAGTGAACAGAACATGTGGTGAGCACACACTTAGAATGTGTATGTGTTGATAGAGCAACTCAACAGCATCCTCAATTCTCTTCAAAGCTCAGTTCAGGCACCATATCCTATGGGAAACCTTTACTGCTCATCCATTCAGCTGTCAGTGCTGGATATGTTGATTGCCTGGGTCTAGTTGTTCAATGAAAATGCTCAAAATATTTAATTCCAACAAACATTAATTAAACATCCTGCATGCAAGGCATTGCTCTAGGTGCCGGTGATAGAAAGACAAAGGGGGAAAATAATGTCTGTGTTCAAGAAACTCATTTTTTTTGGCGGGGGAAGGAAGGGGAACATTATATATGGTGATTGGAAGAGGAGGAAAAGGAGGAGGAAAAAGAGGAAGAGGAGGAAGTCCAAGAGCTAGAGAGATCAAGAAAGGCTTCCCATTGGAGGTGGGATGTGTGTTGAGCAATAAGGGAAGCTAATTATTCTTTGAGGCAGAGATAAGAAGGGAATGCATTCCAGGTGTGGAGGTTAAAACTATGCAAAATACCAGGAACAGAAGGATGGAATGTAAAGTTTGAGGTACAACAAGTAGGTCAGTTTGCATTTATCCTAGAGAGAACTCCTTGATTCAAAAATGACAAGGTCAGGCTTGTACTTCAGGAAGATTGTTTTGGCAGCTGTGTGGGATGTAGTAGAGTAGAGAGAAACTGAAAGCCAAGAGAGCAATTAGAAAAGATTGTTGCAATAGCCCAGGAAAGAAGGGATAAGGTCCTGAACTAGGATCATGACCATGTATGTGAATGGAGAGAAGTTGCCCCAAAATGTAGTCTCCTTATGGGTAATGACTGCTTTCATTTTTATTTTTGTATCTTCAACACTTAGTACAGTGTCTGGCACAGAAGAAAAAAAATCTTTTGCTGTTCATTTGTGTTGGACTCTATGTAACCCCATGGACTTCTTGGCAAAGATACTGGAGTAGTTTGCCATTTCTTTCTCTAGTGTATCCCCATTTTACAGATGAGGAATTGAGGCAAATAGGGGTTATCTGACTTGCCTAGGGCCACACAACTAGTAAGTGTCTAAGGGTAGATTTGAATTCAGATCTTTCTGACTTCAGGCCTTGATCTCTATCCACTGTACCACCTAGCTCCCCTAAAAACAAAGCTTAATACATGCTGATTGAATATTTAAATGAGTTGAAGGAAAGGACAGAAGAGATGCTATGGATGTAGAGTTGAGAAGACTTGGCAACAGATTAGATAGGGGTGAGGTGGAAAAAGTGAGGGAAAGGAAAAAATTGAAGGTAATGCTGAGGTTGCAAACCTAGTCATTGGGATGATGATGGAACCTTCAACCTTCAGGTAGGCAAATTAGAGAGGGACGTGGAGTTAGGGAGAAAACAATGAGTTATTTTGATTTTGTAGAGTTTGAGATGTCTATGGGACATTCAGGTGTAGATGTTTAATAGGCAGCTGATTGTACATAATTGGGGCTTAGGAAAGAATATAAAACTGGATATAGAGATCTGGGAGTCATCATAAAAATAATTTCGCTTTTTTTCCCATTCAATTTTATTTTATTTTCAGTTCCAGATTCTTTCCCCCGCCCCACTCACTCATCAAAAGGACAAGAAATACTCATTAAAAATATGAAGTAATGCAGTTTCTGCATTATCCATGTTAAAAAAAAAATCAAGAAAAAAGAGAAAAAAATATGCTTCCATCTGAATTCTGAGTGGAACAGTTCTGTCTAAAGGTAGATAGTATTTTTCATCATAAGTCCTTCAGAACTAAGATGAATCATTTTGTTGATCAGTTACTAAGTCTTTCACAATTCATTATCTTTCCATGTAAAGATTCTGCTATTTCCATGTAAATTGTCCTGCTGATTCTGCTCACTTCACTGCATCAGTTGCTCATGTAAATCTTCCAGTTTTTAGAAAGTATACCCTTCATCATAGTGTTCTATCACCTTCATATGCCGTAACTTATTCAGCCATTCTCCCAAATGATGTGAATTCCCTTAGTTTCCTATTCTTTGGGGAAAAAAAATTTTTAAAAAAATGTCAGTAACACAGGAGAAAAAAAATCATTCAATAGAGCCATTCTCAGCAGTTCCTCCACCACCCCCACATTCCCATGACTGAATGAATGCCATTTCCAACAGGCTCCAGAAAGATTACAATCTGATTCTCCACCCCTTGAAGTCCACTAATCCTTCTCCCCTCCACCCAAAGCATATCTTGGAGAGGGACACAGTTTCTTCTGAACTTGTGACCCAATGGTATTTAGATATGTTCAGACTAATTTTCCTTTAGGCTGGGGAAAAGGTTTGAAACCTAATTGTAAATTCTGGGAATTGTGGATATGAGGCACAGTATTCTCTCCCCTACCTGGAGAAAGACTGAGAATATTGTGAGCACTGGGCCAGGGGACAAACTGCTGTTGCAGTGAGAGTTTAGAATGATTCTGCAGGAGAACGTAGAGGAGAGCTGACTGAAGCAGAGGAAGGAGTAGATAACAGTCAAACCAGTGACTATAATGAGTGATCAGAGAGGGAGAGAGAAATTTCTGTGGATGTTTGGGACTAGTGGTTGTGTGTGTCCCTTTGAGTTGATCTCGAAAAGAAGTCCCTCATCTCTCTCCCTCCCTCTTGCTGGAAGGCAATTTACATATTGTTTTCCCCCATTTCACTAAGATGTTTCTATTTCCTGATTTTGTTTCATAAAAAAAATCTATGATCAATCATAAAAGCAATATGATGCATGCCTGTATATTAATTGTGTACAGGGAGAGGACAAGTGCAGAATGTCAATGACTAGCTGGAATATACAGAGCTAAAGAATAAATCAAAGGATTAGATATCTGTTCTGCCAGCAAAGATTTCATCCTGCCCAGGGGGATTCCATGTGCTGTAAGTATGAGAAGATAATTTGGTTATGATTTTATTAATATTTGTTTCTAAACTCCCAAATGGCCAAGCTAATGGGATCCAGGGTTTTTGGTGGGGGATCTTTTGTTTGTTCTAGACTTTAAAAAATGAGCCATTGTTCACCAGATCACGTGACTTAGGACCAAGAGACGTTATACAAAACCTCCAGTCTCCTGTGTGAAGTGGTTAGAAAAGATATAGACCAAGGAAGGGTCACTCTGCCTGGGGCAACCCAATGAACAAAGAACGGTGTTTTGTTAGTGTTCAGTTCTACTCTTTGTGACCCCGTGGGTAATCTATGGGGTTTTCTTGACAAAGAGAATAGGTAGAGTGATTTGCCATTTCCTTCTCCATGGTGTCCCCATTTTACAGATGAGAAATGGAGGCAAACAGAGGTTAAGTGACTTGCCCAGGGTCACAGAGCTAGTAAGTGTCTGAGACTGGGTTTGCACTCAGATCTGCCTGACTCTAGACCCAGTGCTCTATCCACCATACCACCTTGCTGCTTTAGAGAAAAGTATGGTCTGGAAATAAATAATCTGTGCCTTCTACCTGATGAGAGGAAGGAGTGAGAGTCAGTTTCTACCCTTCAAACCCTGTTTTAAAGGGAGTTGCTGGTTAGAAAGGTTTAGTGGAAGCCTCTCAGAGCTGACTCAAGATCTCTAGAAATCTCTTGCCTCACATCTGAGATGATCAGGATGGTACTAGGACTCCTGGATTTGAGGAAGTCATGGAAATTTCACTCCACATACTCATTTTCTAGCTTCCTTTCTGAACATAGCCTAAGGGTTACCTCCTCCTCTCCATTCATCCTTGTTATTCATCATCACCCCCAATAACCCTGTTTTATTTTTTTTAACCTCTACCTTTCAGATTTTCCACCAAACACAGTTTCTACCAGATGATATCACTGCATTGTGGGGAGACATACAGCCTCCTGGAAAAATCATGTCCAAAGAATTTCTCCCAATAACCAACGTTCTGGACTCCCAAGCACCACGAAAAATGAAGTCCTAGAAACTTTTCTCCCCAGTTATGACCAATACATCAGATTGATGAGATTCTATTACTCGATAATAATAACTTACTCTTATACAGCATCTTCGGATTTATAAAACATTTTCTTTATATCAACCCTATGAAATAGCAAGCATAATGTTCTCATTCCAACTTAATTTGTAATTATTGTTTTTTTAACTATCAAGTATTGTTTTTTCTTCTTTCTATCCCTCAGTGTACCAGAAAAAATAGAAAGAAAGAAAGGGGGAGAAGGAGGGAAAGAAGGAAGAGAAAGAGACAGAAGAAGAGGGAAGGAAGGAAAGAAGGAAGGAAGGAAGGAAGGAAGGAAGGAAGGAAGGAAGGAAGGAAGGAAGGAAGGAAGGAAGGGAAGGAGGGAGGGAGGAGGAAAAGAAGGAAAGAATGAGAGAAGGAAGAATGGAAGGAGGAAGGGAGGGAAGGAAAGAAGGAATGAAAGAAAAAAGGAAGAAAGGACCCCTGTCTCACATAAACACAATCAAGCAAAGCCGTGTGTCAGGTCCAAAAATATAGTTTTTATTCTGCACATTAGTCCCTCATCTCTCTCTCTCATGAGGTAAGCCCATTCTTCATCATCAGTCCTCTGGAGTCATAAATGGTCACCTGATAAGAGTTCTCAAGTCTTTCAGAATTGTTTGTTTTTACAATATTACTGTTAGAATACAACTTGTTCTGGTACTGCTCATTTCGTTTTGCATCAGCTCATACATATCTGTGTTCATACATATTTATGTCTGTCTTTTCACGTCTCTTCAAAATTATTTTTCCTTATATCCTAATAGAATTCCATTATATCCATATACTCCAGTTTGTTCAGCCCTTTTCAATTTTATAGATGAAAGGCTGAATCTAAGAGGAGGAAATTACTTTACCAAGGTCATACAGCTAACATGTGGCAGAGCCAGGATATCAACTCAGGTCACTCTTACTCCCATTCAAGAGTCTTTTCATTTATACCAAGTTGCCACATTGTTATTTGATTTATATATATTATGTATATGTTTGAGTGTGTGTGTCTGCACATTTCTCCAACTACACTGTAAGATCTAAGAGGGAAGGAAGGTAACATTATATGCTTTTTAAAAAGTCTCATCTTTTAAATAGGTCAAAGGATACAAACAGGCAGTTTTCAGATGAAGCAATTAAAGATATCTTTAATCATATGAAAGAATGCTCTAAATTGATTAAAGAGATGAAAATCAAAACAACTCTGAAGTACCACATCACACCTATCAGACTGGCTAACATGACAAAACAGGAAGATGATAAATGTTGGAGAAGATGTGGGAGAGTTGGAATACTAATTCATTGTTGGTGGAGCTGTGAGCTGATCCAAGCATTCTAGAGAGCAATTTGGAACAATGGCCAGAAGGGCTATAAAAATGTGCATACCCTTAGACCCAGCCATATTGCCTCTAGAGTTCATAAAAATGAGAAAAGGACCCACATGTACAAAAATATTTATAGCAGCTCTTTTTGTGGTGACCAAGAATTTGAAATTGAGGGGTTGTGCATTAGTTGGGGAATGGCTGAACAAGTTGTGGTATATGAATGTAATGGAATACTATTGTGCTATAAGAAATGATGAATAGATGGACTTGAGAAAAACCTGGAAAGACTTACATGAATTGATGTTGAGTGAAGTAAGCATAACAAGAACATTATGCACAGTAACAGGCACAGTAACAGCCACAGTGTGTGAGGACTGTTCCTGATGCACTTAGCCTTTCGCAGCAACAAGGGCCTAAAACATTTCCAAAGGACTTCTGATGCAAAATGCCATCCCCATCCAGAGAAAGAACTATAGAATTGGAATGCAGAATGAAGCAGATTATTTCTTCTTTTGTTATGCTATGTTTTGTTTTTCTCATGGTTTCTCCCATTTGTTTTAATTCTTCTATGCAACATAACTAATGTGACAATGTGTTTAATAAGAATGTATGTGAAAAACCCATATAAGACTGCATGCTGTCTTGGGGAGAGAAGGGGAAGGGAGGTGGAGAAAATTTAAAACATATGGAAGAGATTGTTGAAAACTGAAAACAAATTAATAAAAAAAGCAAAAAAATTCTCATCTTTGCCACAAACATCTAACAGTTATGTACTAATATGAGCTGTCAATTATCTTTATAATTCTGTCTTTTTTCACTTCTATGGTCCTTTAAAAATATTTTGATTTATCAGTATTATTAACATTCTTTTCTTTTTAAAATAAGGGCAGCTAGGTGGCATAGTGGCTAGAGGGCTGGACATGGAGTCAGAGAAACTTGAGTTCAAATCTTACCTCAAATACTTACTAGTTGTGTGTACCTGGGCAAGTCACTTAACCCTATATTCCTTAGTTTCCTCATCTGTAAAATGAGCTGGAGAAGGAAATGGTGAACTACTCCAGTATCTTTGCCAAGAAAAGCCCAGATGAAGTCATGAAGAGTTGGACATGACTGAACAACATTTTTAAATTTTGAGTTCCAAATTCTCTTTCTCCCTTCCACCTCCTACTGCACCTACTGAGAAGATAAGCAATATATCATTATGCATATGAAGTCATGCAAAGCATAGTTCCATATTTAACCACATTTTTTTTAAAAAGTAAGAAAATAAGGAAAGTGAGAAAATTATACTTAAATTTCGTACTCAGAATTCATCAGTTCTCTCTCTGGAGGTAGAGAGCATTTTGTCATTATTGAGTCTTTTGGAATTGTCTTAGACCATTGTCTTGATCAGAGTAGCCAAGTCTTTCACGGTTGACCATCATAACAACATTGCTGTTACTGTGCCCAATGATCTCCCAGTTCTTCTCACTTCACTTTGATCAGCTCATGCAGGTCTTGCCATGTTTTTCTGAAACCACCCCCCTTGTCATTTCTTGATACACAATAATATTCCATAACAATCACATTCGACATCTTGTTCAGTCATTCCCCAACTGAAGATTATTCCCTCAAATTCTAGTTCTTTGCTACCACAAAAAGAGCTGCTATAAATATTTTTGTATGTGTAGGTCCTTTTCCTTTGTATTTAATCTCTTTGGGATACAGACCTCATGGTGGCATTGTTAGGTCAAAGGTTATGCACAGTTTTATTCAGAATAATTGGACCAGTTCACCCCAGCGGTGCATTTGTATACCTTTTTTCCCTCATTCCCTCCAGCATTTGTCATTTCTGACAGTTGGGAGGTGGTACCTCAGAGTCTGTATCTCTTCTGGCACTTAGCACAGAGCTTTGTATACAGTAGACACTCAATGAATGATTGTTAAATTAATGTATGGCCAGACCGCAACATTAAACTTGGTCCCTCTCAGTTAGTATGACTTTCGAACATCCGCTCAATCTCATTACAAACTGAAGAACTTGAATTCATGACTTCTAAGTACCCTTCAACCCTCTAGTTCCGTGGCTCTCTTCTGTGGTGCATGACAAACTTAAACGTGCATTAGTACATCTTATGCCAGAACAATCCCCAGGTGGTGGAGGTAATGACTAGGGGGGGCAGCAGTCATGTAACCACAAATGCATATTGTGGGTTGATAGGTAAATTATGTGCTGACATGTAAGACTATGTCTATATGGATTGTCTCAATACAGAGAGAGAGAGAGAGAGAGAGAGAGAGAGAGAGAGAGAGAGAGAGAGAGAGAGAGAGAGAGAGAGAGAGAGAGAGAGAGAGAGATACAACTCATAAGTGCCATGGTTAGATATGACTGAACCAATACCACCAAAACATTAGTTAAGGAAACCATCAGGAAAAGTCCAGGCTAGCCAAGATTGAGCAATAGCTCTCTTAATTTCAAGAAGTATGTTGGGCTAGAACTGTATCTATCTGCCATCCCACCAATATCTCTTGTCTAGTAGTATGATAAATTCAGAACAAAATCCATTTCACTAATCACTCTTAAGGGAGAAGGTAACCCTTACCTTTTACTCACCAGTTTATGCCTTCCCCGCCAAATGCTGAAAAAGTGAATATTTATTGAAGCAGAAGAGCAAACCCATTTGAGGGTATTCTGCAGATTAAAATATACCGGGAAATCCACAAGAGTAAATGCTAGTATAGTTATGCCTTCCACACTGAGGTGGGTGGAGGATAGGAGGTGGGTTAGGGACATGGCATACTCACAGTCTGAGATCTGAAAAACCCACGTAAAAATTTTGGCCCTTCCTTCATAACAGAGAAGTTTGAATTTTTTCTTTTTCTTCTGTTTTAACAGCACCTTATTGTAAAATTTGGATTAAGTATTTGGTCATAAACTCTGTGTCCTCTGCTGGCCTTGGTGTGTCATCTGTAGCTTCTACAAAACTCCCCCAAAGTTTCCATTTAATTTCTTATGATGATCCAACCCATGATTTTGACATGTCAAAAGCACAATGGGTGAAGTTGTGATGTGGAAGGAATAACTGTAGTATGATTAGCTCTCACATTAAAATAAGAGAGAGGGAACAATCTTATCCAGAGGAGAGCCTGTCTTGGAAATATATAGAACTGCAGACTTTGGAGGTCAAGGAACATACATGAAGCTGGCTCCTATACATGTTCATTGCTCAGAGGGCTATATTCTGCCATTGAAAGTTTTTCTTTCTCTTCTACCTCCCTGGAACTCCTTTCTCCATGTGTCCCTCCTGAAGAATGTCTCAAATCAACTCAGTAAACTCTTGAACAGGTAGTAGGTGGCTCAGTGGATAGAACACTAAGCCTGGAGTCAAGAAGACCTGAGTTCAAATCCAGTTTAAGTCACTTAACCTCTGTGTGCCTCAGTTTCTTCAATGATAAAATGGGAATGAATACACCTACCTCCCAGGGTTGTTGTGAGATCACAACAAGGTTGTTGTTGAGCTTATCAAATGAGATACTATTTGTAAAGTGCCTCTTCACCTATTGAATTTAAATCCATTTTTTAAAGTGTACCTCAATAATTACCTCTTCCTGGAAACCTTCTCTGATTTATGTATCAGTTAAGATCTCCCTCTGGCCTTCCAAAGCATTTGGTTTTGTTACTTATTATGAGAGAAAGGACTTAATAAGGCACTTAATAAATACTTGCTCCGAGCATCCTGCTCTGCATTCTCCCCACCAGTATCCACCAAACAAGAAACCATGTTTCTTTCCAAGTATGCAGTGTCATACAAAACTGCCCCAGGCTTGGGTGGAAAGCAGTGGGCATTCTGACTTGCTGTACCACAGTCAGAGTAATGTTCCATTTACTGAATCACTTGAACAAACTACTTACTTTTTGTCCCTCAGTTTTTCCACTCATGGAAGAAGGGTGACATCTGTCATTCCTTATAGCGTGGAAAGTATCCTGACAGTGACCTCTTGAATAAAAGGTAATTTTTAAAATCCAAATCTTATATTGCCATGTTGATCTATCTGTCATTATTGAGCTGGTTTAACTATCCTTTAGGGACTCATCCATCTGCATCCAAAAATTCCCCACAGTGAATGTCCCCAATATACCAGGGACATTATTTGCTTTCTCCTGACATTATAAAGATAACAGGGGAGCAAATGAGTCATCTAGCAATTAAGGGGCAAGAGAAGGTGATAAAGAAGGGACTAAGCATATATTAAGGGGTAGCTAGATGATGCTAGGTGATAGAGAACTGGGCCTGGAGTCAGGAAGACTCATCTTCCTGACTTCAGTTCTGGTCTCAGACACATACTAGTTATGTGACCCTGGGCAAGCCACTCAAACTTGTTTGCCTCAGTTTCCTTATCTGTACAAGGAGCTGGAGAAGGAAATAACAAGCTATTCCAGTATCTTTGCCAAGAAAACCCCAAAAGGGGTCATGAAGAGTTGGATATGACTGAACAACAGCAAATAAAGCATTTATTATGCCCCTACTACATAGCAGCTAGTATGATAGGCACTTTACAAATATCTTTTTGTCCTCACAACACTCCTGGAAGGTTGATGCTATTTTTATCCCCATTTTCCAATAAGAAAACAGAGGTAGATAGAGATTCGGTGATTTGCCCAAGAACTTACAGCTAGTATGTGTCTGTCTGAGGTTGGATTTGAACTCAAGTCTTCCTGACTCCAGGCACACGGCTCTAGCCACTGTACCGGGTATGTTTATTATGTGTCTACTTCTCCAGTCTTCCAGAAGACTTCTATGAAACTCCTTGAGATAAGCATTCAGAAATTGTTGCTTGTTAATGATTATGCCATTGGAATTTTACTTTCAAATTCTTATCAACTTAATAGGTCACCTACTCAGTTTAAAAGAATGACTTGGTTTATAGAAAGAGGATCTGTGCTTACTCTGAGGGATAACAGCTCCAGGGGGAGATCTTTTGAGTTTAAACAACTATACCACTGACTCAGGGAAGGTGAAAGCAAATAAGGTTAGAGAGAGGTGACCTCTGCTTCCACCTAGTATTTTGCATTCAACTGGAAAGTGAACTGTGGATCTGGGAGGCGTGGAAATATCCTGAGGGTCTAACTGGACAGCATTCCAGCTTTTTTAGACAGCCACTTTTGCAGCATGGTTCCATTTTTCTGATTAGGATGGTGTAAATTTTCACCAGGTACCTACATTCAAATGTAAGTACAAAAGTCATATTCCAAAGCTAAGTAAAATCATTTGCAGGTTATCTGTCCCAACACTTACCCTCCCAAGTTGATTTCACAATATTGCCTTCCACAAAAAAAAAAAAATACTCTGTCCCCATATGCACAAATCCTGCATGCTTTTTTCCCTTCTCAACCTTTACTTATACTGTTCCATATGTTTAAAATGTCCTCTTTCTCCCTCTTCACCCATTGAATTAAATCCATTTTTTAAAATGTACCTCAATTGCTAACTCATCTAGGAAATTTCCTCTGATTTCCATATCAGGTAAGATCTCCCCCTAGTCTTCTAAAGCATTTGATTTTGTGACAATGAGAAAAAATTAGGCAGGTAAGTGGTACAGTGATACAGTGGATAGAGCCTGGAGTCAGGAATACTCTTCTTCCTGAGTTCAAATCTGGTCTCAGGTACTTATTAGTTGTGTGACCCTGGGTAAGTCACTTAACCTTGTTTGCCTCAGTTTCCCCATCTGGATAGAGAGGAGAAGGAAATGTCAAACCACTCCAGTATCCTTACCAAGAAAACCTCGAATAGGGTCACCAAGAATCAGACACAATTGATTTAAAAAAGAAACCCAAATCCCAGAAAGGTTAAGTGATTTGTCCAAAAATACATAGCTAGAGTAGGGCAGCTAGTTGGAAAAGTGGATAGAATGCTGGGCCTAGAGTCAGGAAGACTTCTTCCTTAGTTCAAATCTGGCCTCACTTATTAGCTGTGGGACCATGGACAAGTCACTTAACTCTATTTGCCTCAGTTTCTTCATCTGTAAAAAGAGCTGGAGAAGAAAACCTCTCCATTATCTTTGCCAAGAAAACCCCAAAGGTGGTCCTAAAGAGTTGGGCACAACTGCAAAATAAATGAATAAAAAGTCCAGCTGGAACATGCCAGAATCAGGATAAAATATAGCTCTAACTCAAAAGAATAAGAGCTAGAAAATTTTAAAGTTTGAAAAATGCTTTACATATATTATCTTGTTGGAGACACCACAACTCTGTAAAATAGACACTATTATCATCTTGTTTTAGAGGTGAAGAAATTAAGGGTGAGAGACATTACCCAGGGCCACATAGCTCATGTGATCTGAAATGAGACTGGAATTCGGGTTTCTCCACCATTCCACTGAGCTACCTCTACATCCACAGCCAGAGCTCCTTACACTGTAAATAGGTCTTCCTACTAGTCACACATAGATGTCAATCAGGTAAGGTGACAGTTTGGGAAGCAGGTAGAATCATAAAACCACAATGACACAAACAAAAACCAGATCAGTTCAAGGATCACTTAACAAACTGTGAAGCTGGAATGCGGATCTCAGGTGAGATATGAGTCCAGAGGTCAATATAAGGAGTTGTCCCAACAGTGTTAGAACTAGGAACTTGCAGAATTTGGATCATGGAGAACTCCCTAAGTAGACAACTAGGAACTTTAGATTCATCATTGAATATACAAACCACACCCTGAAAGAGTACTGAGTTGTCATAATGATAGATGATGTAACATTTGGCAGAATTTATTACACTCTGAAGCATTTGGCTATATCTCACCTGAATATCATCCACTATACACATTTAATAGAATATAAGTGCCTTGAGGGCAAGAAACAGTTTTTGTCTTTGGGACAGCTGGGCCCAGGGTCAGAAAGACCTCAAATTCAACCTCAGACACTTACTTGCTGTACTAGTTGCATGACCCAGGGCAAGTCACTTAACATCTGTCTACCTCAATCTCTTTATTTGTAAAAGAGAACATAATAGCAGCTACCTTCAAGGGTTGTTTTGAGGACAAAATGAGATAATATTTGTAAAAGTGCTTAGCATAGTGACATTGTAGGTGCTATAATAATGCTTATTCTCCCCACACACTTTATACTAGTCATGAATGAAGAATAGTGCTTTAAAGTTTGCAAAACACTTTATTCAGCCAATCAACAAGCATTTATTTAGCATATACTATTTACCAGGCACTAGCTCATAGTGTAATTCAGAGACAACATGCAAAGGACTATGTACAAACAAGATATATTCAGGATAACCTGAGGGCAGAAACCAGCATTAAGGAAAATTGGAGGAAGGTTTCTTGCAGAAGATGATATTTTAGCTGAGATTTGAAGGAAGCCAGTGAAAGCAGGAAGTGGAAATAAGGAGGGACAGTAGTCTAGTCAGGGGAATAGACAGTGAAAATGGAATTGGGAGATGGGCTTTTTAAAGTTCTAGGGACAGCAAGGAGGCCAGTGTCACTGGATTGTAACGGGGGGAGGGGGATGCGTTGTAGAAGGAGGAAGCATACTGGAAAGGTAGGAGCATGCCAGTTGGGAAGGGCTTGTGTTTGAACATCAAACAGTACTTTATATATGATCCTGGAGGCAATAGGAAGTCACTAAAAATAATTGAATGTGGGGATGGGAGGGAGAAGGAAGGGAGAGAAAGGGAAAGGATAGAGTAAATGTGGTCAACCTTGCACTTTAAGAAGATCAGTTTTACAGATGAGAAGTGGATGGACTGCCGTTGGAAGAATCAAGGTAGAGAGAGCAACTAGCAGGCTATTGAAATAAGGCAGACATGAGATATTGGCAGTGTCAGAGTAGAAAAGCAGGGGTTTACAAAGAGATCATAAAGGAAGAAAAGACAGAACTTGGAAGCTGATTCAACTTGACAATACATTATCACATTTTTGCCTCTGCAGTAATTCTGTAAGTAGGTGTCACTGGTATCGTAATCCCCATTTTGAGCTTATGGATAAAGCTCAAAAATATTAGGTGACAGCCCAGAGTCATACAGATATCCCATCTAGCCAGAAAAGACCAGAGGTGGAATTTGAATACAGATATTGCTGAGACCAAGTTGATCCTTCTATCCACTATATTGCAATGCCTTTTTTTATCTCCTAGTATAATACTTTGAACATGGTAGCCCTTAATGTTTGTTTAATTAAATCTACCATTGAATTTCACCTGAAATTTTCCCCCAAGCCCATGTCCTACGGAGGCTGCCTAAGCTGACTTTCACATCACCCTCTAGAGTGGAATACAAGCAAGGGACCAGAAGAAAGAATTGTCAAAACCATTCTGGATTCTTGAAGATATCACAATGACTTTTCCAGGCTTCTTATACCTTACTTCCCAATATGTGGGAAGTTCCATCCAGTGATAGCGACCTTCCGGCTGTTGGATGAACAAGACACTCCATCTCTCAGCTTTGGGTATTTTCTCTGGCTGTCCCCCTGGAATGCTCTTTCTCCTCCCATCCTGACTACTGACTTCCCTGGCTTCCTTTAAGTCCCAACTAAAATGTCATCTTTTATTGGAAGTTTTCCCTAACCCCTTCCTCTGTTAATTATTTCCTATTTATCCTATATAGAGTTTACTTTGTATACATTTTTTTTCATGTTATCTCCCCCATTAGATTGTAAGCTCCTTGAGAACAGGGGCTGCTTTTTGTCTCTCTTTGTATCCCCAGTGCTTAGCACAGTGCCTGGCATATAGAAGACTCTTCAGAAATGCATTATAATAATCAATCAGCATGGAAAAGTTAAGAGTCCGAGGACAGAATCTGTAAACCCTCTTATAAACTGCATGATTTTAATATGTTGGCCCAGAGTTATGTTAGATTCTTTCATCCAATGACTAAAATTCTGTTAACAACTCAAATCAACATATCTAGGTCACACCTTTTATTGACTGATTCAAAGGGTTAGTTCTTCTGTTATAATATTAATTGGGTAGATCACAGAATGAAACAGACGATTTTCTTTTGTATTATGTTTGTTTTTGTTTAATGGTTTCTCTCATACATTTTAATTCTTCTATGCAACACGACTAGGAATGTATGTGTAGAGCCTATATAAGATTCTATGCTGTCTCGGAGGGAGGGGAGAGGGTAGCGGAAAGGAGAGGGAGAGGGGAAAAAAAATCTAAGCTATATGGAAGTATTGTAGAACAATGAAAACAAGTAAATTTAATAAAATTTAATTAAAAATTAATTTAATTTAATAAAAATTAATTTAATAAATTTAATTTAAAAATCTTAGGAAAAAATAATATTAATTGGAATGGGGATGAACTCCCATCTTTATGCTTGCTTACTGGTGGTCAGCCTTGTTCTTCTGTTGCTCATACCTTCTGAATCTAAGGAAAAAACTCAAAATACTTGCAGAACCACAGGGTAGAGATAAAGTTTATTTAAGTAATATTTCTAAGTTCTCTTACCCCCACCTTTACCTTCTCCCTCCCCACCTCCCCCTCATTTAATTGAATTTTATAGAGGAAACAATAAATTATAAAAAGCAAGCTCAAGACACTCAAAATACTCAGAGATCTGGGATAATTTATCACAAGAGCAAATAGCCTCATATACCTCAATTCATCCTTAGAAAGTTCACCAGAATACAACATAAGATAATAATTAAAATTTGTAATTTTGGTGTTATAATAAAGATTCTAATGGTATGAATGACTCAAGAATATTTGAGGAATCTCTACCTCTCTTTGACCCTGGAAACCTGGAGAAATGTATACACTCTACTTTCTAGCATATTGAGGCTAACTATACATTTTGCAAGTACACGATCTGAAGTATTACCAAGAAAAGATTTATTAGAAAAAAAGAGAATTAAAAAGATTCTTTAATAAGTATCCATTAATTCCAAAGATGTAGGTAAATTCCCAGGTCTTCAGTCATGAATATGACAGCTTCTTTGCTAGAGGTTCGCTTATGAAATTAAATTACTGTTCACTGTCAGCTGAAGGGAAGAAGAAGGCTCTTCATTACCCTCTCCTCAGTTCTACAAACCAATCATTTTGTTTTGTGTGTGTATGGGAGGGAGGGCTGGAATGGAGGGTGAAGGAGTTTCAAATGAAGCTGACATTTCTTAAATGTCTGCTGTGATCCAGGATTCTTCTGCAAACTAACTACTCATATCCCTGACCATTTATCATTTGAGGAATAGCTCTTATTCTTATAAATGTAAATAAGTCCTTTATACATCTTAGAAAAAAGACCTCTATGAGAGAAACTTGCTACAAAGATTCTCTCTCCCCCAATTCCCTGCCTTCTTTCTAATTTTATCTGCATTGGTTTTGTTTGTGCAAAACTATTTTAATTTTAATGTAATTAAAATTGTCACTTACTTCCTTTGAGTCTCTCTGTGCCTTGTTTAGTCATGAACTCTTCCCCTATTCATATATCTAATATGCAGTTTCTTCTATAATTCTCCACTTTATTTATGATGTCACCTTTATGTCTAAATCATGTGCGTACTCAGAGTGTGGTCCATGCAGTCATATACTCATTTGATTTTCTACTATCTGTAGTTATTTTAGATTAAATTTCTCTTTCTACTATATTTTGTTAGTAGCATGCAGAAATGCTGGTGATTTGTGTAAGTTTATTTTATATCACATAACTTTCCTGAAGTTATTAATTACTTCAGTTAATTTTTAGTTGACACGCTAGCATAAGTAGACTATCACATCCGCAAAGAGGTAATTTTCTTTTCTCTTTGCCTATGCTTATTCAATTTTTTTCCTTGTCTTATTGCTATAATTAGCATTTGTAGCATTATATTGAATAGTAAATGTAATAACTGACATGCTTTATCCTTGATCTTATTCTATAGCTTGTATCCATTATAAATCATGTTGGTTCTTGGTTTTAGATAGATACTACTTACCACTAAAGGAAAGTTGTCTATTTCTATGCCTTCTAGTGTTTTAAAATAAGAATGGATGTGATATTTTATCAATAATCTTTACTGCATCAATTGATAGTCTTATGATTTTTGTTTTTCATGATTAATGTGGTCAATTATATTTATAGTTTTCCTAACTATATTTCCTTCTATTGACCCAGCCCTAGTATATCCAAAATTCCTGGCATAAATTCAGCTTCATCATAGTGTATAATCTTTGTGATCTGCTGCTGTAGTCTCCTTCCTCAACAGCACATTTTGTTAGACAGGGTAAAGATGAATCTCTTGGTTGTTGTTCAGTGGTTTCAATACTGTCCAATTCTTCATCATCCCATTTGGAATTTTCTTGGCAAACATACTGGATTGACTTGCCATTTCCTTCTCCAGTTCATTTTATGGATGGGGAAACTGAGGCAAGCTGGGTTAAATTACTTGCCCAGGGTCCCATAGCTAGTGTTAGGCCAGACTTGAATTCAAGAAGATGAACCTCCCTGGTTCCAAGCCCAGTGTTCTATACACTTGAACCATCTAGCAGTCTGTAAAGACAAGGCTCTAAGATTTTCCTTTCAGTGCCATTTTGCTGACATAAGATAAGGACAAAATTTCTAGACTCATTTGCCTGCTTTTTGATCCTTTTTTCTTCCTTTGTGCCTACCCCACAGAGTCTTCACCGTTTACAAGTTCAACTCATTCCCATGTAAATCTTCAGACAAAAATATTATTTATTCTTTCCAATAAAACATATGGGAAGAGTAAGGAAAGCAGAAAAGAGCCCTTTGCCTGTTATAAAATATTAACCAGAGTCATAAGATTCAGAGCTGGAAGGGGTCTTATAGGTTTTAATCCAATCTCTCTATTAAAGCAGGAAAAAAAATGAGATCCGGAAAAGCAATGAAATTGACCAAGGTGATGCTGACAAGAGAAAGGCAGGATAAAGAAAGTGAGAGCACTGCCTCCTACTTCATGTGGCAAAGGTATAATTAAAAATCATTGATAAGGTTTATCAGACTCCAAATTCAATGTTTTTGCAACACTACCACATTTCTTTCCACTTCAAATAAACTCTTTTAAAGAAGGCAGAGAAGGGCTTTTGTTATTCAGTGGTGTCTGATTTTTTGTGACCTCCATGGACTTTTTGTCCATGGGGTTTTCTTGGCAATGATACTGCAGTGGTTTGCCATTTCCTTCTACAGTGTGTCCCCATTTCCCAGATGAGGAACTGAGGCAAATTATTTGTCCTGGATCACACAGTAAGTATCTGAGAATGGGTTTGAAGTCAGATCTTCCTGACTCCAGGTCAGTGCTCTATCCACTGCACCCCCTTCACTGCCCCTGAGAGAAGCATTGCCATGTGCCAAAATGGTTCCATTAAAAATGACTAAAATTGTAAAATGTTTTGGTGCTCAAAGAGGTGAGAGAGTCAGTCACTTGGGAAAATTCATTTATAGTCAGATAAATGAAATGCTCCTATATTTGCATTGTTTATCAACATAAATACTGTGCATTGCTAGTGTTGCTGTTTTTTTCAAGTCTTCACTACCTGGTAGCTCTGAAAATCGGTGCATTCATTACACAGGCAGACCACACACAGGTTCATTCCACAGAAACTTTAGTGCTACAGATCTTAGAGATCATCTTGGCCTAAGGCCAATCCCCTTATTTTACAGAAAAGGAAAATGAGGGCCAGAGAGAAAAAATTATTTTCCCAAGGTCACATGGCTAGAAAGTGACAGAGTGAAGATTGAAAACCAGCTCATTTGATTTCAAACATCACCCTTTCTTTCCATCTTTCTTTGATCTTATCTTTCTCATATAAATCATAGTCAAGTCTGAACTGTTTAGCAGGGGAAATTCTTAGAAAGAGGAAGTGATGGTATTGATTAGAAACTGTAAGATTTTTCTATGAGTAAGTCCAAAATCAATACATGATGTTTAGGAATGAAAAGCCACACAGTATTTTGAATGCAATTTAACACTAGAATCTTGCTGACTGTGATTCTCAAAGTGTTTGAATCTCTCTTATTTAATTTCATCTTAGAGAGCATCAGGTCACCACATCCTCAAGGCTAACTTTTCCAAAACAGGAAGTAATGTGGTCTAGTTGAACAAACCCTGAGCTTGGAATCAAGAGACCCAGAGCCTCCTTTTTCATGAGCTATGTGACCCCTGGGCAAGTATCCACTGCGGTAAAATAAACACAATAACATTTGCCCTACCTGCCTTGAAGGACTGCTGTGAGGAATGTGCTTTGTCAAACTTCCAATGCAATAGAAATACGAGTTTGATTTTTGTATGATGGAAAGAATCAGAAGGTCTGGGCTTTAGTCTTAGAACTGCCCCTTAAGTAGTTGAATAACCTTCAACAAGACATTTCTCTGCTCTCATCTTCACTCTCCTCCCTTGCAGAATGAAAGGGCTGGACTAGATCTGTTCATTCCATTCATTCAATACACATTTATCAAGTGCTTACTAGCTATAGAGCCCTGTGCTGAATCTAGGAAAGCTGCAAAACTTGTATAACATTCTTACCTCCTTGAACTTACAGGCTGCTAGTGGGTGAATAAGACATAAATAGAGATAACTAAATTTCAAAACATTGCATGTTACTTGCAAATATTTAATGAATTGAATAGTTGAAAGCAAAGTGGTGATTAGTACTGTTACGACTTTAGAATATTAACTCTCGGAAGGCTGGGGTTGTTTCCCTTTTGTTTTTGAATCCTGCAGTTCCTGATGCAGGGCAGGTACTTAAGAAGAGTTTGTTGATCAACTGGTTGTCTTTGTGCAAATCACCTAACTTCTCTGGTCCACATTTTTCCCCAGGTATAAAAAGAGAAGCTTGGACTAGATGGCTACTGACAGTGCTTCAATTCTAACTCTAGGGTTCTATCTAGGATCTGAGGAGGAGAGGAAAGGATGCTGGGATTCTTGAGCAGGAACTTCTGAAAGGCAAGTCTCTAGAGCTGGGTTTTAGAAAATGATTAGGCCAGGGGTGGGGAACCTGTGGCTTTGAGGCCACATGTGGCCTCCTACGTCCTCAAATGAGGCCCTTTGACTGCATCCAAACTTCACAGAACAAATCTCAGCCCTTTGACTGCATCCAAACTTCACAGAACAAATCTCAGCCCTTTGACTGAATCCAAACTTTGGATCAATCAAAGGACCCCACTTGAGGACCTAGAGGGCCACACGTGGCCTCAAGGCCACAGGTTCCGCACCACTGAATTAGGCATTTAGCCAATGACGCTGGAGTTTGTTCCTTTCCTATTCTAACCTTCTAGGATACTAAGGGGAGGATAGAAATGATTCTAAGTTGAGGGGCGTATCCCAATACTTCGCCTGGCTCAAAATCAGTAAGTCATTTCAATTCAATCCAAGAAATATTTATTAAGCACTATGATGTGCTAAATGCCAGGGGAAATAAAGAGACCAATAAAATACCATACTTGTCCTGATGGAATTTACATTTGGTAGGGGCACAGGGATATAATTAACACACACACAATTACATTACAAATTAGAATGTGATAAAAGCATAAGAGAATTGTAAACCAATGAGGCAGAATGGGGAGTGTTTCATTTCAGATCAGAGGGCTTCGCCATTTAACATCCATGTGATGATGGCCAATTCCCTTAGACTCTCTGGGCCTCAGTTTCTTTCTCTGGTTAAATGAAGAGATTGAAACACCACGTTTAGCTCTAAATCTATAATCCTAAAGGTTAATGGAGGAGAGAAGCCATTTCCAGTGCTTAAGAATAATTACAACATTTATGTAGTACCAGGTACTGTGTTAAGTGCTTCACAATTATTTTATCATTGGATCTTCACAATAACCCTGGGATGCAGGCACTACTTCTCTATTTTACAGATGAAAAAACTGAGGCAGAGGAAAAATAACTTACCCAGAGTAATACAACTAATAAGTATCTGAGGCTGGATTTGAACTCAGGTCTTCTTGACTCCAAGCCTGGTACTCTATCCAGTGCACCATCTAGTTGCCCCATGGTAAAGATCCTAGAAGATGATATGGCATCAACAGAGGGGGAGTGGAACAGGGTTACTTGTGAGAGAAATATTCTAACATTGGAAAATGAAATAACCAGTTACAAGGCAGTAAAACACAGGGCATGTTCCAGGGAGAATGAGCATTCCAACTTGATTGATGAGTAGACTATATAGTGAAGCCCTAGTTAAAAAATTAAATAAGGGAGCTTCATACTAAATCATGGAGGACCTTAAATGCCAGTTCAAAAGTCTACATTTAGGATCCCAGACTTGGAGTTGAAGAGGACTTTGGATGCCATCTACTCCATTCCTCTCACACAGATTCATAAATTGAGATCCAGAGATTGGAAGACTGCTCTGAGGACATAGATAATAACTGATAGTGCCAGGGTTTGAATCTATCTTCTGACTCCAAATACAGGAGTCTTTCTACGACGCCATGCATTCATTTTTTTGGAGGGGTTAGACAATTGGAAATTGTGAATCTTAGACCCAGAGTTTAGACACTGACTTCCTATAAAACCATGGATGACTCCAATTTTGGAGTCATTAAAACAGGAAACTGTAACACTTCCTCACAGGAACATTTATAGCTTGCCAATGCAAGGAAAATACATGTTCAGACAAAAGTGACCCTCATTATATAGAGGTGCCACTCATTTGCCACTTCCTTTACACATAGCTAGAGTTTTAAGTTACCATTTTATATGTCTATGTGTCTTATTTCCCATCAATGCTATAAACTTTTGAAGACCAGGCACAATCTTATTTATCTTCAACAAACTGTCATAACATCCTGAACAGTACTATCCAGAATAGCTCTTTATAGATGTATCATGTACAAGGGGGGCAGGTCCAGGCATGGACACCACCCTGTTTACTCTAGAACTACATCTCCTAGAAGCCTATGTGGCACTAATCAACTTTCAGTGAGCCTAATTTGAAATTCCAATGAGAATCTGATGGAAGCACAGGACACAGGAAGGAAATGTTCAAGGGATGGAAGTGAAGAAAGTATAACCAGAAGTTAGCTTTGTAGTATTTTTCCTTTGGTTGCTGTGCCAATGAACAGCATTCTCAGAAAGAATAGCTCTTAATGTCATTATTCTCTCAGTTCCCATCAATTGTTGTGGGGGAGAAGGGGGGAGGACCCAAACCTCCCACTACAAAAAAACCCCCCATTTCCCATGCTGACACCCTGTCATGAGTACCCTTAGCCTGAAGTGCCATGTTGAGAAATCCATCTTACCCCATATTGCTGCTGTGGGCCCACATCTAATATCCCTTCATGAATAACTTATATACTATCCCTGCTGTGTTAAAAAGATGATAGGAAAAGACTAGAGAGACCAAAATGAGAGCATAGGAGACGAATGGGGAAGTCATGGTTTTGGGAATAGGCAAGTGGGCTTCCTCTCGATTTAACTCATTATTTACCTCGCATTCTCTTTTAAGCAAATGTCTTTTGCTTGACTATGGTGTCACATAATTATTCTGGCTTGCTCAGGGAAATTCAGCTGAAAAGGGAAATTGAGTTATTAGATGATTTGCCTTTGAGTGTTGTAAACCTAAGGGTAGCCAACAGGTCTATGTTCATGAAAGTGCCTGGGAACTACACTGATATATATCTATATATCTATATATCTATCTATATACATATAGATAGATATATAGATATATAGATATAGATATATAGATATAGATATATAGATATACATAGATAGATAGATAACATATATATTACACATATATTACATATATGTATTGGGTTTTGGTTTATCAAAAATTGAATAAAGGGAGATAAATTACAAATTCGGTGACATGCTTTCAAGTCTTGTAATATGTATTTTATCTGAAATATGTCCCTTTCTGTTAATGCTTGTTGGATAAGAGAGAACTAGCATGCCTAGTAATTATAGTATGGAGTACTTTGTAATTGACAAAGGGTGCTCACATCCACGGATTCAATTCACAAGTGCCCTCTCTTGGTTTTATAAAGACAATCATAGGATCTATAGTACACAGGACAGAAGAGGTCCTTAAAGGTGCATCATGTGAACAGAGGACAGGTTTAGCCATGAACAGCACCATATGTATGTTGGAATTATATCTCTCAGAAGTCTATATGGAGCTCAGCAGGTTTTGGTGAACCTAATTGGAATTTGTAAAGGATCTAGAAGTAAAAAGAATCTAGAGACCAATTTGTCTGAGCCCCTCATTTTGAGGAGCTTTTGAAACTGACTGGGAAAGTGAATTGTTCAAGATCACACAAGTTGAGTCAAAGAGCTAGGATTCCAGCCTAGGTCTTTTGAATCTAAATTCACCATTCTTGCTACTTATTCTAGCCTCAAAAATTTAAACTAGAAAGCAATGCTCACTCCTTTTTTCAGGCCCTCAGATTTCTAATCCATTGCAACATCAAGGTAAGACCTCTAAGCTGCTAATGCCCTTTCTCTCATCATTAATGAGTGACTTTATTTTTCTATTATATTGTTTATAAACACAAGTAATAAAAACACAAATGGGAGTTCTTTTTTAAGCCTGGTTCCTTGAAATGGGCAGCAATAAAGAATCAATTTATAAGCTTTAAGAGATTAGGCAATAAATCTCAAAATCTGCTAGAAGTTAGCTACAAAATCCTGGATTTTCACTCTCCTGCAATAGTTTGTTGAGACTAATCGGGGTGAAT
Source organism: Bettongia penicillata ogilbyi (assembly GCA_023548195.1). Classification (NCBI taxonomy): domain Eukaryota; kingdom Metazoa; phylum Chordata; class Mammalia; order Diprotodontia; family Potoroidae; genus Bettongia; species Bettongia penicillata. Next base: position 882,775 of record JAJHZJ010000416.1, on the reverse strand, counting down.
TTAAAGGAGACATTTCTAACCTTTATCAACAAAAAGTCCTTCCCAATAATTTTGCCCAATGCTTGCAAAGGCTAATCAATCTTGAAAAGTAAATAGGATTTACAGCTATAAAGTTACAATTCTCACATTTTGCAGGTGGAAAAAAAGTGAGGTCCATAAAAAGAAAATGATTTGTTCAAGATCATGTAGATAATAAGTAGCATAACCAGGAATTAAATAAAGAGCTCTACTGTTCTAGATAGTGAAACTAATAGGTAAGATTCATAGAACTATTTGATGAGAGTGACTATATTACACTAAGCTCAAAAATATAATTAAATTTAACTCCTCCAAGATTGGGACAACCTTGATTTTCATGCTAAAGTGTTTGGACTTTATCTCCCTGTGGAAAAAGCTTCTATAAAACCAAAAGGGAAATATTTCTAGGCACAACATATAAACTAGAAGCTAAAACATGAAAGAAGTTAGGGATACGTACAGGAAAGTAAAGCAAAATAGGTCAGAGTGGGGCTCTCCACATATTAGATACTAGCCTCGTAATTTCATCTTGGTACCAACTTGCTGGATGTGGGGTACAGGGATGTGGAAAATAGCATATGTTATGCAATGAAAACACACTTCAGAGGTTTTAATCACAACTAAATTGAAGAAAAAGAAACATAAAAAACTGCAGGTTATATAAAATATTTATTTACCAAGACAACTAGGAAACAATGAAACAATTACAAAACACCTCACACAAATATTTATAGATTTATAGCAGCTCTTTCTGTGGTGGCAAAGAATTGAAAATTGAGGAGCTGGTCTTCAAGTGGGGTGAGTGAGTGAGCTGAGTGAGTTGCGGTACATGTGGTACACGGTACATGTTGTACATGTGGTACATGAGTTGTGGTACATGATTGAAATGTGGTACATGTGGAAATGGAATATTATTATGCTATAAGAAATGATGGGCAGGATGGTCTGAGAAAAACCTGGGAAGACTTGTATAAACTGATGCAAAGTGAAGTGAGCACAACCAGGAGAACAGTGCACACAGAAACAGCAATACTGTATGATAAACGATTATAAAGAATTTAGCTAATCTCATCAAGACAATGATCTAAGACAATTCCAAAGGACTCATTGTGTAAAATTCTATCCACCTCCAGAGAGAGAGAAGTGATGAAATCTAAATACAGATTGAAGTATACCTTTTTACTATATTTTTCCTGGAGTTTTTCTGTTTTCTTTTGCACAGCTAACATAGAAATATGTTTTGCATGACTTCATATGTACAATCAATATTAATTTGCTTGCCTTCTCAAGGAGTGGGGAAGGGAGGAGAGGGAGAGAATTTGGAGCTTAAAATTTTTTAAATGAATGCTAGAATTTGGGAAATATTTAATGAAATAAAACATATTGGAAGAAAAAAGAAAAAGAGGTATATTTAAGTTAGATTCTTTTCAAGGTCAAATTATTGTGTCATCGAGATGCCAATGAAGATGAAAAGACCCAAGAGAAACAGTATAGTGTGATAAGTTCAAATAATCAGTTTGTAAATCTGAAACATGAACTATGTCAGCCCAATATGAGAAATAATCATCATTATCCTAGTTCACATTTCTATAGCACCTTGAGATTTTCAAAGCATTTTTATCATAATACTTCCATGAGATAGGACTAAGATGATAAGATGCCTACAAATGTCATCTCTGACTTTTGTGAGCCAGAATATCACTCATATAATGCTTATCTTTCCTCTCAGAGTATTCTAGGGCTGCTTAAATAATCAACTATTTCAAGATTGTTCTAATCAGGTTCAGTATTTCAAAGAAGAAAGACAAAGGCTGACATTCAATAGATCTAATTACAGGGTTTATTCAATAATGTGCAAACCACAAGAAAAGTAGAAGACATGTACATCCTGGTTCATTGCTACCTTCTGGGTTCCTAGTTTTGTCTGCTTCAGGGAAATGATGCTCCCAGGAAGGTAACATAGCCCTATCATAAGATGGCTGATAGATATTTGAGGTTGTTTGATTTTATGCTACGATAGACCAAGGGTAAGAAAACACTAGTTACCTTTGCATACATCAATCCTGAGTGTGTCAAATAAACTGAAACATAGTGCTTAAAAGAATTCTTTTGAAACTAGGATCTACACTCAAGGATGTTAATTTCAATCTGTCTCTGTTTACATGACCCATTTCCCCACCTGAAACCCTTTCCACATATACATACCTCTTCTGGGCGAAGGGACATGAACTACCTTACCCAGCCTATATGTTCTTCTAGAAGTGGATGGACCATATGACCTCTAAAGTCCCTGCCAATTCTAATATTCAGACTCTCATTAAGAGGAATGCCTTCTGCCCCCAATACACACTGTACTCTTTTGCTTTAGTGCTTTTACTTATAGTGATTGTTTCATTTGGGATGTCTTCCCATCTTCTCCATGTCTGTTGAATTCCTACTCAATGCTCAAAGACTAGTTCAAGCTCCATCTTTTCTTTCTTTTTTTTTTTTTTTTTGGCCTGTGTAGGACCTTTTTTTTTTTAAAAACAAGAGCAGCTGGAATGGCCAGGACACATCAAGAATCCTGTGGGAGGCCAGGAGTGGATGGAGGGGACCAGAGGTAGATGGTCAGTATGAGTGCCCTTAGCAGGTGCTGGTGGATCCTAAACGGGCAGAAGTTCCTCCATGCCCATCCCAGCTCCCAGCCTGGGGAGACAGAGTCATCTCTAATGCCCTAAAGCCCAAGAAGGTGGAGTTGGTTGGAGCCATACAGTTGGGAGGGTTCAGCTACTTATACATAGGCCAGGATTAGGGGCCATGGTCCCTTGATGCTGTCATTCAAAGCCTCTCTCTCAGGGGTGGTCTCTTATTCTTCTAGAGGTGAATCATGCTGGCCTTGGTTGCTTCCTGTGTTTGATTAGCTGCTGCGTCCAGGGCTTGTCCACTCAGGTCAGTCACCAGGCTGTCCATGGAAACCTGGTACCTCAGGAAGATGGGGCGAATCAGGCAATGGCACAGGATCTGGGAGTCATTGCTGGCCACTGGAAGCATGCACCATAGCAAGAAGGCACACTTCCCTGCATAGTAGAAGGAGATCCAGAAAAGGAAGATGTTAGAGAAAAACTCAGCCAAGCCAAATATGCTGTATACCACCCAGTAGGTTAGCCAGATGGTATCATCATCTTTGCTGGGGCTTTCAATGGCTTTGATGGAGGCATACTCTGGGTAGATGAATTGGATGAGATTGCAGAGCAGGGAAGTCCCATAGCGAAATATGAGACAGAGGGTAAGGAAAGCAATGGTAGCCAGGTAATACTTTTTGACACTGGAGACCTCCTCCAGCTTGCCCAGGACATCAGTGACAATGTTTTTTCTGTTCCAGGAACCTCTGGAAGTGCTGCCTCAAGCTACCCATGACTCCTGGGACTGAAGAGGGAGGAGAGGGGATGGTGCATGACTGAACTCGGTCCAAGGGGCAACCTCCAGGGCTCCCCCACTGCTCTGCAGTGGTGCTGATGGCATCTCTCCATCTTTTCTTCTAAGCCTTCTTTGAGCTATCCTTTTCCTTAACAACTTTCCCCTTTGGATTATGTTTTGTTTTCTGCCTTTCTGGCACATTAATATCATACTAGATATTATAACTTATTTGTGTATATTATCTCTCTACTAGATTTTGAGTTCCATGAGGATTAGGACTGTCTTTTTTAAACTTTGTGTATCTCCCAATGTGTATTAACACTGAGACATAACAAAACATAGATTTTCCTGTATTACATACTTGACATCTGAATGGATTCATTCCTTCTGTCATGGAATGGAATGAAATAGAAAAATGAATGAAGTGCTTACCATATGAAAGTCTCAATTATCAACAAATACAAGAATATTTCCTATTACATAACATAAATAGAATATAAATATTTGTTCTTGGCCAGGTGTAAAGGTATAGGAAATATCCCTCCCCTCATCAAATTTACAGTTTACTTGAAGAGACAAAATATACAGAAATGGAAAAGAAACAATATCAGGTAATACAGCATAAGCTATATTAGTGATACTAACTCTGTGTCATTAAAAGTTAAAGAAGGGGCACTGTGGACAGAAATGCCCAGGAAAGGTCTGAGCTGGGTGGGTGGGTGACGATAATGAAAATAAGTGAGATGATAGAGTTCTTTAAGTATGAAGTAGTCATCACTGTTGCCTCCATTCTGGACATGAGGAAAATAAAGTTCAGAAACAAAAAATAACATTCCTAAGGTCTCATAGCTAACAAGTATCTTGAGGTGAGGTGGGATTAGAATCTCAGTTTTCCAATTTATTTCCAGCTAGAGTATTATGGAGGTGGAGGATAGGGATGGGAAAGATAAAATCAAAGATAGATAAATCAGGAAAACTTAAGAATTCTCTAATTAATCCATTCAACATTCATTGAGCATCTCCTGTGTACAGTGGTCTGTCCTAAGAACTGAAGGGGGGATACAAAGCTGAATGACATGATCCCAGCCCTACTAGGATCTTTAATCTATCAAAAGAAAGAAGATATGTGACTATTGCTCACATTTATATAGCACCTTATTTAACCTTGAGATTCAGGGATATAATTTTATTTAGTTTACAGAAGAGGAAGTTTGGCATAGTTCCATGGTATTGAACTCAAATAGAAATGGATCCCTGGGGCCATGTTGAAGCCACAAATTAAATATTAGATACCATAAATCAACATTATCTATGTTGTATTCTGTTTTTATTTATTTTATTAAACATTTCCTAATTGCAATTTAGTGTGGTTTGACCTCGGGAGTTTGGTACGCCACATGCAGCCTCTGGTTGTGAGGTTGACACCTTTGCTAATGGATAGAGAGCTAGCCTCAAGACTAGGGGGATCTAGGTTACAATCCCACCTCTGATACATACTGACTGTGTGACTCTGGACATCTCACTTAACCTCTTAATGCTCTAGGCTATTGTCTAAGACTAGGAGTTGAAGAGAAAGTTCTAACTGGCCTTGGTGGAGAGATTTTCCTTCATCTATAAAATCACTAATCCAGTTCTTATTCCTTCCAGAAGAGGAAACCAAACTCTGGAGGTTAAATGATGTGTCCCAAATCATATACCTGGTAGCTATTAGGTTAGGTGATGCAGTGAGGTCTTGAACTCATGTCCCCTTACTCTAGGGGTAGTGTACCTTGTTGCTTCTCAGTACAAAGCAGGATGGGTGTGATTCAGTGAGAATCACAAGCCAAGTGTCCTGTGAACTGAGAGAATGGGTAACTCGTTTCTATCTGGATCAGAAAAACCTTCTCAGAAGATATGGATGTTGAACTTTGTCTTAAAGCTGTATGAGGATTTCAACAGTCTGAGGTGAAGGGAAAGGTAAACAAGGGCACAGGAGGTATAAAAGGACAGGCCTTGCTTGGGAAATGATATGCATTTGATTGAAAGGGAACCAGAAATGAGAGTTGTAGAAAATAAGGCTGGAGAGGTAAGATGGAGGCAGATTTTGGTGAGTGGGCTAAAGAATGTTATTTTATTTGGTAGGCCATAGAGAGCCATGGAAAGTTAAGGAGGAAAACATTAGAGAGCTAGAGGTACCACGGACCTTAGAAGACCTCTAGGCTAATCTCTTCAGCTTCCAGATATTGAAACAAATTTCCAGGAAGGATAAGTGATTTACCCAAAGTCCCACACAGGTAACAAGAATTAGAGATGAGATTTGAACCAACGTCCCCTGATACCAGAGATATTCATTCATCTTTCCATCACATCACACTGCTCCTAGAAGGACATGGCCAGAGAGTTGTGCTTTTGGATCAAAATTCAGTGGCCTATCTATTTTAAAATACAATTGTATAGAATAAAAAAAAATCACAGCTTGATCCCTCCTAACATTAAGATTTGCCCTCATAACAACCCTAGGACACAGCTGTGCAAGTATTTTCATCCCAGTATCAGAGATGAAGAAACTGAGGGTTAGAAGGGGTTTTAATCAACTTTCCTAAGTTAACACTGTCAGTTACATGGGGCAGTGGAGAGAGTGTTGGGTCTGGCAGTCAGGAAGGCTCCTCTTTGTGAGTTCAAACCTGGCATCAGACACTTAATAGCTGTGTGACTTTGGGCAAGTCACTTAACTCCGTTTGCCTCAGTTTCTTGAGTTGGAAAAGGAAATGGCAAACTTCTACAGTATCTTTACCAAGAAAACCCCAAATGGGGTTACAAGGAGTGAGATACAACTGAAAAATGACTGAACTTAATAAGGTAACACAGCTAGTAAGTGTCAGATAGAGTCTAGTAGGTGTCACACCTAACTCCAGACCGAGAGCTCTTCCATTACATTGTTGCCTCTCTGCATAGTCGTTAGCTGGAGCTACATGATGCTAAATAAAAAGGGAGGAGTTTATCCAATTACCCAGGTGCTTGTCCCCACGTAGATAAAATATAGGGCAGCTAGGTAGCACAATAGATACAGTGGTGGGCTTGGAGTCAGAAGACTTATCTACCTTGGGTAAGGAAGACGAGCTGTGAGACCCTGGACAAGTCACTTAACTTTTGCCCAGCTACCTCATCTATAAAATGAGCTGGAGAAGAAAATGGCGAACCGCTCTAGTATCTTTACCAAGAAAACCCCAAATAAAGTCACTAAAAGTCAGAAACAACTGAATAACAACAGATAAAATACATTTAACTTTGCCAACGGAGCAACAGCCATGCTTAAGTTAAATAGACACCAAGTAATTTCAATTGTTTTATTATGACAAGGATGACTAATTTATTGAACATCTACCCTGCTTCCTGTACTGTACAGATGACAGCTGGAGCCAAGGTTATTAGGAATGTGGGAAGTTGCTGAAACATTGCTCTGGTTTAAAACGACCAAATTACCATCATGGAACAGCAACGCACAAGGACAAGAAACGTCATGAAAGTTATTCTGGGCTTATTAAAAAAAAAGAGTGCTAACAGCTTCATGCAGAATATCATATTCTTTTTCATCTTCAAAAAGAACAGAGACTGAAACATCTCCAAAAAGGGACCAAAAATGGTCAACATTATGGTGAGAGAGAGGCTAACAAATACAGGGCTTCTTTTGCTTGGAATGAAGGATTTTTAACTTGGGGATGCAACTGAACTTTTACTAAGCAGGGAGGGCTTAAGGGAAAACCACCCCTTAGTCCAACTTCTTTTTATCTTTTCTCTCAAAATTTGAAGATGTAAAATAAGAAAGTTAAATGCAAAACAAACATAGCAAATGCATCCTTGCCCAGCCTTTGGAATTCTCAGCTCAGAAGGTTATCAAGATAAACCTTTCAGTCAGATTGAATCAAGCAGGGTTAACTGTCATGCCATTAACATTGGCTTCCCTTCAAGCTGAGATAAGATGGTACTTCAGGGTGTAATCAAGCTGACTGAGGGGTCCCTAGGGAAGTATTTTCGTAGGACCGTAGATGTGGAGCCTGAAGGAATCTAGAGATCATCTAACCCAGTTTCTTCATTTTAAAAATGAGGAGCCTGAGTCCTAGAGGAGCTGTGTGATTTACCCAAGGTCATAGAGGTAATAAGTGACAGAACTGAGATTAGATCCCAGGACCTCTGGTTCCAAATTCAATATTCTCTCACTCTCTCTCCCTCCCTCCTTCCCTCCCTCTCTCTTTATAACAACATTATACATTCAGAGTGTTTTGTTTAGTTCCATTTTCTTTTTCTCTGATAGGATGGCAGCCAATGACGTCAGGTCAATACAATTTTAAAAAACAGCCTTTTCTGGTCTTTTGGGGGCTTGGCCTCTTTTATTAAGAGGGTACCTTTAATCTACTCCAAAAATTCTTAATCTTCTTTGTGTCATGATCCCCTCTGGGTTCAATCTACAGACCCTTCTCAGAATGTTTTTAAATGCATAAAACAAAATGCACAGGATTTTAAAGGAAAGTATGTTGAAATACAGTAAATAACATGTTTAGAAAACAAAATAAATTAACAAATCTCAGGTTAAAAACCTCTGCTAGAGATACACCCCCAGCTTCCTTGCCCTTTCCTGGAAATTTCTAAAATCTTCTATACCTAGAACTTTCCATGCTGGAAGCCTACATACCCCATTCTCATAAGGTGTAAGAGCGATGCTGTTCATGAGGTAATCCCCACCACCCCCCTTTGCCTGTGATATCAGAGGTAGGAAACCAATCAGACATTCATAAGCAAGATCCTAATCCTCCCTATAACATCCATGGTCCTCCCCATATCATAGCACTTCCTCTTGTAGGTCCTACAGTATTTCTTCCTTTCCTTGGTTCGGTATTGATTACTACCAGAGATGTAACTGGAGTGGGGTAAGAGAGACTTTGCCCCTAAGTGTATGCTTTCTCCTCCAAGGGCCCTTCCATGCTTTCATGGGTCCTCCATGAGTCTCAATACCATGGCTTCATGAATTGAAATAACAATTGCATCCTTGCATGGCCCTAAACAACCACTTTACCTTACCATAGTCCCAGAGTCTAATGAATGGTAACTGATGATTCTCAAAGATGAGGAAAATACTCTCGGCCTTCTGCTACTACCATGCACCCCACTAACAGCACCCCCTTTCCCAGGGTAAAGGGATCATTGGTCATGTTGTGGAGTTGGAGGTGAGTTATAGACCAGAGTCTCTGTGGAAGCTGAAGACCCAACAATGAATTGTGTGGTTTATCCTTCATTCTCAAAGAAGTCCATGACATCAGGTTGATGATGACATGACTTGCAATTTCATCTGAGGAAGGGAGCACTGTGTAAAGTCACCAGCCTCACTTTCTCCTCTGGACCCATCTGGGTTCAGTGGCCAGATGTAGATCAGGATGACTGGAGATGGCCCAGGATGACTGGAGATGGCCCAGGATGCAGTGGGAGACCCTGGCCTTTTTAAGCTAAGGTGATTTCTAGTTCTTACTTTGAGGAAGGCAAAGTCCACTCAGTAAATAAGCCTCTTTAATAAGTGAGTGGAGGGATGGCCTCTTTAATAAAAAAGTAATAATAATAATACTAAACTTGGAGGAGAAGACAATCAGGGTTGTTGGCCAAAAGAGAAACAGTTCCTACTGACATTTTACTCTGAGCCAAGAAGGCCCAAAAAATAACCATTAAGTGGTACTTAGGCAGGGCAAGGACCTATTATTGTGCAATCAATTAATAGCTTACACAAAAACCACCCTTGGAACAATAAGGATGAAGGCTGGTGTACAAATATAGGTGAACACCCTGATGGTGGCCTACCTTGTCATTTCCTTGGGTAGCAGCATTCTCCCCAGCAGTAGCTTTAGGACAGTGTATCAGCAAGGTACGTACTGATATACACAGCAAGGCCTGCTAGCACAGGTTCTTTGATCTGCTTTTCTAAAAGGAAAACAACTTTTGAGGGGTCAGCAATCACTTTAATCAAGCACATATATCGTTCACTTAGTTCAAGGGGAATAAGTCAGTACTCTGAACTTCAGAGAAAATACAAATAGGGAAACAAAGATCAACAGACAGAGCTTCCAACTGTCTGACCATGAGTAATACACACATTGTTACCAGAGAGAGAAGCATCAACATCTGGGTTTTTAAAGGGGGGAGGGGCTCTTTAGCAGCTGCCCAGAGTCTCCTCTGGCCAAACAAACACTTCCAATGAGTAAACCCCAAAGTAAAACCTCACCTCCGAGGCACTTTTCAGAGCCAGAGGACATCACAACCCTTGAGAAACAGTGCCTCATTAGAAAATTAACCAAGGTGGCCTCCCCTAATCTAGCTTCCCTAAATGGGCAGGCCCATCAATGGGTGGGGAAGATCTTTAACTCTGTAATTAGTGTTACAGACAGCCAAGGCTATCTCCTCACTATGGGTCAATATCCTAGGATTTCTCTCACTGAGGGACCTTGAGTATCAAAGTTTCTAGTTGAGGTCTCCTCCCTACTCCTCTCCAGGCATCAGAATTGTTCTGGTTGCCGATATTAGCATATCTGATATTAGCTGATAATATTAACTGATGCTCCATTGAAGTTATCCTGTCCAATATGCCTTGTTTGTCGACTTATTAGCCCTCCCCACAATGTCTCCCTAAACCTTCCCTTGTAACAAGTAAAATACACTGTAATAAAAACCTTGTTCTTTAAATATTCACTAACTGGTCTGATCCTTTTATGAAACCTTCTTGAAGTCCCAGAATGACTACAAATAGAGTAGGACAGATACTGGTAAGCTAGGCAAGTTCTACTATGATAGTTTCTATCCTTTGGCATCCTTTAATTTCATGAATGGCCCTAACTGACAATAGAGAAGACCCATCCCCTCCATCCACTAATAAAATGGAGACCTCTATAGGGGAGAAGCACTACAAGCGGAGGGGTATGGTCAGATCCCTGGAAGAAACTATAGCCTGCCACTGAGGTTAGTTAAGCTGGAACAAGAAAAAAAGGCCAGTGTAGCATTCTGGATAGCATAAAATTTTCTAAATCTACAATATTCTTACTACTAAGGATTCTGTTCTGTGTGACCTCAAATAAATCACTTCCTCTCCCTCACCAGAAAAATATAGGAGAGGCAGCATACTGTAATAAGAACTTTACATTTGGAATCAATGGACCTGAGTCTAAATGTAGTGTTCTTATCAACCTGTGTTCTGTTGCTGGCTATATTTGTGATGCTGGTCAAGTCATTTCTCTTTTCGGAGCCTCAGTTTCAGTCACCTGTGAAATTGATTACTGATTGATTAGTATTTAAAAGTTTTATTAATCTCAGGAAAGACAATTGTAACCAATTTCTAAAGACTTTGATTTAGAACTATTTTACATAGGCCTTGTCAGTATTAAAGGAGATTATTTTTGTTACTCTAAGTGAACCTGCCATTTAAAGGAGATAAAGAAGATGAATGAAGGATGATTCAACCTGGTCACGGGATGTTTTTTCCTAGCACTAGGTATATGGAATACCGGGGAGTGTGGGGTGGGGGACTTTCCAAGGATACTGACTAATTCTGTGTTCCTGTTACTGTGGGATCTGGAAGACCCCTTTCGCAAGTTAGCATAATTAGGGACCAATGACAGTCCTAGTTTAGTTGGCAACTGTTGACATTATGTAATGGACATTATGTAATGGAACCAAACTGTATAAAAGGAGGCTCTGATTGTTAGGTGTGCCTCTGGTCACTGAGGGGCCATTGACTTCCATTACTAGCCTTACCAATAAATAGATTGTGCTTGAACTTTCATGCCTTACTTTCCCTTAATTGCAGATTTATCACAATATTTGTAAAATAAAGGGATTAAACTACATGATGTCTAAGGTCTCTTCCAGCTCTAAGTCCTATGAACCTAGGAAAAAGTAGAAATGACCTCTAAGAAGAAGACAGAACTTCCTTCATTACAATGGAAAATTAACTTTGAACATAAAAGGTGGTGGCATACCGACCCAATTAGTTACCAAGCTGCTCAATAATATATTAAATTAGGGCATCAGGTAACTGTTTATAGGCAAAGGATCTTCCTTGTAAGGTCCTCTGTCCTAAATTACTGAACCGTAGCAGAGACAACCAGCAGAACTCTTGACTAAATGACTGAGTCCTCTAATCAACTTAATGAGAATAAGGGGTATGGACCTTTGTTAGAAGGGTCTGCTTTCCATGAAACAGACTAGATTTGAGTCCTGGCACGACTGACCCTTTGCTGAGAGAATACAATGAACTCAAAAGAACTGGTCCTCAGGAATGGGGCTACCTTGAAGATGTTTGGTGACTGTAACTGCGTGAAGGGGAAGGAGTATTTATGGGGAAAACAGACTTTTGTGATCTCTAAGAATGAACTAGAAAACAGCTTCATACCATTTTTTAAAAATCCATTTTTCCTTGGGATTTGCTGACCAGAGTACAGCAGTGGGAAAGGAGATCTCTTTCTCTCTTTCCCCAACCCTAATCAGGAGGCATGACAGTGAAGTATTATAGAAGCATGTGGCAGTTTCAGTCTAGGGTGGCTCAGATGAGCCTGAGCCTGGAATCCCCAGACCTCTCAGTCCTAGCTTCATTCTTTTGCATTTTTACGTCTTTTTCTAACCTGGTGGGAGACTAGATGCTGAGAATGGGTGTTTCCAGCCCAAGGTTTGCTGCATATCCAGAGCTCCAGAGTTTCTGAGACCAAAACATTCTGCTCAGAGGGTGTTAATTCTTTAACAATATTCTTAGGGTTGTCATTGTCTTCTGTCCTTGAATTTGTTATCTCTTTGATCTATCACCACTCAAGATTTGTCACCTTTCAGTGTTAGGTAATATCTGCCATCCTCCATCTTCCATCTTCCATACCTACTCTTAAGCTGCCGAACGGTGCTGGAGAAAGTCACACAACTGTCCTAATGGATCCACTGCAATATGTTAAGTGATTTTAACTGGGCCCTCACTATTGCACAGCAATTCTTTGATACTTCCCTGATTGGTCACTTCACTGCAAACACAGAGAAAGGAAAAAAAAGTTCCACAAAATGAAACAACAAATCAACTAAATATGATAGCATCTAAAACATTACACAACCTTAATCCTCGCCAATCTCCAAGGATGGGAAGCACATTTTCCCTTTTTCTTTATGATCAGATTTGGTCATTATAATAACCCAGTTTCATTCTTTGTTTTGTTTTTTTTTTATTTTCCATTTTAATGTTGTAGGCATTGTATATGTTGCTTCTGTGATTCTACTTTCCTATGTTTTAATTTTAAAAATATTTTGTTTTAATAAGCCTCCACCTCACCCTTCCATCCTAATCCCCTACCCTCATACACATTGTGAACACATAAGAAGCAAAACCCATTACAGTCATGTATAGACAATCAAAACAGATGTTCATATTGATCATTTTTTTAAAAATATTAGTTTCATTCTGCACTAAGTCCTTTAACTCTCTATCAGGAAGTGGGTAGATGTTTCATCATTTGTCCTCTGGAACCCTGGTTGGTCATTATGCTGATAAGAGTTCAGCACAATATTATTCTATCACATTCATATACCATAACTTGCTCATTCCCCAATTTATGGGCACTCCTCAGATTCTAATAATTTGCCATCTCAAAAAGGGCTATAAATATTTTTGTGCATTCTTAGGGTTTGCTTTGCTTAGGGGACTAATCTTTCCCTTAATATACTCTCCTTCTAATTTCCCCTTCCCTTTCCTTCCTATTTCCCTATGGAGTGAAATGTATTTCTGTACCCAACTCTCTGTGCGCCGGTATGTGCACACATATTCTTCCTTCTTCCAATCAGTTCAGATGAGAATGAGATTTAGATGTCAGCCGCTCCTCCAACCCTCTCCTCCTTGTTTGTGTAACTGTCTACTTGTACAGCCTGATTATGTAAGATCTTTGTCCCTAATCTCCCTACTCCCGTCTCCCCACTCTCTACCACAGTGTTCCTATTCCCCTCCCTTTCCAATCTTGGTGCATTTTTTTGTTGCTATTGTGTGTCCTGTTCTCAAAGAGGACCATGATGTCAGGAAGTTGATGTCATGACTAGCAAGTGAATTGGATTTAAGTGAAGGAGGGCCAGAGGCTCGTACAAAGTTACCAGGCTCACTCTCTTCTCTGAGTCATCTGGATCCCAGTGGCAGTATATAGATCAGGACAAGATCATCAAAACACAATGGAATCACTCCCAAGCTTTGTCTAATAGTACTCCGACTAAGAATTCTAACAATGATTGAGTTCAAAGGGGTCACATTTTTCATCTCCCTACAATATTTGAACGTAGGCATTTTATCCTCATTTAGTCCTTTGTCATTGTTCATTCATGTTTACTGGGGCAAGTAGGTGGTGCAGTGGATAGAGCACCAGTGCAGGAGTCAGGAGGACCTGAGTTCAAATCTTACCTCAGACACCTGACATTCACTAGCTGTGTGTGACCTTGGGCAAGTCACTCAACCCCAATTGCCTCATCCTGGGTCATTTCCAGTCATTCTAAAGAATATCTGGTCACTGGATTCAGATGGCTCTGGAGGAGAAATGAGGCTGGTGACCTGCACAGCCCTCCCTCACTCAAAGCAAAGTCAAGTACAAGTCATGTTCATTATTTCTCTGATGGCATGGTCTTCTTTGGCAGCAAAGGATGAACACACACATGTTTATATTTCTCATTACTCCTATGTTTGAACTTTAAAATTTCTCTGCAGTTCTGACCTTTCCATCAGGAATGTTGGGAAATCCTAAATTTCATTTCATTTCATTAATTTTTCCCAGTAGTAGTATGACTCTCAAGTTTTTCTGAGTAAATTATTCTTATCTGAAAGCCCATGTCTTTTGGAATATCATATTCTAACTTCTCTTCTTTATGGTAGCAGCTGCTAAATCATGTATGATCCTAACTGTATCACCTTGGTACTTAAATTCTTTTTTTCCCAGCTACTTGCAGTATTTTTTTTTAATTTGACTTTGAAGTTCTGGAATTGGACCATGATACTCCTAGGAGTTTTCATTTAGGGGTTTCTTTCGTAGCCAGTGAACTTTTTCTGTTTCACTTTGTCCTCTGATTCAAAGAGATCTGGACAGTTGTTTTTCTTAAAGTTTGCTTGAAATAGGATCTCTAGGCTTTTTGTTTTTGTTTGGACCAGGAAGTCTGGTGATTCTTAAGGCTATTTTTTTCCTTGCTGTGATATACCTTACATTTTCTTCAATTTTTTTTCAGCCTTTTGACATTGTTTTAGCATTTCTAGTTGCTCCATGAAGTCATTGTTTCCAGTTTGGTCCATTCTAATTTTCAGAGTTTGTTGCCTGGCCAAGGTTTTATACCCCTTGTACTAAGCTTCCAATTCTTTTTTCCATAGCACCCATTTTTTTTCCATTTCTGCCTCAAATGTTCTTATTTCATTAATAAAAAAATATTTTTATAAGTCTTAAAAAATCTTGCTTCATCTCTTCTAGGAATTCTAGTTGAGTTTGAGCCCAAGCTGTGTTTTTCTCTGAGGCATTTTTGGTATTTTGGTATTTTGGAGTCATTGTCTTCTGGGTTTGTGTCTTAAGAGTTCATACCACAATAATAGGAGTTTATGGAGTGGAACTCACTCTGCTGTTTCCTATTATTCTGCCATCTTGGCTCCATCCTATCCTCATTCTACTTTCTTTACTTGCATGAGTTAATATCTCCCCGTGCTTCTCTAAATTATTCATAGTTACTATTTCATAAGATGCAGTATTATTTATGTACCACAGTTTGTTTAGTCATTTTCCAATCAAAGGACACCTACTTTGTGTGTAGTTCTTTGATACTACAAAAGTGATGCTATGAATATTTTAGCATCTATAGGATCTTTTCTCTATCTTTTATATCCTTGAGACATATACCTGTTCTGCTGGTACACCTATCCTCACAGAAAGGCAGTCTTTGTGTGTGTACATACTCTGGTGTGTATAGGTGTGCTTTCCTTCTAGGGGTCTCTTCTACTTGGAATGTAGATTTTACAGATGGGGAAACAGGCTCTGAAAGAAGTTATATGACTTCTCAATGGTCACCAAACTAGGAAGATAGTATTATTCAGGAGTAGTATGTGATAACTCGTACATTCAGGATCAATGGACACAGTACATCTCACTCTCTGTCAAAGACTATTCCAACATTACGATATAGTTGGTCAGTTCTTAGAACATGACATTAAACCAGCATTATATGGACTGCTATTCCCCTCATCAACCCTAGAAAAAAAAGATCTTAATTTAAGGTCTGTGAATTTTAAAAAAATTGACAACCATAATTCAATACAGTTGGCTTCCTTTGTGATACTACATGCATCTAAAGATATTATTCTGAAAATAGGTTCATAGACTTCACCACACTATCAGAGGGATGACCCAGAAAAGTTAAGAACACGCACCCTAGAGGATCTGCTTCAGGTAAATAAGGAGTGGGCAAATAACTCCAAGTTTATGGTTGTCTAATGTCTCTTCCCCTCCGACTTCCAGATAGCACAGAATAGATGATCACTTGTTGGGCAGCATGATGTTATGGAAAGAGTTCTGGAATTGGAGCCTGGGTTCCTATTCTAGATCTGCTATTTAATCTTCTATTTAATGTCTGTCTGACCTTGGGAAAGTCATTGAACATCTATGGACCAAATGACCTCTGAGGTCCCTTCCAGCTCTCAGTCAATGATCTTATGATATTGAGGATATTGTAGAGTGTATATTTCAGTACAGGCTGGTCTAGGTGACTGCTGAGGATTCTTCCATAATTTATTAGTCTATGAATAAGAGTGTGGAACCAGGAACAAATACCAATGACTCCTTCCTCATGGAGGCCATCAGAGGAAGGGACTATTCTAGAGAAAAATATAACATCTTTTCTCCAAGTTGTAATAGGGTCACTAAAGGGGCCTCTTCCTTTTTGTCTCCCCTAATTACAATGCCATGACAGTGGGAATGCTGAGCTACCTATAGACTTTCCTAAGGGAACCAGTCTCCATGGGAACACCTGGTTTTGATTGAAGCTATGACTCAGCCCTCCCATTTCCAAAAATAGGGGACTTATACATACAAAAGGTGTGGTTACCTCAGTAGGTCCAAAGAACAATAAAGCAGAAATTGGCAACACTGTCCCTATCAACTGAAAAGAAGTAAAGCTGTGTAATTTTGAACAGTCATTTCAAGCCTATAATCTGAACTGAAAATTACATTAATTTGCTGGAAATGATTCCAAAATTATTAAATGGATAAAGAGCTGAACAACACATCAAGAGGGCACCTAGGTGAGCTCTAGGAACTGTGTGTGGGTTTGTTTATTTTTGGTCTGTGTTGTCCAAATATGGAGGGGGGAAAAAAACCTTTCCTATAGAATTTTCTCTTTTTCTGCATCAGAAAAGAATATGACAGCAAACAAGACAACATTATTATTGTTTTATCTAAAATGAGTATATAGTTTAAAATGAAATGTTTATACTTTGGAGCTTATGCTTTTATGGACAGTAATTTTTATTACTTTAAGTTTTAAAAATTAAAATTTTTGCTTTTTTATTTAGATGTTAAATTTTGCTCTTTCTTTCCCAAACACAAATTTGTGGGACTTCTTGAAAGAGTTTTGACACTGTATGATAACTGTCTGGAGTGATTTGGTGGGTTAAAAAAGCACCTGTGAATTAAGGTGTTATTATCATCACTTTAACAGATGAGGAAACTGAGAGCCTGAAAGAAGTTAAAGTGACTTACCCATGGTCACATTGCTGAAAGCGTCGGTATTCAAAGCCAGACTTACTTACTTCAGATCTGTGGCTCTTTTTACTATATCACAATATCACTTTTACACTTGTTTTACTCTGGAGATAAACCTTTTAGTTGAGAGCATTGGGCTAGGTGATCTCCACCATTCCTGCCAGTTCTAAAATATGACCCTAATTTAAATAAATTTAGTTTTAAGAAATTGGTCAGTTCCTATGACATGATTTCCTCTCTCCTTTAATACCTGGAAAAAAAAACCACCTGATATGCCAGATTTCCTCCTTTTCTTTTAAAAAAAGTATTTCTTTCCTATCATCTTAGTTATCTATTTCATCCCACAGCCTGAATGGCCTCTTCTATCTCTAGTCTGTGGTCCTATGAACCTTTTCTCTACCCTACTCCGAAAACCATCCTTTGTAACCAAGAATATAAAAGCGATGGGTGTGGAGAGGAAACAGATCTACACAACTTACTAATATAGCAAACAAACATAGCACTCAATGCAATGCTCCACACCCACAGTCCCCTAGCATTATAAAGAAAGGAGGGAAGGGCATTCTCATATCTCTTCTTGGGAGCCAAGCTTGGCCATTATAATTACACAGCTTTCAGTTTCAATTTAGAGGTGTTCTTTCCATTTACATAGTTGTAAAGACTCCTCCCTTTCATATCTGGCTTTTCCCACCTGCTTCTCCATGTTGAACTGAGAGCTCACTCCTTCTTGGCAATGGTGAAGTCACTAGAAAAGGGAGAAACACTAATGGCCATACAGCCCAATTATAACTCACATTGCTAGAGCCTTTTAAGCCTTTTAGAGTACTTTACTCACCACAATCCTGTAAGGAAGTCAGGGCAAATATTATTATCCCCATTTTTACAGATTAGAAAACTGAGGTATTGAGAGATTCATTTACTTAACCATTAGGCTCAGAATCAAATCCAGACTTCCTGATTTCAGATACATTCCTCTTTCATTATACTGTGCTATAAACTGGGGCTATTTTCTTTAAAAATGATTTTATGTAACAAAAACTACAAATATATATTTTAGCTATTTTTAAAAAGTACATCAAGGCAACTCATTTTGAAAATGAAAAACATTTCTAAAACATAAAAGTCACCTATCCCCCTTGCAGAATAATAATTATAGGTTGCTTCACATAGAAGTCTTACAGTTTCTTAATATGTAAACAAGCCTAAAATTAGGAAATGTGCTTTGTGTGAGATGTGTTTATATTGAAGACTTAGTTTAGCTAGAAATGGGTCAGTTCATGTCTCAACAATGTTCCCAGCCTAATGCCAACTCTTTCTGAAAGGGACAGTTCCCTAGGAGGGCCTCAACTTAATCTCTTTGGAATTTGTCAAAATAGATACACACATTGACACAGTCAACTTTTATGTTATTACTGTGGAATGATATGGAGTTTAGTGTCTTGACGAGAGTTGAGAGACTGAGAGAGAGACAGAGACACAGAGAGGCAGAGACAGAGACCAAGACAGAGAGAGACAGAGACAGAGAGAGAGAAAGAGAGATGAGACAGGAAGAGAAGGAGAGAGAGAGAGAAAGAGAGAGAGAGAGAAGTGATGATATAGTGTAAAAAATATAAAAAATGCTAGATTTGGATTCTGAAAATTGGGGGGTTTGAATCCTAGCTTTTCTACTTACTATGAGACTTTGACCAAATCATTTCCCCTCTGGACCCCCTCTGCTATGAAATGAGGAAGTTACAGGAGTATGTCAGTAAATATTTAACAACCAACTCTCTAGAGAAAAAAAAGTACCATAGAATACATTTTTAAGTTTCATCTTCATTATTAACATTTTCTCCATCCCTTTCTTAAGTCTAGGCAACCAAACAAACAAAAGTCTCAATTTGTATCATTTGCCAGTTTGCAAGGTGTAAATGCTCACACTGAAAATTTAACAATCAGCCCTCAAGAGTGTGTTAGAACTAGATCCAGCACACTCTTGGGATTGAATGACATGTCAAGGTTTCTTTCTCCTCTAAACACAGGAAAAACTTTTCTAAATTCGATTCTCTTTAACTGAAATTGGGGGTGTGGGATAGGGTGATGAATGGCAAAAGATCAGAATTAGGAGCCCAGGAAACCTGGGTTCTAGTCTCAGCTTTCTCTAATGAAACACATGGCCAAACTACTTCCTCTCTCTAGTGTTCTGTTTCTTCTTCTTTAAGATGAGGTTTGGGGGTAATCTGAAGAAATCAGAGAAACTCAATTATTTTGGGCCCAAACTCAGTTCATGGAGCTATAGCAGCCTTTGCGGGGATCCTGGGGGGACTGGAAAGGGCAAGAGTGGTGGGAGACCTGGAGAGGGGAAACGAACATATACCCAAGTTCCTGCCAAGGATCTCTTTTCTGTTGGTGCAAGAAATTCCTTTCAAAGTGGCCACAAGATTGTCTTATAGGAGATAGGCGAATGTAACTCTGTGTTCACTGCTAGAAACTAAAGCTTTTTGTGAAATTCTTGAATTTATATGAAGGGAGGAAGGGAAGGAGGAAGGAAAGAAGGTGACTATTAATCTAAGTAGTTTTTCTCCCCTCCTTTGCCCTCATTCCTGAGCTGCTGGAAACTGAGTCCCTCTTGGGCAGTGCCCTGATCTTGGGGCAAGAGTATTTGATACTTTGCAGTTAGGGCTTCTTCCTTTCCTTCCCCCTCCTTCCCCATCTTGTTTTGTGACACATGCTAACCCCTTCTCCCTCTTCCCCCCTCCCCCACCCTGGGAAAATACAATGAATGGATAAAGACTTATTGGTACTGAGAAAAAAAAAGAAAACAAATCAGAGAAACTTAGAAAAGCTTGCATGAAGTGAAACAGTGAGAAAGAAGCAGAACCAAGACAACAGTGTACACAGTGACTACAGCAATGGAGGGGAAGCACTCCTGAAAAATATCCAAAGTCAGATCCAAGTAACAGACACTTGACTCCAGAGGAATGAGGATGCATCATGCTCTCCTCTGACTAGAGAGGCAATAAGCTACAGGTTCAGAATGAGGCATACACCATCAGACACAGCCAACAGTGCCTTCCCTCTGTTGATTATCTCTACTTGATCCAGTATATGGCTTGCTTTTGCATAGTCATTTGCATATTGTCTTCCCCATTAGACTGTGAGCTCCCTGAGGGCAGAAACTGTCTTTTACCTTTCTGTGTATTCCCTGAGTTTAATACAAGCCTAGAACACAGTAGGTGCTTAATAATTGCTTGTTGACTGTTTACTGACTAATTGTTTCGCTAAACTGAGTATCTTTGTTAGAGAGGAAAATTGCAAGAGGGGGAGTATTGGAAATGAAAGTGTATTGGAAATGAAAGTGGCATCAAACGCAAACTTCAATAAAACATTCTTTTAAAAAAAGATGTGAGCGCTGGTCTATAAGGTCACTTTATGAATTTCTATGCCTTGAAGTGTTTTCTTTGCTGGAAAGTCACGACTCTTCTGCTATTTTGTGACAGGTCTGGAATATCCTTCCATTCTCTTCTTGATTTAAGGGCAAGGGGAGGGTATAATAGAAGGAAACAGCATGTTAAGGAATTGCTGCAGTTGGGAATGGGCCCCAATCTCTTGGCTGTATCCTGAACCTAGATCTAATCTCATATCTCAACATTGGGGTTTTTTTAAAATTTGATCACTCTTAACAGTTATCACCAATTCTTGCTTCTAGGACTAGATTCTCCTCAAATTCTCTTGACTTTTAGCATCGCAGGAGAAAAAAATTGGTTGCTTTGGTTTGTTGTTTTTTGAAAGGAGGGAAACTGTTCTATCAAAAGAATTAAAGGAAAATGAAACAGACATGAAAAAGAGAAAAAATTGTGGCATCACAAGGTCCAAGATCAAAGCATAAAATAGTCCTCACTTAGCTATGTAGACCTTCTTTAAGTCTGTCTTTCTTCTACCCCTATCCTCACCTCATGACCAGCTGCTACCTCCTGTAGAAACCATGTATCTCTCTCCCATGCCCATGCTTCCAACAATACTTTCAATGCATTTATCCCTGAAAGTTGGCGTGCTCTTTTCTACTGTCATCAATTTCTGAAGAGCCAAGGTTTCCAAGTACCATAACCCCTTCTCATTTACAAAGCTGGTCTGGACTGATAGCAATCATTGCCAGTAAACATCCGAACTCATCCCAATCCTAACATCTTCCGGCCACACCCTCTCTTGTGGTTTGAGATTTATAGAGGTGGCAGAGCAGCAGAGTAGCCCTGGAATTCGGGTTCAAAGTAATGGGTTAGAATCTTGGCTCTAACGCTTAACTAAAGTCTAGTGGTTCCTTATCACCTCCAGGAGCAAATATAAAATCCTCTGACATTTACCTGCCCCCTCTCTTACTTTTCCAGTCTTCTTACACCATACATCCTTTCCCTCCATCTCCTGACACTATCCTCCCATCTGATCCTTGAAGAAGATTCTTCATCTCCACCCTCTGGGCATTTTCCCTGAGTTTCTGTCATGCCTCCAAAGCTCTTCCTCTTCATTTCCACCACTTCACATGCTTCCTTCAAATCTCAACTAAAATCTCACCTTCTACAGGCCAACTTTCACAGCTCTTTTTTAATTTTAGTGTTTCCCTCTGTTAATTATCTCCAGTTTTCCTGGATGGGTCTTGTTTGTACATAGTTATTTGCTTGTTATCTCCTCTACTAGACTGGGACCACCTGGAGGGCAAGGACTGATTGCCTTTTGCCTTTCTTTGTATCCCCAGTACTCAGCACTAAGCTAAGTGCCTGGCACATAGTAGATCTTCATAAATGCTTATATACTGACTGACAATGGATAAGTCATTTCCTCTCTCCAGGACTCAGTTTCCTCACCTTTGAAACAGAAGGAAGAGGAGAAAGTAAGCTAGGTGGCCTCTAAGTTTTGTTTCCTACCATACTAACCAATCAGTGAACATGTATGTATTAAGTACCTACTATGTGCTAGGTATAATTTGCTGCTGGTATCTCTCCTCCAATACCTCAAGGTTATACACAAAGCCCTTTACAATATATGTAAGGTCATACATACCATTGATATGGTACTTAAAACATCTTGTCCAGGAAAAAGAATCTAGGTGCTGAAAATTCCGGTGCTCACCCTGGGGATTTGGACTCACAGGCTTGAGAAAGAAGCCTTAAATACTGAACTCAGACCATGGGGTCTGCTTCTGAGACTCAGGTTAGGCATGGTATAGAAATATCAAAGTTCTAATGTGTTCTTTGGCTTTTTGAAAGTAAACTTTTATTGATATCTCTTATTTTTATGTCACCTATATTTCCCATCATATCCCTCCCCCTCCAAAACAAGTAATCACTTATAACAAAGGATTAGAAAAAAAGGAAAAAAATACAGTCTATCAAAACCAACATATCCTCTACTAGAATGTGAGTTCCTTGTGGAAAGAGACTTTTTATTTGTATTCTCCGAACATAACACATAGTAAGTACTCAATAAGAAACAGCTAGGTAGTTCAGTGGATAGAGAACAGGGCCTAGAGTCAAGAAAACTCATCTTCTCTGAGTTCAAATTTGGCCTCAGTTTTTTGCAGTTTACTAGTTATGGGACCCTGGGCAAGTCACTTTACCTTGTTTGTCTCAGTTTCCTCATCTATAAAATGAACTAGAGAAGGAAATGGCAAACCACTCAAAGATCTTTGCCAAGAAAACCTCAAATGGGGTCATGAGTGATATCATTCCAGACCCATAGAGTTCCACCACTGCAGAGAAAAGGAAGAGCCTTCTCATATCTTTTCTGAGATCAAGGTTTGTCTTTACAATTTCATAGCAATCAGTTTCAATCGGGTTTTTTTGTGATTGTTGTTGATGGTGGTCTTTACATTGTTGTAGTAACTGTTATATTGCTTTCCTGTTTCTACTTTGTATTCCTTTGTATCGATTCATATAAATGTTTCCAATGCTTCTCCATAGTCATCGTTTTGATTGTTTCTTATAGCATAGTAATATTCCATTACATATATCTGCCACAGTTTGTATATCCGTTTCCTGTTTGATGAACATATCCTTTGTTTCCAGTTCTTTGTTATAACAAAATTACGGTTACAAATGTTTTGTGTACAAGGGCTCGTTCTTTTTATCTTTGACCTCCTTGCCTAGTAGTGAGAACTCTAGGTCAAAGGACTGGTACATTTTAGTGACTTCCCCAGCATAAATTCCAAATTGTTTTCCAGAACGTTTCAAACAATTTAGAACTCCACCAACACTGCCTTAGCGTGCTCATCTTTCCACAAGCCCTCCAACATTGACTATTCCCATCTGTGTATTTTGACTGCTAGTTTCACTTTAGTAATAAAAATACTTACGACTTATGACTAGGACTCCTCCTACACTTACTAAGTATTTCCTAATTAGGCTGTAAGGACCAGAGCACAAACTCAAGGGCCTACTGGAGCCTGGGTAAACAAAATGCAAGGAATGATTGCTGCTTTGGAGTTCTGACCTCTCAATGGCTTCACTTCTATAGCAGGAACCTTCAGTGGGGCCCCTGATCTCTTCAGAAAGATGGTACAATCAGTTTCTTATGGGGAAGAGGAGAGATGGAGTGTGGTACGATGATCGGAAAATTGGAGAAGGGCTAGGTTTGAGGGTCAGGTCAGTTACTTCCCCTCTGTGAACCTTGTATTTTTCATCTTTAAAGTGAAGGTAAAGTTACTACCTATCTCTCAGGGTTGTTGTGAGGGAAGTACCTGGTGATCCCTAATTGCAAATTAGTATTATTATCAAAGGATCAACTCCAGTGAATTGCAATGTAAATAGATGTTTTCATATAATTTTGTCCTAAAATTTAAGACAATTGACAAAAACTATTCAGTAAAAAAATCATTATATATAAAAATCATGAACTCCAAATTATTTATAACCATTATACCAAAATGTATATAATACCTTTAACAAAATAATAACAAAAATGTTCTGCTTATTTCTGTGTCCCTTTCTGATCCTTTCATGAATGTTGATTTTTAAAAGATTTTTGTTGTGATGTGTTTTTTCTCCTATAGTAACAGATTATAGTCTCACAGAATCTCAGAGTTGAAAGAATCTTGGAAGACCATCTCGTATCAGAACAGAAATCTCTTCAACAAAAAATGACAAATGACCACCAAGCCTCCACTTATCCATGATGGAAACTGCTCTGATTCTCTAGAAAATAAATCTTTATCTAGGGCAACTAGATGGCACAGACCTGGGCCTAAAATTAGGAAGACTCATGACTCTGGGCAAGTCACTTAAACCTGTTTTCTTCAGTTTCCTCATTTGTAAAATAATCTGGAGAAGGAAATGGAAAATTACTCCAGTATCTTTGCCAAGAAAACACCAAATGGGGTCTCGAAGAGTTGGACATGACAACAACAAAATCTTTATCTCTCAGATTCACTGTCAGTTAGTAAACATTTATTAAGTACCTACTGTTCTGTGAGGTTTGATGCTAAGTTCGAGGCATAGAAAGAAAGGTGAAAGACAGTCCCTACCCTCTAGGAGCTCACATCTAATCACTTTCTATGTCTCTGAGTTGGCTCATTGGCAGTATCCTCCTTCCCTTCCCTTCACTAATCCTATACAAATCCTTTAACTACCTCCTCTTTCATGAGGCCTTCCTTGATCATTCCAGATCATACAGATCTCATTCACCTCTGTTAATAATGATAATAATAATACCCAGTACTTATTTGCTCTTTAAAGTTTGCAAAGCACTTTAGAAATATCTCATTCTGCCCTCCCAGCAATCCCAGGAGATAGGTGCTATTTATTAACCTCATTTTACTGAAGAGAAAACTAAAGCAAACAGAAGTTAAGTGACTAATCCTGGGTAACACAGCTAGTAATTATCTGATGCTGGATTTGAACTTGTGGTCTTCCTGACTCCAGGAGGACCAGTGCTTTATCCACTTCCCTACCTAATATAAACTCCTATACTCTACACTATACAAACAAGCATTTGCTATTATATTGTTAGACTTCCATTCAAATCTTCATTCTTACTGTGTGACTCTGGACAAGCCATTTAATCTCTGAACCCCAGTTTCATCATCCAGAAAATGAAGATAATAATATTTGTCATACTTCTCTCACGGGATGATCTCTTGTGTGAGCGAACCTTTAATCTTTGACAGGTGTGTGTGAGTGTTCTCCACAATACTTAGCACAGTCCTGAACAAATAGTTGGTGCTCAGAAAATGCCTATGGACTTAACCAGATGTACTCATCTTTGGGTAAAGAGAGTATAAGCTCCTTGAGGAGAGGAACTATGTCTCCCGAGCACCTAATACAGTACTTTGAAAATAGTAATATATTGAAAAACTGACCAAATAAGGGTCAAACCCTTGAAGCATACTCAAATTTGCCCTTCTTGGCAGGTCATATAGAGTGTATACAATATTTCCTACCTGCAGTCAATCCAACAGGTGGAACTTTGAAGACTGTGTTCTTGGCCATGATGACTGAGGTGCCATGAATGACTTATATGATGATGAAAAATTTTCTGACTTCAAACAGGATAGCTCTGAAAATTCTATGTTGAATCTACTAGATATTTTATAAGAAAAACAAACTACACCTAATACTTATAGTTTGAAGTTGCATGTACAATGTCATTTTTCTGTTCTACCATGCATATGTAAATACCTTTTGACGGGTGGGGATGGGGTTGTTAAGTTGAGAATTTTCTGGTTGGCTGAGGATTTGGAAGAACTAATGATTCAGTCAAGCTGAGCCTGAATTAAGTGTGAGGACAAAAGATTCCAGTAGATGATCTTTTGATGTTTTTTCTGGCAGCTTCTAAGTGCGGAGGATTGCTTCAAGCTGCTGAGTGAACGAGTGTGGTTGCCTTTGTTTCTTTTGTCTATTTGTGCTTATTCTTTCCAATTCTAAGTGACTGCATAGCCAGAGACAGAATAAAGCAGGTTATGACCTTGTGAGTTTCCAAAGGTCAGAAGGTTACCTGAGGGCCAGCAACCAGGATCAGAGGCAGAGGCCACCAAGGCAGGAGCAGTAGCCACAGCTGAGTGCAGAGAGGAACCATTTCTAAGTAGCAATCTGCTTGGCCCAGTCCAGCAAGGAATTGACTTTGCAGCTAAGATAGTTCCCTGAAAGCTTCCTCTAAAAGCAAGGGAGTGACTTGTCTGTTAGCTAAAATGCAGATTTTAACGTGGTAGAATGTTGTGAGCAGATTTAAAAAAAAAAACAACCCAGTGTTCCTCAAATCTCCAAGCAATCAAAGACTCTCAGGACCCAGAAGTATCCCTTGGCTAGTTCAGGTTTGAGCCCATTCTCCCCAGGGGCCTTTTGAATGTATATATGTTTGTAAGTGAGTATAGGATTGAAGACTATGCCTCTTTGGGGAAATAGGTCTGTAACAATTGTCCTTGCTATACTTACTTGGTAAATAACCTTTTAAAACTATTTAACTCTGGCTAATTGATCTTAGAGGGAATCATTTCTGGGAGGGACTTGGGAGAATTAGTATTAGAAACCCCAACCCATCAGGGTTATCCCTAGAATCCTGAACAGAGGAGTTGTCAATCTCCCTCCAGGGTTCCAATTTATCAGTGCAAGTGAAGATCAGGGAGAGTGATCCCAAAGTGGGTGTTGTACTTGGTACTTAAAAATTATTTATCCAATTAGAACTAAGATGAATTTCTTAGAAACCAATGTTATAGCATTTAGAAAAAGTAACTTGGTTAATATACCCTAAAGAAATTGGTCCGGGGGGGCGGAGTCAATATGGCAGAGTAGAAAGACGCACGTATGCGAGCTCCAAACCCACAGCCCATAGATTTAATGTAAGAAGAGCTCCCCAGAAGTTCTGAATCACTTCAGGGTGTGCAGAAACATAGTGGAAGAGATTTCCATTCCAGAGAGCCCTGGAGAGCCGTCCCCAGGGTCCGTCGCGCCCCAGAAAGCGGACCCCACCCCAGCGCTGCCCTGCCCGAGGCCCCAGAGAAGCTGATCCGAGCAGGCTTCAGGGATGGAAGCTCCGGCGGCCTGGAAGGTCCTTCGGCCCACAGACTCTACAGGTCAGTGAGAGACATGCCTGGGCTGGCCGAGAGGGGAGCGGGGTGTCTCTGTGGCTCGGGCCCCCTCAGGAGTAAGCAGCAGAGGCAGAGGCAGGAGCAGGAAGTGGCGGAGGAAGAGGCGGGGGTGGCGGCGGAGGTTCTCAAATTAGAATGGAACAGATGGAGTCTAATGACTTTACAAGAAACCAAGAGATCACCAAACAAAACCAAAAGAATGAAAAAATGGAAGAGAATGTGAAATATCTCATGGGAAAAACCACTGACCTGGAAAATAGATCCAGGAGAGACAATTTAAAAATTCTGGGACTACCTGAAAGTCATGATCAAAGAAAGAGCCTAGACATCATCTTCCATGAAACTATCGAGGAAAACTGCCCTGACATTCTACAACCAGAGGGCAAAATAAGTATTGAAAGAATCCATCGATCACCACCTGAAAGAGATCCAAAAAGAGAAACTCCTAGGAACATTGTGGCCAAATTCCAGAACTCCCAGGTCAAGGAGAAAATCTTGCAAGCAGCTAGAAAGAAACAATTCCAGTATTGTGGAAATACAATCAGGATAACTCAAGATTTAGCAGCTTCTACATTAAGGGATCAAAGGGCGTGGAATAGGATATTCCAGAAGTCAAAGGAACTAGGACTAAAACCAAGAATCAGCTACCCAGAAAAATTGAGTATAATACTTCAGGGGAAAATATGGTCTTTCTATGAAACAGAGGACTTTCAAGCATCCTTGATGAAAAGACCAGAGCTAAAAAGAAAATTTGACTTTCAAACACAAGAATGAGAAGAAGCATGAAAAAGTAAACAGCAAAGACAAGTCATAAGGGACTTACCAAAAGTGAACTGTTTACATTCCTACATGGAAAGACAATATTTGTAACTCTTAAAACTTTTCAGTATCTGGGTAGTTGGTGGGTCCATACACACACATGTACACGCATGCACGCACACACACATACACACATGCACACACACACAGAGACAGAGAGCACAGAGTGAATTGAATAGGATGGGACCATATCTTAAAAGAAATTAAGGTAAATAGTGAGAGAGAAATGTAGTGGGAGGAAAGAGGGTGAAATGGAATGGGGTAATTATATGTCATTTTAAGAGGCAAGTAGGAGACTTTTTAGTGGAGGGAAAAAGAGGAGAGCTGAGAAAAAAAAAACAAGAAGTTTACCCTCATCACATTTGACTAAAGGAAGGAATAAAATGCACACTCATTTTGGTATGAAAATCTATCTTACAGTATAGGAAAGTGGGGGAGAAGGAGACAAGCAAGGGGGGGGATGATGGAAGGGAGGGCAAAGGGAGGAGGGAGCAATTTGAAGTCAACACTCAGGGAGGGACAGGATCAAAAGACAGAAGAGAAACAATGAGGGGCAGGTTAGGATGGAGGGTAATTCAGTTAGTCTTACACAACACGACTATCATGGAAGTCATTTGCAAAACTACACAGATATGGCCTATATTGAATTGCCTGCCTTCCCAAAGGGAATGGGTGGGGAGGGAGGGATGGGGAGAATTTGGAACTCAAAGTTTTAGGAACAACTGCTTAGTATTGCTGTTGCTACTAGGAAAGAAGACATACAGTTAATGAGGAATAGAAAGTCATCTGGCCCTACAGGAGAAAAGAGAAGATGGAGACAAGAGAAGGGAGGGATGACAGAAGAGAGGGCAGATTGGAGATAGGGAAAATTAGATGCTTGGGGTATTGGGGTGGGGGTGGGGATAAAAGGGGAGAAAATTTGGAACCCAAAATTTTGTGAAAATGAATGTAAAAAGCTAAATAAATAAATAAATAAATATTAAAAAAAAATTGGTCCAAATAAAGGAAATCAGTTAATGTAATCAAAGAAATGAATTGCTATCAATTTCCATCATAATCATCAGATTTTCCAATACTTAAAGAAATTAATTCAGACTATTCATTGAAAGGTCAAATACTGAAACTGACGCTTCAGTACTTTGTCCACATAATGAGAAGATGAGAAGCCATTTAAAGGCAGGGTATCAGGTCTTGGAGGTAATAATGATCATTTGGCTCTCAAAACAGCCCTGGAAGGGAGGTACTATTGTTATTCCTGTTTTATATATGAGAAAACAGAGGCAAACAAAAATCAAAGGAGTATTTCC
The DNA here is from genome assembly GCA_023548195.1 of Bettongia penicillata ogilbyi. Classification (NCBI taxonomy): domain Eukaryota; kingdom Metazoa; phylum Chordata; class Mammalia; order Diprotodontia; family Potoroidae; genus Bettongia; species Bettongia penicillata. The sequence goes on along the minus strand of JAJHZJ010000416.1, from coordinate 853,430 downwards.
ATCACATGATACAGCGTGCCCATCTCATGATGGGGCATGTTACATAGTATGTTCATTACATGATGAACATGTGATACAACATGCCTGGCAATGATGTGGCATGCTCACCACATTCCTGTACCATGTCATGATGTATTGCATGTGTGCCCATTGCATGAACATGTGTTTATCACATGACATAGCTTGCCTGTCACACAATGTAATATGTCTGCCACACAGCAAAACATGTCTATCAGTGACATGGTTTGCATGTCATACAATATGACATGACCATTGTGTGATGTTGAGGGGGTGCTTGGGTGCCTGTGTTTGGACCCCAATTCTAAAATCACATTTATCTCTAAAAATCACATTTCTGTGTAGCCTCAAAACACTATCCCAGGCAATTTTTCCCCAGCCCAGGGACAGCCTGCCCTAGATCTTTCTTCTTGCTACAGTAGCCAGCTGCACCTACAGAATTTATTAGCTTGAACCAGCTGTGTACTGGCTGAACTGGCTGTGTTCTGGGTCATAAAGATATTTACTACTCTCTGACCAATCATATGTATCCTAGACTTAGACATGTGTATATTCCCTTATGTTTATCTTGTCTAACAAGACATTGATGAGAGCAGCTTGGATATTTCTCTGTCAGCCCTGACTGTTTAGTTGACTTGGTGATGTTTCAGGCCTAAAACCATACCTCCATGTAGCCCCACCTTGGGCTATTTCCCCAATGAACTCTGCAAAGCAGATATTAAAAATGTGTATTCCTTTAAGAACTAACCACTCCCTAATCCCACCCTGAATTATCTACTCATCACACTTGGCACATGTTTTACTATAGAATATCCTATATAAACTTTAACTGTACCCCTCTAAGGTTATAGGTTCTTTAAGAACTGTTGCCCTCTGAAAAGTGTAATAAATCTTTACCATCTTGATCTCAAGAATACTTGAGTCTGTGAATTCTTTTCAGACAGTCCATGAAGGGAACTCCAGTCTTGGGGTTCCTGTATCTTTCCACTCCTCATCAATGTGATGTGTCTGTCACATGACATGGCACAGTCATCACATGACATAAACAGACTTAAAGAGATTATGGAGGGTAGAAGGGCCTAGTGTGCTTTACAATTCATGAGGACATGAAGTTCTTCAATCACCCCATGCTTGTTGCTTAAGGGCATAGTGGAAATTGAAAGAAATTTATTAATAATAACCCAAATATTAGCGATTCCAAGAGAGTTGAGTTGCTGCTGAAGGGGAAGCAAATGAATTTAAAAATACAAACTTTTTCCCTAAGGGGTCTCATTATAGACATTGGATGAAGGTGAATCTAAGTTTCTTTCTCCCTCCCTCTCTCTCTCTCTCTCTCTCTCTCTGTCTCTCTGTCTCTCTCTCTCTTTCACACACACACACACACACACACACACACACACACACACACTATCACCACCTCCACCACCAGCACCAACCACCTCATAAAGTCCTGATACCATTCACCTCCCAAAGAAGCAGTCACATTCTCCCATGCTCTGTAGTCCATAGCGATGGCAATTTATCAGAGAAATAGGAAACAGAAGTAGCTACTGGGTGGAAAACAGAGAAGAAAACAAAGCAATCAATGACCCCCAATAGACTGCAGTTTAATCAAGAGAGCAACATAACAGATAATATCAGCAGACCATTGAAAGACATTAACTCCGTGGGGAAATATTAAAGCAGAAGCTTTAAAGTCAGAGAGGTATTCCATCAGGGATGTCCTAGAAGCATAAATGGTCCCCACTACCAACATATCTTTTCCCCTTCTCTGGAGGATCTGTCTTAGTGTATTTCTTCATGCCCCTGGGGAGCTGGAACTGTCCTTGCTGGTTTTGTTGCTAGGCCCCAGGTTTGTTCTACTGTGTTAGTAGCTCAGCTAGGCTTTTTATGTCTGCTTCTCTCTGAAAGCCTAACTCTCAATCTAGGGCTAATTCGCCCTTGAACCCACAGTTGGCTACCTTCTCTGCTGCCAGGGGATATGTTCCTTGAAGTTGCTTCCTGTCTTCAACTGTTTTGACAGACCCTTGTGACTCTAAGCTATATTTCCCCATTTGCAAAATGAGGGAATAGGACTTGGCTTCTAAAATTCCCTCTTAGTTTTCTGCGATTGTATCTTTAAGCACTGGCAAGCTTACTAGAGGGTGGGGGTGGGGGTGGGGGTTCCAAGTTCTATTTTCTACTCCTGACTTACTGGATTTCTTTCTCCATCATGTCACAAACCTCCCTTTCATCTTCCTTTTATGTATTGTCTTCCCCTACTGTTGTTCAGTTGTATCAGTCATGTCTGATTCTCCATGACCCCACTTGGGGTTTTCTTGGCAACGATACTGGAGCGATTTGTCATTTCCTTCTCCAGCTCATTTTACAGATGAGAAAATGGAGGGAAAAAAAGGTATAAGTGACTAGGATCACATAGCTACCAAGTATCCGGGGTTGGATTTGAACTTAGGAAGATGAGTCTTTCTAATTCCAGGTCCTGCAATTTATCAACTATGCCACCTAACTGTCCCCTATTGTCTTCTCTTACTATAATTTAAATTCTTTGAGAGCAGAGTCTGCTTTCTCCTTCTACTTGTATTCCTAGAGCTTAGCACAGTACTTGGCACATAGTAAGTCTTTAATAAATGCTTGTTGACTTGGCTGACTGTAAAGACTATCACAGTAGTGATCAAATCTTCAGCCAATCAATAGCAAATTGCCCTTAAAATTTCACGGGGAGAACTCCTTCACAAGGTCTAAACCATCTGTTCTTCACTTTATTTGGGGGTGAAACCTTTCTCAATATTTTTAAGTGCATAAATTAAAATACAAAGGATTACAGAGTTATCAAAATATTTTTTAAAAAAAAGCAAGTTCACAGATCCAAGGTTAAGAGCTCCTGGCTCAGAATCTTCTTTGCATTCGGTTTAACTCCTTCTGTGATTTGATTAACTAAATTGGGTGAGTAGCAGGGAGTCCCCTTTTTCCGCATGAAAATTATTTCGTTTGTTCCTCAAAGAACGCTGTGAGGCCTGGTAGTGAAAGTTTTACTGTTATGATGCCTTTATATGATGCAGTCAGTCCAGAAATATACAAGGAATCAAGAAACAAGTGATTATCGCATGCCAATTAAATACAGAGGATAAAAAGAAAATCAAAAGAAGGAAACATGTTTTCCATGATTGCACATATATAAGCTATAGCAAATTGCTTACCATCGTAGAGAGGGGAACAGGGAGGGAGGAAGGGAAGAAATTGGCAACTCAAAATTTCACTTAAAAATGTTTAAAATTGTCTTTTTGTGTAATTTCTTTAAAAAAAAGAAAGTCAAAAGCAGTTCCTGCCTTCAAGGAGATTACATCCTCATCCCCGCCCCCAACATATACTGTTCAGTCCATTGACACCTACCTCCTTTCTGTTCTAGGAACAAGCCACTCCATTTCTCTGGGCCTGGCCATTTTATCTGGCTATCCACCATGCCTAGGATGATCTCCCTCCTCATTTCCCTGGCTTCCTTTAAATTCCAGCTAAATTTTCACCTTGCGTAAGAAGACTTTCTCAATGCCATTTAATTCCTTTTTTCTTTAATATTTTCCTCAATTACATGTAAAAAGAATTTTTAGCATTCTTTTTAAAAATTTTGAATTCCAAATTCCTCCCCTCTCATTGAGAAGGAAAGCAGTTTGATATAAGTTATACACGTGTAGTCATGCAAAACATATTTCCATATTAGTCATATAGTGAAAGAAAATACACACCAAAACAAACAAACCTCTCCCATGGAAAACAAAAAACAAGAAAAATAAAAGTAAAAAAGGTATGATTCAATCTGCATTCAGACTCCATCAGTTTTTTTCTCTGAAGTTAGATAGCATTTTCATCATATGTCCTTCAGAATTATCTTGGATCATTGCATTGTTGAGAGTAGCCAACTCATTCACAGTGGATCATTGTATAATATTGTTGTTGCTATGTACAATGTTCTCCTAGTTCTGCTTATTTCACTGTGTATCAGTTCATGTAAGTCTTTCCAGGTCTTCCTGAGAGCATCTTGCTCATCCTTTCTTATAGTACAATAAATGCTATTCCATCAAAATTATATACCACAACTTATTCAGTCATTCTACAATGGATGAATATCCCCTCAACTGCAATTCTTTGCCACCACTAAAAGCGCTATAAATGTGTACATATAGGTCCTTTTCCTTTTTGTTTTTTATCTCTTTGAGATACAGACTTAGTAGTAGTATTGTTGGGTCAAAGAGTATGAGTGGTTTTATAGAACTTTGGGCATAGTTCCAAACTGCTCTCTAGAATGTCTGAATCAGTTCACAACTCCACTGGCAGTGTTTCAATTTTCCCACATCACCTTTGACATTTATCATTTTTCTTTTCTATCATGTTTGCCAATCTGATAAATGTGGGGTGGTACCTTAATTTGCATTTCTCTAATTAATAGCATCAATTCCCCTTAATTCTAATATCTTCCCTGTTATTTCCTATCCTGTGTATAATTTGTGTATACATATTTGTTGAGCTCCTTGAGGGCAGGGATTGTCTTTTGAATTTCTTTGTATCCCCAGTGCTTAGCACAGTGAAATGAACATGCCAGATGCTTAATAAATACATATTGACTGACTAGTAGGAGAGACAATACGTAAGTATCTATGTGAGTATATATATATATATATATATACATACATACATACATACATGTATGTATGCGCACATATACATAATATGGATGAAAAGTAATCTCAGAGGAAGAAGCATCAACAACAGGGGTGGTGGGAATAGGGACTGGGACAGGCCTCCTTTAGAAGGTGGTGTTGAACTGAGTGTTGAAAGATGCCAGAGAGACTAAGAGGCAGGGACAAGACAAAACATTTTAGGCAAGGGGGAATCTTAGGATGCTGATAGATTTTGAGCTAGAAGGGACATTAGATGTTAAGGAGTCCAGCCTCTTCCTTTTTACAGAGGAGGAAATTGAGGCTTGGAAGGATTATGATTTACTTGCCCAAGTTCACACAGACTTGCCCCTGATTGGACAGGTGCCCTACTACCTGGCACCTTTCTTCTGGGTCAGAGGGCTATGGAAAGACAGTTCTAAAGGAAGTTGCATGCAAATTATATTTTAAAAACTTGCCAAGGCATGAAATCTTATCCTACTGAGATCCCAAATTGGAACCTATAGCCTCGAGGCCACAAGTGGCCCTCTAAGTCCTCAAGTGTGGCCCTTTGACTAGATTCAGGCGTTGAGACCACAGGTTCCCCATCCCTGGCAGATTTTATTTCAGAGTTTGCTGCTGGGGACTTAGTATTTACTACCAGTAGCAAAGTTTTATGGCCCATTTAACTATCCTCAGTGTGCAAAACTTCCTGTCAGGGTTTTTATTGGGATGGTATCATCACAGTGACAGGGCATCTGCCCCATGCTGTGGTGAGAAGCGATCCCTCCTCTCCACCCTACCCCCCATTCTCTTTTTATTGTGCCTCTGGTTAAATATGCAAAATCCCTCAAAGATTAGGGCCCAACAGGAGAAGCTGGATTGGTTGATAAAGGCAAGAGCATTTGTTTCCCTTTTCAGGACTCTTCTCACTCTTTCTTGCTTAGAGAATCCCTTTCCAGGACTTTCTAAGTCATAAAATATATTTTCATGACTAGCATAGTGCTCAGAGCCTAGCATGGTGCTTTGCACATAGTAGGTGCTTAGTAAATATTTTTTAAATTTGAAATTGTAATTTGAATAACTGTCATTCTCCTATTTATAAAAGTAAGCTATCTAAATTAAGTACTCCCCCTCCCTGCCCAGTCCCTCCCCTTTTCTTTTTTAAGCCTTCTAAAATAGCTGCATTGTGTGGTAACCTTGTCAGCTCTTGATAAATGGACCGTCCCCAGCAAATGCAGCGCTTTGCCTTCTGAAAGTATTCTGCTGACTGGAAAGTATTTTGAGCTCTCCAACTCAGGAAGGGTTGCAGTTATCCCCATTCTTAACAAGAATTACTCAGCCTTTATAAAGTACCTATTATGTGTCAGGCATTGTGCTAAGTGCTGGAAGTAAGGTATAAAAATACAGGAAAGGTAGGAGGGGAAGGGGTCAGGTTGTGAAGGGCTTTCAAAGATAGAGAATTATATATTTATTCCTGGAGATAATAGGCAACCAGAAGAGTTTATTAAATGAGGGCTACAGTTTACTTGGTCCCTCCGTCTAGCATTATGGACTGTGGAGGCTCAGGGACTTATCTCAAGTCTGCTTCCACATACTCACTATGGCTATATGACCTCTAGCAAATCCCTTAACCTATGAGAGGCTCACTTTTTTATCTGTCAAATGAACTGGTTGACCTAGAAGGGCTCTAAGGCCCTTCCCAGTTGTAAATCCTTGACCTTTTGTTCCAAATCCCTGCCTTTCTTATGGTACATAGGGCTGACCACAAGCCTCCAGACTCTGAGGTGCCCTACAGGTGTATTAACTAAGTACAGCCTAAAGTGTCCCATGGGGTCTGAGCAGGTAGCTTTGAACTGGGTTTCACAGGGTAGATGGAAAGAAGGGGGGAGGGGGAAGAAAAGGGGAGGGAACAATAACAAATGAAGAAAAAATTAAAAAGGAGAAGGAGGCCTTTCCAAGAATTGATGAGTACCAGGACAGCCTTAGAGACATGAGAAAAAAGAAAAGTTCTATTTGACTAAAGCACAGAATTGGTGGAAGGGAGTAGGGCCAAAAGGTAATAGTGAGAACTGGAAAGGACTTCTGGGGTCATGAGTTCCACACCCTCATTTTACAAATGAAGAAACCTAGGCCCTGAAAAGGAACTTGACTTGCTCAGAGTTTCCATGGTTAAGGAGTGAGCTGGAGAGGATTTGTGCCCCTATGGCACCATACTAAATTCAGGACATTGGGCAGGGCTAGTTTAAGAGGGAGACAGGGGGGACCCCCACGAGGTCACCAACCCTGGTGTGCCTGGTCCTATTTGACCTGTGGTTCCTGCCCCATATCCACTGGAATCCGTTATGATGAGCTCTCCTATTTCCAGCATTTGATCTGGTCGCTGGCCTTGCTCTGCTCTTGTTTCTCTGTGCCAAAGAATCTGGTGGATTGTATGTAGGGGAAAGGGCTGAAGATCCACACATCGAAACAGCAAGATTTTCTAGATTAAATCAAGTGCAGTGCTCCAGGAACCAAGCAGTATTATTACCGCCCACAATAACTAAACTTTTCAAGGATATATAATTTTATTGGTGTGGGTATTCCCTCTCTGGATGGGGATCACAACCTCTAAACATTAGGAAGTAACCTTTCTTGCTCCTTCCCCTCCCCCTCACTAGAATATAAACTCCTTGAGGACAGGGAATTCATTCCTTTTCCTTTGAATCCCAATTTGTTGAACTAAATATTGGCATAATGTACAATCTTGAGCATGTCCTTCTGCAGCTCAGTTTTCTCCTATATAAAATCAGGGCACTGAACTAGAAAATGTCTAAGGTGTCGTGCTCTAAACTCTGTGAACTTATATGATAGTCAAGGTGACCTTGCCTAGGCATGCTGGGAAGTCATTGATTTGGCATTAAAAACCCTTCATAACAGTCCTCTCCCCCTTACAGTCTTCTTATACCTGATTTCCCCACTCATCCCCTACCCCACCCCCACACATACTCTGCAATCCAGTGACATTGGCTTCCTGGCTGTTCCAAGAACAAGACATTCCTTCTCTCACTCCAAGTATTTTCACTGGCTGCCCTGAATGCCGGGAATGCTCCCCTTTCTCATCTCTGCCTCTAGCTTCTCTGGCTTCCTTCAAATCCCAACAAAATCTCACTCTTTTTTTCTGTAGAAAGGTATCCATTTTCCAACACATATACACAACCGAACATAAAACAGTCATAAGCTACTCACACTCAATGGCATTTCAAGGAAGCATCTGAAAACCTCAACAATTTGGTGATGGTTGTTTTCTAATTTGGGTTTCATTTTTCTCCCATCACATGCAATCCATTTCTGTTTATATAACAATGAGTATTAAAATTTATTTATTTAATACTATTTAACATTAATTTATTTAAATCATTTAAATTTTGTTCCTTATATTTAGATGATAGAAGCAAGTTGTCAATTTAGAGCTGGAAGTAACCTCAGAAGACAGCTATTACGGTTCCCTCATTTTGCCTGAGGAACCTGAGCCCCAGAGAGGAAAAATTACTTGCAGAAGGTCACACTAGGATTAGGTAGAAAAGTAAGTGTTAGTTCCCAGGTTCTGTGAAAATCCCACCTTTTCAGGAAACTTTCCCTGTTCTCCCTTAAAGCTAATGCCTAGCTCCTTTGTACATAAATGTAGGTGTGTTTTCTCATGCATTAGACTTGCATCTCCTTGAAGGGAGGGGCTCTTTTTCACTTTTCTTTGGCCTTGCATAGTACCTGGCACTAAGTAGATGCTTAATAAATGTTTATTGACTGAGTAGCTGGCTGGTAAAAAGGAAACTAGAGCTCCCCAGTCCCTGACTTGATAGTTTACTGAATAAGGCAAGAAATTGGTGTTTGGCTAAGTTGATTGACAGCCCAACTGAAATTTTAGGTGCATGTGGTGATGTGAAGCCTCAGATCTCCCTCCATATAGGACTGAGGCCATGGTCCCAAGGAAACAGATGAGTCAGTCAGTGGGTGGTGGCTGATGAGTGGTGTGAGCCAGCCAGATTCATCTGCCTCTCCTTCACTAGTGCCTTGGAGACAACCTCTCCCTGGATGTTGCCATGGAAACAATCTCTCTCTCACCTGTGCCATGGAGACTGCCAATCCATAGAGAGGCTCTGGGAGTTAGATGCATGCTAATGTGGGCTGAGTCCTGTCTCCTCTGCTGCCAGACAGTATGTAATGGACAACGGAAACAGGAAATTCCCACTAAATTTAAAAATATAAAGTCATTCTTGGAGATATTCAAAACCCTGACAAAGCAATGGTGTCCCCAGGGAACATTCAGGCTTAAAAGGATAACTTTCCAAATTTATTTTCTCAGGACACTCTGCAAGCTGATAATAGTCAAAACTGAAGGAAATTCCCAAATCCTCATATCTTACAGATGCTAAAAGTCAGCAGGGACATTTCTCAGCAGGGCGTAATGGAAAGAGCCCTGGTCTGGGACTCAAGAGAGCAGGATATTTAGACCTAAACTCTCACTGAACAGATGTGTGAGCTTAAGGTCAGCAGTTTCACCCCTGGATGTGTGACCTCCCAGCTGCCACCCTTCATTTGAGTTGGGAGGAGGCTGAGTGGTCCTCAGTAAAGGACAGTCGCTTTGCCTTAACTGAATATCAGAAACCTATCTCCAAGCAGTTTCCTTCTTTCTTTTTAAAAACAGTCAATAGTTTTATTAAAGAGAATGACAACCATGTGACAAAATAAGAAAACTTGTGAGATATAGCCAAAGCAGTACTTAGGGGAAAATTTACAACTCTAAATATGTACATTAATTTAAAAAAATGAAAAAAAAAAACAAGAAATGGGGCATTCAACTAAAAAAACTAGAGAAAGAATAAATCCAAGGAGTTTCTTGATATTGCTTTGTGAGGACTATCACACAGAGGGTGGGGATGTGAATTGAAAAATTAAATAGTCTCTGCTCTCAAGCAGCACTTCTACCTGTGATGTGTGTGGACAAAGCACATAGACTGATAAACACAAGTATAGCAACTAGTCAAAAGAGGAAAAGAGCCCTAACATCTCAGGGTATTAAGACAGGGGTCATGTAGGAAAGAGTTGGGAGCTGAGCTGTGTTCTGAAGGACACTGGGCATTCTAAGAGGTAGAGCCAAGGAAGGAGGACATTGCAGATATGTGAGACCATCTATGCAACATAAAGAGGCTGCATGCTGACTGTTGTGCCAGCAGGCCAGTTTGGCTAGAATTGAGAATTCAGGAAAGTAATATGAAAGAAGACTGAAAAGGTAAGTGGAAGCCATATTGTGGAAGGTTTTAAAAGTCAAGCCGAGGTTTCTGTATTTCATCTGAATCAACAAAATCAAGCCCCAAATTATAGATTGCCTTATAAATACTTATGCTGAAAATTTTACAAGAAGCTCTTTCCAGCTAAGTGGCACAGTGGATAGAAGAATACCAGCACCTGAAGTCAGGAGACTGAGTGTCTAGGCATTAGGATCACACAGCTGAGCAAGTCACTTAACCTTATTTGCCTCAGTTTCCTCATCCATCAAATGAGCTGGAGAAGGAAATGGCAAACCGCTCCAGTATCCAATATCCAACACACCACTGGTTGCTGATGTTAGACTTGATAAGACTTAGCACCTAGTGGGCAGGGGTAGGGGGGAGAGATAAAGGGTAATGAAAAGGGAGGAGTCAAGGATGATAGTTTGCACATGACTATGTGACTAGTTAGGGAAGAGCTGGAACTCAAACCTACGAATTCTGACTCCAAATCCAGGGCTCTTGAAATGTACCATGCCACTTTCCTAGATGAAAGGATATTTTTCCAGTGATGAAATGGTGATATTTTCTGTACTCAGTGAACCTGAGAAAGGTATTCCCATATGAAAATAAGTGTAACACAAACATAAAACAGAATAGATTAGGGGCAAGGGAGGTTCCTAGTTCCTATATTTGACACACCTTCTTTTGTTCCTGGGTGGAGTTGGTTTGATAGGGCTGAAAGGATATGGACCACAAAATCTCCCAACAATTAGAGCTGCCCCAAAGTGGAATGGATGGTCTTGTTGGGGAGGGGGATTTACTAGAAGTCTTTTGGCAGAGATTGGAGGGTCACTTGTCAAGCATGTTGTAGTGAGAATTCCTTTTGAATATTATTTAGTTTGGATGTTTACTGTCATTGTTGTCCAGGCATGTCTAATTCTTCATGACCCCATTTGGGGTTTTCTTGTCAAAGTACTAGAGTGGTTTGCAATCTCCTCCTCCAGCTCATTTTACAGATGAAGAAACTGAGGCAAACATGGTTAAGTGACTTGCCCAAAGTCACATAGCTAGTAAGTTTCTGAGGCTCAATTTGAACTCAGGTCTTCTTGACTTCATGCTCTGAGTTCTTTCCACTGAACAACCTAGCTGCATTCACTGTGCCACCCAGCTGTTAAGGTCCTCTGTAACTCCAAAATCTAGTGATTCTGAAGACCTTAGTTTCCTCCTTTGTAAAATGGGGACATTGAACAAGATGACCTCTAGATCTCTTTTAATGACAAATTCTCTGTTTGGAGACAGAAAAGTCTCTCACCCATTTATTCAACCCCGCCTCATTTTCCCCCAACTTGGACCCAGGCTGATAAAGGCTGCTACTGTCCATGGGCCTTATCGTAGTCCTACCTCTGCCCTGAAGTATACAATGGCAATGACTCAGTCTTTGCCCTTGGGTGACAATGCTGCCATCCCTCCATGGAGAGAATTTGCAGCTGTCAAAAGGAACAGGCAGTCTCTGGGTTGAGTCTATCTGCAGTAAACATGCCTTTCCAGCTGGGCCCCTGGGCTCTGACAAATCCTCAGAGTGACCACAATAGGGACAGTGAACAATGCGTCAGTCCCTCTTCAGGGAGGCCACACTTTGTCCCTCCCAGACTCTCCAGGCTATGTTCCAATCAAGCTGACTGTGCTCTAAACACAAAGTACCTTCTCAGTGTGTGTATTGTGGTGACGGTGCTCAGGATGTGGTATCATTATCCTCCTGAGAAAAGGTCAGGCTTTGTCAGGAAGTATGAAGGATGATATGGCTCAAGGCCAGGTGACATCAATGAAGACTGATATGTGTTTGACTGTGCAGCAAGAACCATCCTTCTGCGGAGCTGTTAGAAGGCCAATATTTGAACAGCACTTCAAGTTGCAGGGTGGGGATGGGCAAGAGAGAGAGAAGAGCAATTCTGGTCCTCTTTTCTGGGAACATCATCCCTGACTTCTAGGCAGGTTGCAGACTCAACTCAACAGCCTCTTTTGACAACTCAGTGCTTTGTAAAGTCCCTTCCATCTCTCATTCTAGCCGACATTAGACTGTCAGTCCTTTGAGGGCACAGGCCCTGTTCTATAATTATTTATTTCCCTAGTGCCTAACATTAGGCTCTCCAGAGTGGACACTGAAGAAATGCTTGGAGTATGATACTATATGGTGTTCTCTTATTGAATTCTGTCCTGTTCCATTACATTCCACTTCACTTCCTTCTAATGATGCTTCAGAGTCACCTAATGATGTCTTTGCTTTGAACTAAACATATTCATTGTCTGATTAGAGGAAAAGTAAATACTTTTGTTGGAGTTTATGACCCATGATTTTGAGTGGATACAGCCCCTTATTTGGGGGACTTCAGATGTGAGAAGGGGTATTTCAGGTGGTACCAAACATAACTATTCTCTCTGTCTATACATGTATAGCTATATATATATATGTATATATATATATACATATCAAGAGATATAACATACATATACACACACACACATATACACATATATTATTGTTCAGTCATTTTTCAGTCACACCTAGCTCTTTGTGGCCCCACTTGGGGTTTTCTTGGGAAAGATATTGGAGTAGTTTGCCATTTCCTTCTCCAACTCATTGGACAGATGAGGAAATTGAGGCAAACAGGATTAAGTGACCTGCTCACAATCACGTAGCTGGTAAGTGTCTCAGGTCAGATTCGAATTCAAGAAGCTGAGTCATCCTGATTCCAAGTCTAATGTTCTTATCCACTGTGCCACCAAGTTGCCCTATATACATACACAGAGAGATCCGTAAGCACACCCACCCACATACATTCACATGCATGTATGTTTATGATCATACAACAAAGGTCAGTATCTGTTGGCATTGATATGTGTGTCATCTCTCCCATTAGAATGTGAGCTCCTTGAGAGGATTGTCTTACTTTTCTATTTGTATCCCCAATACTTAGCACAGTGCTCTGCACATAGTAAACTCTTAATAAATGCTCTTCCATGATTCATTCATTGGCAGATGAATTCCCCAATGAGTGTCTGAGCCATTGGGGGCTGTGACTAGGTCTGAAATGGAAATCCCCCTTCCCCTTCTCCCAAAGGTTGGGGAGAGCCAGAACCTTTCAAGAGGAGTAACCGAGCAGGCTGAGGGGAAACATGAGGGGCAGTGAAGCATTGTACTGGGAACCTTTAGTATCACTACCTTGTATATAGAGAGAGCACAACTGTAATTACTGGGGAGGCTGGGACCTCCATCTATCTTGCCACACATCTGTCCCTAAGCAGCTCCAACAGAGGTGTTCTGGGGTGAAACAGGAGAGAAGGATATGGAGACTCAGATACTGAGTCTGTTGGATCTGTGTGAACTGAGCTAAGTGAAAGCCAGATACAGTGATATCTGTAACCATGGCAGAACCCAGAAAGTTCTATACTCCCATTCTCTGCTTCTTCCCCTTTTCCTCTATATATTTTCTATATATTCTCTTCCCTCCTCTATGGGGAAATGAATCTGATGTACCAATATGAATGCATGCAGTCTTTTTGCTTTCTCTTTTGCCACTTGTTTTTAAAGAAGTTGCTTTCTCTAAGAGCATCCAGCTATTATTGCTATAATGGTTTATCTATATCCTTGGGGAACAGATCAGTGGTGCGGTACCTAGGAGAAGGGGGAGATTTTCATACATGCTGTGAACATTGCTAAAATGGGGGCTTGGACATCTACTGAAAAGAGATTTTATTTAGTCATGTTTAATGGCTTCCCACATGCAGAGAAGGACAAAATGAATCATATTAAAAGATCCATGGGCACCACTGAGCCTTCTAGAAGTCCCTGGGGGAAGCGCTGGAGTTAGCTCTTCTGAGGTCATTTGCTTCAGGCATCTATGGTCCCTTTGTTCTCCCTTCATAAGTTAAAAACAAAAAAGCAAAAAACAACTCAGCTAGCCCCTCACCTGGAGGGAGGAGAGAGGAGTTGGGAACACAGACAGCCCACATAGGAGTGGGGGCGGCCAAAAGGAAGTAGCTGGGGCAGCCTGCTCCCCAACCTTTCACCCTCTGTCCCACAGACTGCCACTCATACCCTCCTATTAGAAAGGGCTCAATATAGATATAAACATGTGTACGGTTGGAAGGGAATTCAGAGACCATCCTGTTCAACATCTTCACTCTCCTGATAGCCAGCCAGGAGAAGGGAGGAGATGCAATTAACGTCTAGATGAAGCCAGGTGACACAGTGGACAGAACAAGGTCCTGGAATCAGAAAGACCTGAGTTCAAACGTGGCCTCAGACACTTAGTTTCATGATCCTGGGAAACTCAATTTGGTCTCTGTCTGCCTCAGTTTTCTCAACTGTAAAATGGCAATAATAATAGTACCTACCTCATAGGGCTGTTGTGTGGATCAAATGAGATATTAGTAAAAAAGCACATAGTGGTACATAGTGGGCACTTCATAGTACCTATTCTCATTCCCTTCAAAGTCATATACGTCCTCTGATGCCAAATCCAGTGCTCTTTCCTCAACATTTACTAGAGAAATCAGAGAGAAAGCTCAGCATGGGTCAGAGTAGTCAGAGAAGGTTTCATGGAGGAGGTAAATTACATGAAGATTTAATTGGAAGGGGAGGTGAGGGGAGAGATGGGAAGTGGTGATGGGATCCTCTAGGTCAGAACTCTTTTGAGCCTCACAATACTACGTATTCAGCCCTGGATGGTTACAGGCATAGCCAGCACTTTCATGGAGCAGATACTAGAAGGACGAGAACTATAAAGTATACATGTGGCCACAGACACAGTATCATTCCTTGGCGGCTGAGCTTCCAGCCCTTCCTTCTCTGTCACTCTCTTACTCCAGGATCATGGCATGAGTCCAATCTTCCGTCACTTTGGATGCATGTAAAATGGACTTGCCCACAGTGGACTGTTATATAGCAAAGCTCCGTTGTATATATTCATGTTCAAGGTCTTTCTTGTCTTTAAATGTTGCCTTCCCTTTGTCCAGATGTTAAAGTGAAAGAAAAAAAAATTTTGCCATGAAGCAAATACTCAGCATTGTTGGCCCAAATTATATAAAATAACTCTCAGAAATAAAGTTGCTAAGAAATCTCACTAGAGTCTCTTTGGAGAAACTAACCCTATGATTTTAAAATCTAGAAAACAAATATGGGGTCTTAGAGGTCTCTGGTGTAATGCTCTCATTTCATAGATGAGGGATGTAAATTTCAGGGACATTAATTTGCTCAAAATCATCCAGCTAGAAAGCTATCAAAGCTGGGATTCTAACCCGCAATCCTTTGACTCCAAATTCAATGCACTTTGATCACATCATGTTGTCTCTCTAGACAAAGCTAATGTATATGTTTTTCCATATCTGGTTCTAACTACACACATTCCTAGGACAGCTCAGTGGCAGAGTGGATAGAGTGCTGAGCCTGGAGTTAGGCTCTGACTCTGAACTCATCTTCTTGAGTTCAAATCTGGCCTCAGACACTTACTAGCTGTGTAACCCTGGGCAAATCACTTAACCCTGCTTGTATCCTTATCTGTAAAGTGAGTTGGAAAAGGAAATAGCAAAGCACTCCAGAAGTTTTGCTAAGAAAACCCCCAATTGGGTCATGAAAAGACAGACACGACTGAAAAACAACTGAGCAACAAAAATGTCTGAAAGGAGAGCTGTGAGGAAGCAAGATACAGATTTCAAAACTCATGCATCCAGTGAGACGTAAGGGAAAAAGGAGCTGAGGGAGACATAGAACACAAGTTCAGCCTCACAGTCCCATGCAAGAGGCTGAGTCTTCTTGAGACTGTCTCAAACCCCTATGAGCCAGAGAGTTCCTCATGTGGCCACATCTCAACAGTGTTTTAAGCGTCACCAAACTTTATTCTCACAATTACCCTGAGAAATAAGTAGCAAAAGTACTATGATCTACATGTTAAAGATAAAGAAACTGAGATTCAGAGAGGGTTTAAGTAACACCCCATAGATTGTGTACTTAATCTGGGTTAGAACTGGGACCCAAACCCAGGTCTTCAGACTCCCAAGTTAGTGCCTGTGTTAACCTCTGTGGAATCCACAGGATGATGGACGCTACAATGTGTCAGGTTGCAGCATGCGAGATGCTTTTGTACTCCTAGCCTGATTGGCATGTAGGATTAGTCAGTGCAGTGGAAAACAAGGTAATAGGACCTCTTGGGAATTTGAAAGACTAGAAATAGCTCTTCCTTTGCACTTAGGCCCTACCCCCATTCTCCTGAATAGCGAAGGTACTAAAAAAAAAAGGTCAACAGGAAATTAAGTTCTCTGTGTGCTGAGGGTCTTGAAATGTTATGTTAAAAACCAAACTTTTACTGACCATCTATAAAAAACAGGGGATTACAGATTTATGAATTTGGGAGTCCAGTCTCCTTATTTTAAGATAAGAAAAGCAAAATCCAAAGAAGTTAACTGACAAACTGTTATAATTGTCAGTGTCAGAGGAGGTAGGAGGTATGCAGGATTCAAACCCGTGTCCTCTGATTATAAATCTTTCCTCTACCATGCTTCAATCTTGCCTTAGAGATGGGTCCCTTCTCCCTATAACCTTCTCTTCTGATTTTTGAGTTTCTGTCCTGGACCACTGCTTCATCAGATGGCCTGGCTAGAATTACTTCACATACTTTCCCCTGCTCTACAGCTAACTTTCATGTGGGGTTTTTTTCCTCTCTCATTTAAATACGAGCTCCTTAAGGACAGGGTCTTTTTTTTTTAGCTTGTGTTAGTACAGTGCCTGGGACCTTGTAAGTATTTAATAAATGTTTTATTTTTTTGACTAATCTATGTTTGTCTCTTCATCTCTTTTTCTTCCTATCTTTCTGTCTCTGCCTTTCTGCCCATCTTTCTAATTTGTTTCTCTCTTTCTATCTACCTATCTGTGTCTCTGTCATGTGTCTATCTATCTATCTATCAATCGTATCTATCTGTCTCTATCCTTCTATCTATTTCTCTATCTATCTTCATACTTACTTATCTATTAGATCCTGGTTAAGGAACACAAGAGGCAAGGGGATAACCTGGTCAACGATCACCATACAGACCAGTAGAGAAGTCTGCTTCTGGGTGTGAGGAGACTGGGATGTTTAAGGATTAGAAGGGTAAGACATGCAAGTGCTGTCATTCACCACACAGGAAAGCTCTATTTATAATCTTCACTTCTCTAGGAATAACTATTATTCCATGGAAAATACATAAGGACAGCAGAAAGCAGGCAGATTGCTGGTGTATGTCAAAGTGAGTGGATGAGACTAGACTTGCTTTGGAGACTACGTATTTGAAATTGGTAGTAGGATTAGTGGCTGTGGCATTATTTTGGTGTCAGTTCTTGGCACAAAAAAAAATGGAGTAAGTACCATGAAGGAGCAAGAGAAACTAGGAAGTGTGGTGGTAGCCATGCCAGAATGATTCTCTTGGGGCAGCTTCTCCTATGTGGGCATCATGGTATATGTGGGGTGTTCACTGTTGTCTTCCTTGGTCAGAGCACTTGGTTTGCTGTTCTACTACACCCATGTGGTATACACCAGAGTGAAAATGAGTGACTCCCAACTCAATGCCTTTGTATTGACCGTCCCCCATCCCTGGAATACTCTCTCTCCCTATAGTTTCATCCTGGCTTCCTGTATGATTGAGCTAAAGTCTCATATTCTTCAGGAGACCTTTCTTGATCTTCTCCCCCCATATATATCCTTCTAGTGCCTTCCTTCTGAGATGACCTTTCTTTTGCATTGTATACATCTTGCATGAACATAGTCATTTACATGTTGTCCACCCCATTAGAATATGACCTTCTTCAGGGCAGGGACTTTTTTTGACCTTTCTTTGTATTCCTAGAGTTGATGTCCCCGGTACATAGGAGTTGGATGTTATCCTTTGTTCTCCAAGAGGACCAAAATGTGTCCAGCTGTGGCTGATCAGACCAATAGGAGCTTGAAATTCTCTATTACAGGTTGGGCACAGATGATTTGTGTGAACATTTGGGGTGGATAATCTAAATCTGCACATCCTACGTTGAGTAAAATAAATGCATGTAGACATGGTACATGGATGGCATTCAAACCTGTCATAGCTGATGGGCCTGCAGATATCCAGAGAGATCCCCACCTGGATATCTGCCTGCCTCTTCACATTCAATAGGCCCCATGCTGAATTTAGCATCTTTCCTTCTAAACCTATTTCTGCTTCTGACTGCTGTTTTTGCCAGTGACATGATTCTTCATATAGTCTCCCACGTATTATCTTTGAATCTCCTATCTGTCTCAGCCCTCACATATAATTCCTTACCAAGTCTTCTCAGCTGAGTGCCAGCAATCTCTCTCCCCCCTCTCTCTCTGCCCTCTCTCCCTGCCCCCTCTCTCTCTCCCTCCCTCTCTCTCTCCTTCTCTCTCTCTCCTTCTCTCTCTCTCCTCTCTCTCTCTCTCCTTCTCTCTCTCTCCCCCCTTTCTCTCCCTGCCCCCTCTCTCTCTCCCTCCCTCTCTCTCTCTCCTTCTCTCTCTCTCTCTCTCTCTCTCTCTCTCTCTCTCTCTCCCTCTCTCTCTCTCTCTCTCTCTCTCTCTCTCTCTCCTTTGTTCACACTGCTACCACCCAAGGGTAGGTCCTTATTATCACTAACCTAAACTACCTCTCATTTCTGCCTCTACTAATCCATTCAATATACCTCTGATTGGTTAGTTTCCCTTATGCAAAAACCTGATCATGCTTATCCTCTGTTCAAATTCTTCTGCCTTTCTACTAACTGAGTAAAAATCCAATTTCTTTTCCCCACCTCCACTCCACCCACCTGGTGCCTCCCCACATTTCCTGTCTTACCTCATACAATTGCCCTCCATGGATGCAATGCTTTAGCCAAATCATACTGATCTCTGCTGCCTGTACATGTACCTTTGCTCACACTGCTCCCTAGGCCTAGAAGGTGCTCCCAACCTAAAATACCTACCTCTCTTTTAAAGCCCAAATCAGACACCATGTCCTCTTGGAAGCATTACCTAATCTTTAGTGCCTTAGCCAGAATTCCCCTTAAGCCCCATATAGCACTTGATTTTATATCACTCAACTTATAATACCATGTATTATAGTTTATAGGTATTGGCTGCTTTGTTCTCTGATTGAATGAAGGCTTCATTAAGGAAAGGGCTATCTTATCTAAACTTGTTATCTCTCCCAGTACCTAGCATGATGCTCTACATACATTAAGAGCTTAATAAATATGTGATGAATTTGTTGAATATCTTTGTGATATGAATATCTTAATGAATGAAAAATGAGCTGGGCATTCTCTTCTGTTGTGAAGTGAAGACCATTCCCCCTTGTTCCAAAAAGATCTTAGTCAATTCTGAGAATGTGGGGAACTTTGGTAAGAGAAAGGTACAATCAATGATGGAATAAAAAGATAGTAGTAGCCTAGGTCTAGAGGTAGTGTAGTATAGACCTGGAGTCAAGAACATCTAGGCTCAACGTTTGCATCAGAGACTGACAAGCTATGTGACCCTGGACAAGTTACCTAACATTTTTATGATTCAGTTTCTTTAACTAGAAAATAAAGAATTTGGACTCAGTAGCTTCTATAATCCCTTTCACCTCAGCTTAATAAATGTTTATTGATTTCAGCTCTTAATCTATGATCCTACAATAGGATCATAAGGTGAGAGAGACAGAGAGAGAGAGAGAGAAAGATCATCTGATCCAACCAGAGGAAGAAACAAATGCAGAGAAGGGAAATATTTTTCCTATGGTGATACTGGTAGCCCCATTAGCAGAGCCTGGATAGGAATCTAAATTATGTGACTTCAAACTGAGTTCTCCTCCCAAATGAGAGAGAAGGTCTTGGAATAGAAATCCTGATGCATGTCAACAAAGAAAAGAAGCATTTATTAATTGCCTACTATGCACTAAATGCTTTACAAATATTGTTTTCTGATCATCACAACAACCCAAGGAGGAAGGTGCTATTATTATCCCCATTTTACATTAGAGCAGACAGAAGTAAAGTGATTTACCTAAGGTCACACAGCTAGTAAGTGTCTGAGGCTAGATTTGAACTCAGGTCTTCCTGACTCCAGGACCAGACCTCTATCCACTACAGCACCTAGATGAACATAAATAGCATAGCTTTCAGTTCATTTATTTGCTGCAATAAGCCTTCATGGAATATACTAAGTTGCAGAAATTGGGGGTTGGGGAAAACATCTGAATAGTTTTTGTTACTTCTTTCAAGCTTCAAGGATCTATGATTTCATCAATTTGGGTACCCCCTTTCATCATTCCAGTTGGAGATCAATTCTCACCCTAGTATTCATGAGATTTTCCGAAGCTAAAAAATAAAAATTTACCACCTAGTGGTCAATCCTCTGGTGCTGATTATATTCTAAAAATTTTTTAAAGGATCATTTTCATGGTTTAATCATACATCTTAATCTTAATATGCAAATTTCAATGATTAAAAGTCAACATGGAAATAAAAGGCTAACCTCATTTTCCATTTTTTGGCGTTGCAATGCATTAGTAAATTAATATCTTTGTAGTGCTTTGAGATTTATGACATGTTTTTATGTGATTTATCTCATGTGACCTTTATAACATTCCTATGGATAGATACTACAGGAATTATTAGTATTATCTCTTTGTTACAGATGAAAAAGTTTAGACCCAGAAAGAGTAAGTGGCTTGCTAGTGAGCCTCAGCAGCAGGAATCTAGATTACCTGATGCCAATTGCAGTGTTCTTTGAACGCAAGCAGCCTGCCTCTCTTTTTCATTGTTGTAGACAGATCTTGCAATAACCTCAGTGTAGGGAGTTCCCAGTGAGGCTCTTTTTGGTAAATAGCATTTTATTTTTTCTAATTACATGTAGTTTTCAACATTCATTTTTTATAAGATTTTGAGATTCAAATTTTTTCTCCCTCCTCATCCCCCCTTCCAAGATGGCAAACAATCTGATATGCATTACACACGTGCAATCATGTAAACATATTTCCATGTTAGTCATATTGTGAAAAAAGAAACAGAACAAAAGGGAAACACCACAAAAAAGAAAGTGAAAATAGTATGCTTTGATCTGCATTCAGACTCCACACTTCTTTCTCTGGATGTGGATAGCATCTTCTATCACAAGTCTTCTGGATTTGTCTTCCATCGTTGTGTGGCTGAGAAGAGCTAAGCCCATCATAGGTGATCATCTCACAATGTTGCGGTGACTGTGTTGAATGTTCTCCTGGTTCTGCTCTCGGTGAGGCTCTTAATTTGCCAAAGAAGACTGGTACTTGCTCTGTAATTTCAAGTTGCCCCTGGGCAATGAGTGGATAAATGAATCTGGAGCAGAGTCACACAGCAAGTACTGTATATGTCAGAAGCAAGTCTTGAACTCAGGTCTTCTGACTCTGATGCCAGACTCTATCCACCACAGAATGCTGCCATGAGACTATGATAGACCATGATAGAAATATAATGATAGAGATGGTATAGCGCATTAGAAAAAGCAAAGAATGTAAAGTGTGGTGACCTAGATTCAAATACTATCTTTATGTCTTTCCTCTTGTATGACTTTGGACAAGTGACTTAAGCTTCTGGGGCCTCAGTTTCCTCAACTTTAAATGAGAGGTCAAATGGACTAGATGCCTTTCCAACACTACATCTATGATCATATATTTTCTTTAAAACAAAAACATGCAAAAACGACAAATGATCAGGAAAGGCCAACAAAGTCATGGTGAGGAGGAAGCAGAAAGAGTCTTGACCTACCTTTTTAACCAGGCCTTAAGAAGATACTATTTCTTTCCAACAGAATTCATTATCTAGCTGGGGAGTTATACAGTCAATCAGTAAACATTTATTAAGAGTCAGGGACTATGCTAAGGGCTAAGAATACAAAAAGAGACAAAAGACTGATCCTGCCCTGCCCTGAATTCAGGAGTTTACAATCTAATCTAATGGGGTAGACGACATGCAAATAAATATATTCAAAGCAAGTTATATACAGGATAAATAGGAAATGATTAACAGAGAGAAGACACTAGATTTAAAAGGGTTTGGGGAAGATTTCCAGTAAGAGATGAGATTCTAATTAAGACTTCAAGAATGTCAAGAAGGTCAGTAGTCAAGAATGGAAAAGAGAGAATATTCTAAGAACGAGGGACATCCAGAGACAATGTCCAGAGTGTAGAGATGGAATGTCTTCTTCTTGGAAGAGGCAGGAATCCAGGGTCACTGGATCCAAGAGTATGTGTTGGGGAGCGAGGTGTAAGGAGACTGGAAAGGTAGAAAGGGATTAGTTTATGAAAGACTTTGAGTGTGAGATAATCTGCCTTTCTCTTTTATGTTGCTCGTGTTCAGGTTCAACATAGAAGAGTATGTTGTGGGGCAAGGAAATGGAGATGATACCAGGTACATAAAGGTGGGAAACTCTGGAAATATTGGCTCCTTTTCCAACCAGAAAGTTATTAAATTTAAAGTGTGCCAACTAATCCTAGTGCTATGGAGAGAGGGAATGAGCTGGTCTTTTACTGACACCTGGTGGCTAGATATAGGATTACCACCCCTCAGGTTGCTTCCTTTCTAATCAATCAATCAATCAATCAATCAATCAATATTTACCTCCATTTTCCTCCAGCACAGTGACATAGAAATTGACACTGTATTGTCTGAACTGAGGTCACACCTGCTCCTAACTGGGAGTAGAAGTAGAGCTGTGAGAAGGAAAGTCAAAGATTTTAATAGGAAAATGACTGCCTCCTATCATGTCTAAGAGAAGCAGCCCAACACCTACCCACCTCCAGAGTCTGACTCTTGCCCCTAAAGAGGTTAGAGAGGAAAGTGAGTTCCCTTCCTAGCAGGCAGGATCACATAGAAACACCCCTGTGAGAGAAGACTCCCCGTGATAACTCAGCCTAGTTACAACTGCTCCCTTTCGCCCCACAGAATGCTCATTCGGATGGTCTCCTCTCTCTACTGCTGAACCAACTCTGCCCAAAGGCAACATGGTTGTGGCCAATTTAATAGCCTCTATCAATAGTATCAATAGTCCCAAGCTAAATGTCACCTCTATGTGCAAGAAAGCATGGCAATTATTCATTATAACTAATCCCTAGTATTTCACTGCTCTCTTTCCTAATTACAGTGTTCGTAAGGTGTCAAAGGCAAGGCCCAGACCCCATGAAGCATATGATACTGGGTACAGTCAGAAACAGATTAAATGTAATTGGGAAATATTTTTTAAAATACAATAAAGCATAGATAATATTACACTTTGAAACTAAGTCAAAATGCTGCTTACCAGTGGCCTTTATGCATGGATTAGTGAACCCTGTTTCTACATGAGTTTGATACCACTATTCACAGTAGACTCTCATTAAAACCATTTTAGTGATACTTCAGCTTCCCTTAATTGGTGCAGTGGTCTAAAATCAATGGCAGGGGGAATAGTTCTGAATGGAGAAGGCATTCAATCTCGAACAAACGTTAGTCAAGCAGAGTTTTTCTGTCTCTTTTTAAAGAAGAAATGCAAGGGTCCAAGGAAGTAGAATGCTAATAATAAATAATCTCCCATAGAGGCTGACCACAGGGCTTGGATGTCAGAACAGAGTACAGGTGAGTAGTTGGTTATAATGTCTGGGTATACTTGAATACTTGAAGACTGATCCCCAGTCAATAGGGAGATATCAAATATGGCCAAAATCCACACGTGGTTTCACTGGATGCTATCTCAAGGGTCAAAGTCCTAGAAAAGAGATATATCTTTGTCAGGGAAGTTTCCCAAGTATCCTAACAACAAATGCTTCCTGGATTCAACATTCTTAGCTTGGTATAAATTTGCATAGGGCAGCTAGTGGTGTCACGATGGATAGAGTACTGGGTCTGGAGTCAGGAAGACCTGATTTTAAATCCTACCTCTGACATCTACTAGCTGTGTGATCCAGGACAAATCACTTAATCTTGTTTGCCTCAGTTTCCTCATCTGTAAAAGGAGCTGGAAAAGGAAACATCAAATCACTCCAGTATCTTTGTCAAGAAAACCCTAAATAGGGTCATAAAGAGCTGGGCATGACTGAAAATGACTAAGCAATTACACACACACACACATGCACACACACACACACATGTGAGGGTGATCATACAATCTCAAATATGAGGTTCTATGGAATCGAAAGGTGTAAGTATGAAATATGCCTTAACTTGGGTGCTCAGACAATCCTAACATCTCAAAAATAAAAAAGTGGCTTTCACTTTGTTTATTCAATTGTATTTTATTATTTTAGATTACTGAGCATTTATTTTTTCCCATATTTTCTCTCGGTTTTGTCCCTGAACAAGAAACCCACAACAAACAGAGAGTATGTTAAATAAAGACTACATAATAATAAATGAAGAAATAAAAAAGAAAAAGAAAACCAACAAAAAACATATTCAAGCAAAACAAGTTCCCATATAATCCACGTCCAAAAATAATGTTTCCTTTTGGATGCTAGCCCATCTCCTCTCTGTCACGAGGTGGGTAGTGGCGCTCATCATTATCAGCTCTCTGGGATCATGGTTGAGCACTGTACTGATTAGTCTGTCAAAAATGTTCATTTTTCCATTGCTGATGCTATCGTATAAATTGTTCTCCTGTTATATTCACTTCACTCTGCATCAGTTCATACGTATCTTCTGAGTTTCTCTGAAACCATTTTTTTCCTTCATTTGTAATAGCACAATAGTATTACGCTGCATTCATATACCGTAATTTGTTCAGTCATTCTCTAATTCTCAGGGAAAACTTTGAACTAACACCAGATTGTTGTCATGGTTAATGACTTACTGTATAGTTTGAGATCTTGTGCTACTAGACTTCCTTCATTCTCATTTTGTTTTCATCATTTCCTTTAAAATTCTTTAATTTTGTTCCTTCAGATGAATTTTGTTATTATTTTTCTAATTAAAGTAATCCTTTGATATTTTAATGAGCATGGCATTGAATAAATAAGTTAATTTAGGTAATATTACCATTTTTGTTATATTGGTTCTGCCTTTCCATGAATAATTTATGTTTTTTCAATTATTTTGAGGTCTTTGTTTCTGTAAGGGACAGCTAGATGGTGCAGTGGATAGAATGCCAGGCATGGAGTCAGGAAGACTCATCTTCCTGAGTTCAAATTTAGCCTTCAACCCTTACTAGCTGTGTGACCCCTGGCACATCATTTAACCCTGTTTGCCTCAGTTTCCTCATCTGTAAAATAAGCTGGAGAAGGAAATGGCAAACCACTCCAGTATCTTTTGCCAAGAAATCTTGAAATGGGATCACAAAGAGTTGAATAATGACTGAACATCAACAAACAACATCTCCCAAACAGTATTTGGTGATTGTATTCATAGAGATGATGATAATCACATTAAATCATAACTATTCATATAATCCTTACAAATCCTTACAAATATCTCATTTCCTTCTCACAACAACTCTTAGTGGGTGGTATTATTATACCTACTTTACAGATGAGAAAACTGAGATAGAGCTTGACTTGCCTGGCATCACATAGCTAGTAAGTATCTGAGGCAGAATTTGAACTTAGGTTTTCCTGCCTCCATGCTTAGCATTCTATATACCACACCATCTAGACGCCTCATTTTTGTGTGGATCTTGGCAGGTAAACTGCCTAATTTTTAATATATTCTATAAATACTTTAAAGGGAATTTCCTTTTCTATCTCTTCCTGATGTGTTTTCATCTAAATGTTTAGATGCTATGAAATTCAGTGTACATATAAAGTACTGAAATTTATTCTTTGTCTGTTGTACATTTCAGCAAAATGTAGTTTCCCTATTTATCTCTTTTATCTTTTTTTCCTATTGCCTTATATGAAATCATGATTACTACTACTGTTTTTCTGAGTCCAGCTGAAGCATAATAAATTTCAATGCTCTCCCTTATTTTAACTCTGTATAAGTACTTACATTTTAAATATGCTTTTGCAAACAGCATATTATTGAATTTTGCTTTCTAACCCATTCCCCTCTTCCATTTTATGAGTGCTTCTCTCCTTTACATTTAGAGCTATGATCATTTAATAATTATATATTTCCTTCTACTTTATTCTCTTATTTTTTTCTCTTTGCTTCTCAATTCCTCTTTATCACAGGTTTTTAATCCTTTCTTTCCCCCACCCCCTTTTTATAATTCCTCCTCTGAGTTTTCCTTAATTTACTCTTTCTTTTATTCCTGACATTTTCCCTCTCCTTATTTCCTCTTGCTTCTTATTAATAATATGCATGTATTTCTACACTAAAATATTTATGTGTGTATGTGTGTATTCACTGAGCTTTTCAGATAAAAGTGAGGTTTAAGGGTTACTCCATCCCTTGCACTTTCATATAGCTTGTGCATGTTGGTTATGTGATAATAAGTGAAGTTAATATATTTATAATTATAAGTTCCCTCACCTTACTGCCCCCTTTCCCCTTAGTTTATTTCCCCTTTTTTCCTTTTTCAGGATTATCAAAATATAGTAAACCACTCACATGTCTTATTTCCATATTTCACATCTTATTTGACTACCTTCATAATCCTTGATGACATTAGGTTTCTGAAGGAGTCCTTTTGTCATTCTCCCCATCCCATAGAATGCAACAGTTCATATGTATAAATTCCCTGCTGATTGCTAAATTGTGTTTACCTTTTTATGTTTCTCTTGACTACTATGTTTGTATTTCAGAGTTTTTACTCAGCTCTGGTCTACTCATTAGGAATTGTTGGAAGGCCTCTACTTCATTAAAGTTCCATCCACCCCTGCCTCTTCTGTAGGATTTTATTCAGATTATCCGGGTAAGTAATTTTTGGTTATGAGCTTTTATATTTTTTGCCTTTTGGAAATATTGCATTCCATGTTCTCTACTTCTTTGGAGTGGGGCAGCTAGGTGGTGCAGTGGATAGAACACCAGTACAGGAGGCAAGAGGACCTGAGTTCAAATCTCACTTCAGACACTTGATACTCACTAGGTGTGTGACCTTGGGCAAGTCACTTAACCCCAAATGCCTCATCCTGGGTCATCTCCAGTCATCCTGATGACTATCTGGTCACTGGATTCAGATGGCTCAGGAGGAAAAGTGAGGCTGATGACCTGCACAGCCCTCCCTCACTCAAAACAAAGTCAAGTGCAAGTCATGTCATTATTTCTCTGATGGCATGGTCTTCTTTGGTAATGAAGGATGAACTCACACATACACACACACACACACACACACACACACACACACACCTCTTTAGAGTGAGTGGTAGATTCTAAATCTTGAAAAATTCTGACTGTGGTTCTTCAGTATCTGAGTTCTTTTATTCTGGCTGCTTTCTGTATTTTTCATTTGAGTGGAAACTCTGGATTTTGGCTTGGGAATTTTCATTTTGGAGTTTTAGCAGTAGATTCTATTTTCATTTTTCTCTTATTCTAATATATGTGGGTGGTTTTCTTCTATGCTTTCATTAAAATATCCAGGTTCTTTTAGTTCCAGATATTCAGACTGTTCAAAGATTCTTGAAGTATTTCTCCTTGATCTCTTTTCTAGATGAGTTGATTTTGATACAAGATACTTAAGATAGCCAATACTTATTAAGTGCCTAATATATTCCAGGCACTGTGCTAAGTGTTGGGATTACAGAGAAAAACAAGACAGGTCTGTCCTCAAGAAGCTCACATCTCCTTTATAAAAGTATTGTAACTCTTAAACATCTTCCATGTTTTAGGAATTCTAATTGATTCTGTAGCCCACGCTACATTTTTCTTTGAGGCTTTGCTCTCTGTTCTTTCGGAGTTGTTTCCTCTTTTGGATTTGTGTCCTGGGCATCCCTGGCATCATAAGAGTTCTTTATCTTTTTTATTGTTTGTTTATTCATTTCTTCAGTTGCGCTTCCCAGATTGGTCCTGTAATTCTGATAGGACAGTTAGGGCCTCATATGCTCTTGGTGAGTCATCTCTTGACTCGCTGCCAGGGAGAGAGTGACAGTACAGCAAATGGCATGTCTTTTTGCAGGGTCTGGTTTCATTATCATCTCTCCTGGGTTAGAGAGACAGAATGAAGGTCATCTTTTGCTCCAGGGATTTGGCTCTAAGATCCCCTTTCTTGGGTAGAGGATGTCTTAAAAGGTGAATCTTCAATTCTCCTTCCACGTATCTGAGCAATACCCGCTGAAGTTTTGTTCTTCATCTCCGAACTGAATCCCAAAGACAGAGCTGTGGAGTCTGTGCCTGGGGCTGAATGTAGCACATCAGAGCTGTGGACCCTTTGCCCATTGTCGGAGTCCAAGATCCCATTCTCTCTGGTTTTTTTTTCCCTAGGAATTTTGTTTTGGAGGGGAGAAGTCAAGGCAGTTGGGGTTAAGTAACTTGCCCAAGGTCACAAAGCTAGTAAGCGTGTCAAGTGTCTGAAGCCAAATTTGAATTCATGTCCTCCTGACTCCAGGGCCAGTACTCTACTCACTGCACCACCTAGCTGCCCCTCCATTCTCGCTGTTAATGTTTCCAGAATTTGGCTCTGTGATCCCAGCTCATCCCTTTTCCACATTTCCTGTCCTAGTCACTTGCCTGTGGTTTTGAATTTGCGATCTTGTATTGCAAAGATAACCCACTGTGGTTTGTTCTTAGACTTCTGACCACTAACTGGTCTGGCACGCATCTGGTTTCTTTGAGTAGCTGTTGAGGGAGCCTGGCCATACTGCTTCCTAACACTCTGTTATCATGACTGGTAACCCTGTTGAGTTTTAACTTAGCTACATGATACATTCATTTTAATTTCAAAATATGGACTATTGTATTATATAATAAACACAGAATTTCATAATACAGAAGTTTAGAAATGAATGTAAGGCAATAGACATGTAGTAGGTGTAGAAATGGTAGTAAGGCACAAGGTCAGATGCTAAATTATCTATTTGTATCAGGCTTTGGGTGGCCCTATTTACATGCAAAAGAGTCAGAAATCCTGACAAAAACAGTTTACTTGCCTTCTGCAAATAGATTATCTCAATGCACTTTATCTATCTAGTCTTTACATGGGTTAACTGGAGAAATTGAGACTTAAGAGTCTAAAAACAGTGAATGAACTTTAGTCAAAGGCAGTTGAGAAGACAGCTTGGTGCCTAGAGTTGGGGTGTCACTGTTCTAAGAGTCAGCTCCCATAGGGGAGACTCCTTAGGAACAGAATCGAGGAAGCTTCTTTCTGGTCCTAGGCACATTCTTTCTGAAGTTCTTTCTGGAAGAGCATAGTCAAGGTTGTTAGCTAAGATAGACACAAGGGCTGCAGAGAGTAGGAAGCCCTGTGTCCTATCGAGGGGCAGACCCAGTGAATTTAGCAATATAAAGAGCCTAACCAAACGTCTTATCCAGGGAGGAACAGGGTGTGGTCATCATGAGAAGATATCCAGAGTCCAGAGCTGGGATGCCTGGTTCTCAGTTCAGCTGGAATGAACACTCTCGGACTATAAAAGTGCTAATAATAGCTTTACAAAAATCCTTAAAGTTTCTAAGAACATTGGTGACTAAGGATGCATGATGAAGAGTCACATGTGGCTTCCCATAC
This sequence comes from Bettongia penicillata ogilbyi, assembly GCA_023548195.1. Classification (NCBI taxonomy): domain Eukaryota; kingdom Metazoa; phylum Chordata; class Mammalia; order Diprotodontia; family Potoroidae; genus Bettongia; species Bettongia penicillata. Next base: position 823,934 of record JAJHZJ010000416.1, on the reverse strand, counting down.
CTTTCTTGATACCTCACAAAGGCCAATCTTGGGTCCTACTTCACCAGGTCAGAAAATCAATGTCCTCCTATCACTCCCTCCTCCTTATATGGCCCAAATGGTGGATGCTATGAAAACCTAGGCCCTAGGGTCATTCAAGTCACTATTAAAAATATCTCAGGGAAAGAGCTATGCATCTCTGGACTCTCCCCTTCCTTTATTTTATAACCTTGTTTTTCTGGACTTTTCCTTCCTCTAGTCTATTAAAAAGATGAGATAGATAAACATACAGAAACAAAATGAACATCGTAGCATAGTATTCACTCAACCCAATGAACCCAGCTACTCATCTTTTGACAAAAAGTTCTGGGAAAACTAGAAAGCAATCTTGAAAAGAATTTAGACCAAGATTTCAGACCATAAGTTACAACTATCCCCAAACAGATCCATAACCTAGATAAAAAGGTCACTTCTTAACAATTTTGATTATATGCAATTGATATGCTTTGTATAGACCAAATCAATGTAGTCAAAATTAGAAGACATACAGTTATTTGGAGTGGGGGGAGGAGGGGAAAATCTTTACAAAAAGTTTCTCTCATAAAGGTCTGATATCCAAGATATATAAGGAATTTTTTTCCAAATATGCAAGAATGATAGCCCTAAAGAATAAATAATAACAGGTAATTTCAAAGAAACTCAGCCAGCAACAGAAAATTGAAAAACATGCTCCAAATCACTAATAATTAGAAAACTGTCCATTAAAACAATTCGGACATTCTTTGTCATATCTATTAGATTGGCACAAATGACAAAATCACGATTGTCAGAGGGGCTTTAATAAGATAACATTTTGGTGCATTGTTGGTGGAGTTGCGAGTTGGTATGATTTAGAACTATACCCAATGTCACTAAACTTTACTTATACGCGTTGACTTAGTTTTATTACTAATAGGCCTACACCACAAAGAGATGAAAGAGGAAGAAGACTAAAACAGAGAGATACTATGATGGAGTTAAGGTACAGTTAACCAACACAAAATTTGTTCTGCTTGACTATTCATATTTTTAACAAGAATTTTGTTTTGTTTCCCTATCCCAGTTTTTTTGGGGGGGGCGGGGGAGTAAGAAGAAAGGAGGATTGTGATAAGGAATTTAAACAAGAAAAAAAGTCATTAAAATATTTTTTTCAAAATCCATAGAATGCCCGGCAAAATCATAATAAGCAGGACAAATCTGAGTGTTACATGTTAATTGTATTGTGTAAAAGAGAAAAGCATCCTATGCATAACAGAGATTCACAGTTTTTTATGCAATCTTCTTTTTATGTTCAACTTCATGTATGGAAATCTTGTTTTATTTGGTGTTAAGTTCAGAATTTTTTAAATTAAATTTTAAATTAAAACTAAGTTTTGAAATTAAATTTTAAATTAAAAGGTAGGAGGTATAGGGAATGCTCATAACAAACAAATGCAGTTGCCAACAGAGACCCAAGTCCCTGGACGAGAGAGTGTAGTCCAAATAAAAGATTAAACCTTCATGTATTTGCTACCCAGTAGGACCCTTATCTGTGTCCAAATGAACTTAGCACCTGAGACAGAGACTCCTCTCCTGGAAATGTAACACCTTCAAGCCAAGATCATAAAAGGAAACTTACCAGTCCCTATGTAAATGAAAAAAAATCTGAGTGGTTTTTTCCCTTCTAGGGCTGTTGCTGGTCTTATATAGATCTTGCTTTATAGATGCTTGTTTTTCTAAAAAAGAGTTCCAGAAAAACCTCTGGTTTTTGAAGTAAAAAAAAACATGGCAGAGCATATTCTTCTTATGAAAAAGAGCTAGCCAGCTAGCCAGGGTTGAAGCCAGAAAAATGGAGAAGGGTCTCAAGCATTGGCTGGCAGAAACTATGAATCCATCAGAGGAAACACACTAGACAGGAGTAGGCCAATGATAATGCCATAACCTGAAGCCATTAAAGGCCCGTCAGCACTGGAGATGTGAATTTCTGGTCTACATGTGCATCTTGACCACATATCTTCCTTAAACCCTTCCATGTATATATCCCAGTCACATATGCTCCCTTCACGTGTGTGCCCTGGTCTCACCTCTGCCCTACATGTGTCCACATTCCCACTGATGGTGTTTATAATTGTAGAAGAGAGAAGAGATCTTATTGTTACTTTATTACTACGTCACTTGTTTTGAATGAATTGGATCCTCCGGATCACTATTAAAGATAGCCACATAGATGTTTAGTTTGTGAACTAAAGTTTTAGTGGATGAGGACTCACAAAGTACCTCAAACCCAGGGTAGCCTTCTCTGGGAAATTTGCCCTGTGAGTTTGGGTTGTGTGTGTATAATGAGGGAGAAGATGCCTCCAACTATGACATTTATATGTTTTATTTCTGTTTATAACTTTAGAATTTAATTCTTCAGAGCTTACCAGTTCTCCTAGACCAATTTATCCTGCAGACTTTTAAGTCATGGGATCCTTCTTACCCTTTTTCTGAACCCTTTGACATTTGGTCTCCTAAAATCTAGGGTTATAATGTCAGACTATGTCTGGTTTTTCTCTTCTCTAGCAAGAATTTTTAGATGGAGTAGGCATTTCCTCCCAAAGTTCCTAACATTTCTATTTCAGTAGTCAGTTCCTTTTCGTGGTTAGAATTACTTCTAGAATAGCAGTTCCTCTGGTCACTTCTTAGGCAGCTAGACAGCTCAATGGATAGAGCTCTGGGCTGGGAGACCTGAATTCAAATTTGACCTCAGACACTTTCTAACTGTGTGATCCTAGGCAAGTCACTTAACATCAGTTTGCCTTAATCCACCAGAGAAGAAATGGCCAACTACTCCAATATCTTTGCCAAGAAAATTCCATGGACACTATGGTCCATGGGGTTACAAGTATGGTCCACAGGGTCATGAAGAATTGGATACAACTCAGCAACGTTGTCACTTCTTTCACCTTTATGAGGAATGAAATTTTCATTATGTCAAGCCTCTGTTTTTGGCAGAGAGAGAGCTCCAACAAACATTCAGATGTAGAAGTCTGTTTATTAGTTAGCTTAATTTATTAAGCATCTACTATGTACCAGTATTGTGCTCAGTACTAGGGATGCAAAGAAAGGCAAAAGATGGTCCCTACTCTCAAGGAACTCACAGTCCAATGGGAGAGTGAAGTCCATCATGACCACAGAAGTGGGGTGCACCAGCTGCCACACTTGCCCTACTACTTTCTCTCTTTTGAGGATCCCTCATCCTTTTACTCTCAGACAAACCAATACAACTCCTAGATCTGGGCTGTTCCCTCACTTTTATACAGAGCCCTTGACAAAGCTAAAATTAGTCACAGTGGGATCTTGCTCTCGCCCTCTCTTATTCATGCTACAAACATCTCAACCAACTTCACAAACCCCTGAGTTATGATTTTTCAACCAAGGTTAGTCATCCACCAACATCAGCAGAATGCCTTAATGTTCTTAAATATGTATGAAGAATTATTGATACCTGAGAGCAGGGGGTCTATAATTGTTCTCCTCCCCTCCCCCTATTTGCTGGTAAGCTCAGGTCTAAGATACCTGACCAAAGCCATATCCCTCACAGTTTTGTGTCATCTGTAAACTGAAGTATACTATCTATGACTTGATGCAAGTCATTAACAGAAATGTTGAACAGCCTGGCTCTCCATTTTGCTGCTTCCCAAATCCCTGTTGCCTAAAAGAAAAATTCTCCTCTCTTGGTACTACACTGAAGATTCAGGATTGTCCTTTCCATGCTCAATTCACCTGAATCTGCCCTGTCTTTTAACTGTGTTTTGTTTGTCTAGCCATTTTCAAACATGTCCAACTCTGTGACCCCTTTTGGGAGGTTTTGTTGGCAGAGATACTAGAGAGGTTTGCTGTTTCCTTTTCCAGCTTGTTTTACAGATTAAGAAACTGAGGTAAACTGGATTAAGTGACTTCCCCAGGGTCATAGAGCTACTGAGACTAAATTTGAACTCATGTTTTCCTGACTCTAGGCATGACTCTCAACTGCACCACCTACCTGTCCCCTTTAACTGTGGTCCTTGAAACTATAGAGTAGTAGATTTGGAGTCAGAAAAACCTGGGTTTTTTTATTTCTACTTTCCCTATCTCAATTTTTTGCTATTAATGTGATTTCAGGTAATTAATTTAACCACAAAGGACCCATTTTCTCATCTATAAAATGATGAGGTTACTAAATGACCTCTAAGGTCTCTAACCTAATTCCTGCTCTTTATTATAGACTACTTTATATCCCTAACCTCTACTTCAGTTGCTCTTTCTTCACATCTTAGCAATAACTGAAACTTAGATTTCCCAGGTTTGGCAATTTTATACAACAAAGGACATTAACCTACTTCTTTCTTTTTGTAAACCTCTATTTTTAAATTTATTCAACATTCATTTCCAAATTTTTCTTCCTCACTCTCTCCACTCCCCTTCACCAAGATGGGAAACAATCTGATATAGATTATGCATGTGCAATTATGTAAAATATATTTCCATATCAGTCATATTGTGAAAGAAGAAACAGAACAAAAGGAAAAAACCATGTAGTAACCTACTTCTTGGGGTAAGACAGAAAGACTGATACCCTCATTTACCTTCTACTGCCCCTTCCAGACCATTGCTCTGAATGAATGGATGGCTGGATGGATAGATGGAATGGGTGGATGTATGAAAAAAACATTCATTAAGCACTTACTATGTGTAAAGCACTGTGCTAAGTGCTAGGTATACAAATAGAAAAGATAGTCCCTGTTCGCAAGGAGCTCTGACTTTAATGGGGAAAACAATATATATGGTAGGTTTCAGCTGAAAGTCAGATGGAAAGGTGCAGTCATAAAGCTGATGGCAATACCTCTTCTTTAATGTCATTTCCACTGATAAAATCATATAAATTTCTGATGTGGAACCATTAACAGTTTGCCAAGGACTTTGGTGGTGGGACTTTTTTGGGTCTTTAGAGTTATGACTACACCACCATGCAGGAGCAATTGCTAGGTTGTATCACATCAGGTATTGCTTTCATGGATATTAGCTGAGGACACTGAGTTGGAAGCATTACTATTCCCATGACTCTTAGGTTCAGTGTCCTGGGTTGTTGCCATATGGGTTAGCATGTTTTCTATAATTTATAATCATAAGAGAGTTGCCTAAAGTTATGATTTGTGCAGGGTCATACATCTTCTGATTTTTTTTATAGTATAGTCTTTGATATTCAAATTAGACATCCATTTAAAACTCATTGTTAAATATGGTAGATAAAGTTGTTCCTAGCCTGGCTTTTGCCAGACTGCTTCCTAGTTTTCTCAGTAATTCATCTGATGACTCTTCTAATATCCTGACCTCCAACTCCTTTCCAATTACGCAAGCCATGAAATTGACCACATCTCAGACCAGAGGTTTTTCACCTGGGACCCATGAACTTGTTGATTCTTGGAAGATCAGAACTGAGAATATAGATTTGGGAGTTATCAACATAGAAAGAAGAATTGAAACTATATAAGTGAAGGAGATTATCTAGGGAGGGAGTATAAAGAAGGCCAAGAAGCAGAACCCTAGGGAATACCAACATTAAAGAGACAGGAAATAAAGGAAGAACCAATGAAGAAGGGAGGTAGGAATAAAATTAGAGATGTTAGATCCCACGGGTTTAGAACATTTCCTGAAAGAGGAAATGATCAACAATTTCTAAAGCTGTAAAAAGGTCAGAGAGGATGATGGAGAAAAAGGGCTTTGGTAGTTGGCAATGAGATTACTGGTGACATTTGGAAGAACAATTTCAGTAACACTATGGTGACAGAAGCCAGATGGTGAAAAAGGGTTGAGAAGTGAGTGGGTGATGAGAAAGAGTAGGATACTTTTTCAAGAAGTTTGGTGGTATAAGGGACTTGTTAAAGTTGAACTGTTTACATTCCTACATGGAATGATGATATTTGTAACTCATGAGACCTTTTTTAGTATTAGAGTAGTTGGAGGGAATATATATATATATATGCATGTATACATATATACATAGAAAGAAAGAAAGAAAGAGAAAGAAAGAAAGAAAGAAAGAAAGAAAGAAAGAAAGAAAGAAAGAAAGAACGAAAGAAAGAAAGAACGAAAGAAAGAAAGAACGAAAGAAAGGGCACAAGGTAAGCTGAATATGAAGGGATGATATCTAAAAAATAAAACTAAGGGTTGAGAGGAATGTACTAGGAGAAAGAGAAAGGTGGAGGTAGATTGTAGTAAATCATCTCACATGAAAGAGTCAAGAAAAAGCTTTTATAATGAAGGGGAAGAAGAGGAATGTGAGAGGGAATAAGTGAGTCTTCCTTTTGCCAGCTATGGATTCAGGAGGTAATAATACAGACACTCAATTGAGTATGGAAGTTTATCTTACCCTACAGGAAAGCAAGGGGAAAGAGGATAAGGGAAGTGGGGGAGAGATAACAGAAAGAATAGAAGATTGGGGGAAGGCGTAATCAGAAGCAAACACTTTGGTAGAGGGACAGGTCAAAGAGAGAATTGAATAAATGGAGGGCGGGACAGGATAGAAGGAAATACAGTTAGTCTTTCACAACATCACTGTTATGGAGATATTTTGCATGACCACATGTGATCCAATTGCTTGCCTTCCCAATGAGGGTGGGTGGGGAGGGAGGAAGGGAAAGAATGTGGAACTCAAAGCTTTAAAAATGAATATTAGATGTTTTTACATGCAACTAGGAAATAAGATATATAGTCAATGGGGTATAGAAATCTATCTTACCCTACAGGAAAATGGAAGGGAAGAGGGTGGGGGTGGGGATGATAGAAGGGAGGGCAGATTAGAGGAAAGGGCAATCAGAATACATGTTGTCCTGGGGTGAGGGTAGGGGGATAGGGGGAGAAAATCTGAAATTCAAGATTTTGTGGAAGTGAATGCTGAAAGCTGAAAATATATATATGTATATGCATATATAAAGTTAGGTGGTAAAACAGGAAGAATGGGATGATAGTCTGATTGGATAGCTGGAAGAGTCAAGTAAACAAAGATTTATTAAGTACTTATATCAGGTTTATGCTAAGTGCTAGGGATACAAATGGAGGCAAAAAGAAAAACATGCCCTGCCCTCAAACAGCTTACATTATAATGGGAGAAGACAATATATAAAAGGAAGTGGAAAAGCAGAGAAAGGAGGAAAAAGATACCTAAAGGGGATATGGTGGAGAAAAAAAAATCTTGAGAGTCAGAAGCAGAGCCTAGAAAGGCACGAAGAGAAGAAGTTAGCTGGCCTGGGTGCTTCCTTTAAAATAGAAGTTCTGGGAAGAACTAACTAGTCAGAGGAAGGGGTAACAGGAACGGAGGGATGTTCCAGGGTGAAAAGACTGCTGGGAATGGGTGAAGAATGAAGTCAAGAGATTCAGAATGGGAGCCTGGAGAAGAATGAAAGAGTTAAAGGGATAAACGAGTTAAGGGAAGATTTTTTTTTTTAGTACTAAGAAATTTTACCATGTTAATAGGCTAATAGAAAAAAGACAGTGGGGACAAAGAGATTAAAGATACAGGCAGGGTGCAGATCCTAGAGCTGGGATTGAGGACAAAAGCTTTTCTGCCAAATGCAAAGGCTTTTTCCTGACATAAGAAGAATAATTAAAAGAACTGTGCATGCTTAACCTGGAGAAAAGAAGACAGAGATATGGCTAGAGGGTGTGTGCACGGGTGGGGTAACAGGAGAGTCAATAAGTATTTGATGGGTGGTGACAAGGAGGCGGGAGGGAAGAGGAATTAGACTTCTTATCACACCAGTCTGAGAAAGGAGTGTAGTCCAAGGTGGGCCACACCAGCACAGACATGCCAGAGCAGGCCTCAGGGGACTGAATCTCTGGCAGATGTGGCAGTTTCCAGACTTCTCGGCCCACAAATGCCAAAGACAACTTAGAAGGTCAATGAGAAAGGTCTATTGGCCTGGATGAAAGAAGAGTTTGGTCAGGTCCCAGCTCCAAGGCAGTGGTGGTGGTAGTAGCAGCTGCTTCCAGAGCTCTTGGCCTACAGATATTAAGGTGATTGAGTGGCTGATCAGAGGGGGATTGCAGGGATGTCTTTGCTGGCACTGAGGCAGGATTCTCTTGTTTTGCTCTGCTTGGATCTGAGTTGCAGTCCTGGGTGGCAGTCCTGAAGTGAGGAGGAGCACTGGTGTGGCAGAGCTTGTGGCAGCAGTAGAGAGAGAATCCTCCTTACAGTTCCAAGGCAGAAAAGAGTGCTTGAGGTCACTCACAGACCAGAGTAAAGTCCAGAAGAGGAGTAAACACCTTTCTTTTTATCATACCAACTTGGAAAAACTGAAAATATATAGGCCCCTAGAAATATCTCTGAAAATAGCTGCGCAAAACCCTGAAGATTTGGACAGTGTACTCTTGACTCTGGAAGCAGAGTCCTATCTTAACAAAGAGATAAAAAGTCAAGTAGTTGGCTGGGGAAATGAGCAAACAATGGGGAAAAGAATCAGACTATAAAATCTTACTTTGGTGACAAGGAAGATCAAAACATATAACCAGAAGAAGACAATAAAGTCAGAGTTCCTATATCCAAGGTGTCCAAGAAAAATATGAATTGATCTCAGTACATGGAAGAGCTCAAAAAGGATTTTGAAAATCAAGTAAGACATGAAGAGGAAAAATTGGGTAAAAAAAATGAGAGTAGTGTAAGAAAATCATGAAAAATGAATCAACAGCTTGCTAAAGGAGCCCCCCCCCAAAAAAAAAATGCTGAAGAAAATAGCACCTTAAAAATAGACTAACCCAAGTGGCAAAAGAGGTCCAAAAAGCCAATGAGGAGAAGAATGCCTTCAAAAATAGAATTGGCCAAATGGAAAAGGAGGTCCAAAAGTTCATTGAAGAAAATAATTTCTTAAAAATTTGAATGGAGCAAATGGAAGCTAATGACTCTATGAGAAATCAAGAAATTATAAAACAAAACCAGAAGAATGAAAAAATAGAAGACAATCTGAAATATCTCATTGGTAAAACAATGGACCTGGAAAATTAATCTAGAAGGGACAATTTAAAAATTATTGGACTATCTAAAAGCCATGATCAAAAAAAAAAAGAGCCAAGACATCACCTTTCAAGAAAGTATTAAGGAAAACTGCCCTGATATTCTAGAACCAGAGGGTAAGAAGGATCTACCAATTACCTCCTGAAACAGACTACCAAAAGGAAAACTCCTAGGAATATTGCAGCCAAATTCCAGAGTTCCCAGGTCAAGGAGAAAATATTGAGAGTAGACAGAAAGAAACAATTCAAGCATTGTGGAAACACAATCAGGATAACACAAGATCTATCAGCTTCCACTTTAAGGGATTGGAGGGCCTGGAATATGATATTCTAGAGGTCAAGAAAGCTGGAATTAAAACCAAGAATCACCTACCCAGCAAAACTGAGTATATTACTTCAAGGGGAAAATTTACATTCAATGAAATAAAGGACTTTAAAGCATTCTTGATGAAAAGATCAGAGCTAAATAGAAAATTTGTTACAAATACAAGACTCAAAAGAAGCATGAAAAAGTAAGCAGGAAAGAAAAAAATCATAAGGGACTTATTATTAAAGTTAAACTGTTCACATTCCTACATAGAAAGATGATATTTGTAACTCATGAGACCATTCTCAGTATTAGGGTAGTTGGAGGGCATAAATAAATAAATAAATAAGCAAATAAATAAATAAGTAAATAAATAGATAAATAAGTAAATAAATGGGTGAATGAATGAATAAATAAATAAATAAATAAGTGAATGAGTGAATAAATGAATAAATAAATAAATGAATGAATGAATGAATGAATGAATAAACAAACAAACAAACAAATAAATAAACAAATAAATAAATGAGTGAATGGATGAATAAATAAATAAATGAATGGATAAATAAATAAATGAATGAATGAATGAATGAATAAATAAATGAATGAATGAATGAATAAATAAATAAATGAATAAATAGGTAAATGGATGGGTGAATAAATAAATATGCATATTAAATATATATATAGCCCACCTTGGACTACACTCCTTTCTCAGACTGGTGTGATAAGAAGTCTAATTCCTCTTCCCTCCCACCTCCTTGTCACCACCCTTCAAATACTTATTGACTCTCCTGTTACCCCACCCATGCACGCACCCTCTAGCCATATCTCTGTCTTCTTTTCTCCAGGTTAAACACGCACAGTTCTTTTAATTATTCTTCTTATGTCAGGAAAATGCCTTTGCATTTGGCAGAAAAGCTTTTGTCCTCAATCCCAGCTCCTAGAGCTGCACCCTGCCTGTATCTTTAAATATATAAATATATATTTTCAGTTTTTCCAAGTTGGTATGATAAAAAGAAAGGTGTTTACTCCTCTTCTGGACTTTGCTCTGGTCTGTGAGTGACCTCATATATATATATATATATATATATATATATATATATAGAGAGAGAGAGAGAGAGAGAGAGAGAGAGAGAGAGAGAGACAGACAGACAGACAGACAGACAGACAGAGAGACAGAGACAGAGAGTGAGACAGAGAGAGAGACAGAGAGAGACAGAGACAGAGAGACAGAGACAGAGAGAGGCAGAGGGCACAGCGTGAGTTGAATATGAAGGAATGATATCTAAAAAATAAAATTAAGAGGTGAGAGAGAGCAAGAGAGAGGAATGTACTGGGAGAGGGAGAAAGAGAGAGGGAGAATGGGAAAACTATTATAATGAGGGGAAGAGGGGAGAGGTGAGAGGGAATGAGTGAACCTAACTCCCATCAGATTTCGCTAAAGGAGGGAATAACATACACACTCAATTGGTTATGGAAATCTATCTTACCCTACATGAAAGTAGAGGGGGGAGGGATTAGAGAGAGGGGATGATAGAAAAGAGGGCAAATGGGCAGAGGAGTAATTACAAACTAACACTTTTGAGATGGGACAGGGTCAAAGGAGAGAGTAGAATAATTGGGGGGCAGGATAGGATAGAGGGAGATATAGTTAGTATTTCACAACATGACTATTATGGAAATATTTTGCATAACTATACATGTATAATCTACATCAAATTGCCTTCTCAATGAAGGTGGGTGGAGAGGGAGGAAAGGAAAGAATGTGGAACTCAAAGTTTTAAAAATGATTGTTAATTATTTTTACATGCAATTGTGAAATAAGATATGCAGGCAGTGGGGTATAGAAATCTATCTTGAACTACAGGAAAATAGAAGGGAAGGGGATAGGAGAAGGTGGAGGTGATAGTAGGGAAGGCAGATTAGGGCAAGTGGTAATCAGAATTATGCTGTCTTGAAGTAGGGGAGGGGAGAGATGGAGAGAAAATTTGGAACTCAAAAGTGAATGTTGAAAACTAAAAATAAATTAACTTTTAAAAAAACAATTAAAGCTATTTAAAAGTGGAATGAACTGCTTTGCTAGGTAGTGAGTTCTTCATCTCTGAAAGTCTTCATAGGGAGCTTAGATTACCACCTGTCAGAGATATTCTAGAGCAGTGGTATCAAACTCAAGTAGAAATGAATCCCTATACAAACAAAGCCAATTCAACAAGATTAGAAGAGTAGCAGAAAGCTGGCTAACAATTTTTACAGTCAGTGTCTCTGATAAAGGTCTCATTTCCAAAATGCATAGAGAACTGAGTTAAATTTATAAGAATACGAGTCAGTCCCCAATTGATAAAGGGTCAAAAGATATGAACAGGCAGTTTTCAGATGAAGAAATTAAATATCTATAGTCATATGAAAAAATGCTCTAAATCACTATTGATTAGAGAGATGCAAATTATAACAACTCTAAGGTACCACATCACACCTGTCAGATTGGCTAACAGGCAAAACAGGAAAATAATAAATGTTGGAGAAGATGTGAGAGAGTTGGAACACTAATGCATTGTTGATGGAATTGTGAACTGATCCAACCATTCTGGAGAGCAATTTGGAACTATGCACAAAGGGCTATAAGACTGTGCATACCCCTTTGATCCAGCAATAAGACTACTAGGTCAGTATCCCAATGAGATCATTAAAAAAGGAAAAAAATCCACATGTACAAAAATTTTTCCAGCAGCTCTTTCTGTGGTGGCAAAGAATTGGAATTTGAGGGGATGCCCATCACCTGGGGAAGGGCTGAACAAATTGTTGTATATGAATGTTGTGGAATACTGTTGGTCCATAAGAAATGATGAGCAGGGGGCAGAGCCAAGATGGCGGAGTAGAAGGACGCACGTTTACGAGCTCTGAAACCAAAGCCCATAGAATTAATGTAAAAAGAATCCCCCATAACTTCTGGGTCAATACAAGGTGTGCAGAAACGGAGTGGAAGAGATTTCCGATCCAGGGAGCCCTGGAGACCCGTCCCCAGGGTCCATCGCACCCTGGAAAGTGGACCCCACCCCCAGCGCTGCCCTGGCCGAGGCCCCAGAGAAGCTGATCCGAGCAGGCTTCAGAGACGGAAGCACCGGCAGCTGGGAAAGTCCCTCCGCCCACAGAAGCTACAGGCCAGTGAGAGAGAAGGCCGGGCTGGAGGAGAGGGGGAGCAGGGCGTCTCCGTGACTCGGGCCCCCTCAGGAGGAAGCGGCGGCGGCAGAGACAGGGGCAGGAAGTGGTGGAGGCAGAGGTGTGGGCGGCGGCTGAGGCGGCAGGCAGCGGACCGGGACTCAGGAATCCCCCAGCAGCAGGCAGGATCTTCATTACGGAAGATTCCCTGCATAAAACCTGAGGGAGCTGAGCCTGGGAGATGGCCCTGCCCCCACCCCGCTCTATTACTGAAGGCTTCTGCATAAAGCCCCTGAAGGAACTGAACTTGGGAGGCGGGTCCCCCACCCCGCCCCAACCCGCTCCATTCCTGAAAGTCTCTGCATAAAGCCCCTGAGGGATCTGAGCCTGGGAGGCGGCCCTGCCCCCACCCCAGCACCTGAACTAAAGCTCACTGATTGACAGCCAGCAGGAGGAAAGCCCATTTAAATCTCAGAGGCCAAGCACTAGCTGGGCAGATCCAGGCGGGGGTGGAAAGGAATCTCAGAAGTCAAGTAACTGGCTTGGAAAATGCCTAGAAAAGGGAAGAAAAATAAGACTATAGAGAGTTTTTTCCAACAAATGCAAATGATCCCGACCTTCGGATCTGATGATGAGGACGTATCCTTGCCATCAGGGAAAGACGTGGAGGGCAGGGCCTCAGTACCCCAGACACCCCAGCGGGGTGGCAGGTGGGCTCAGGTCCTGGAAGAGTTCAAAAAGGATTTTGAAAAGCAAGTTAGACAGGTGGAGGAAAAACTGGGAAGAGAAATGTCAGAGATGCAAGAAAAGTATGAAAAACGGGTGAATACCTTGGTAAAGGAGACCCAAAAAAATGCTGAGGAAATTAACACCTTGAAAAATAGGCTCACTCAATTGGCAAAGGAGGTTCAAAAAGCCAATGAGGAGAAGAATGCATTCAAAAGCAGAATGAGCCAAATGGAAAAAGAGGCTCAAAAGCTCACTGAATTTAATAGTTCTCTCAAAATTAGAATGGAACAGATGGAGTCTAATGACTTTATGAGAAACCAAGAAATCACCAAACAAAACCAAAAGAACGAAAAAATGGAAGAGAATGTGAACTATCTCATGGGAAAAACAACTGACCTGGAAAATAGATCCAGGAGAGACAATTTAAAAATTATGGGACTACCTGAAAGTCATGATCAAAAAAAGAGCCTAGACATCATCTTCCATGAAATTATCAAGGAAAACTGCCCTGACATTCTAGAACCAGAGGGCAAAATAAGTATTGAAAGAATCCATCAATCACTGCCTGAAAGAGATCCAAAAAGAGAAACTCCTAGGAACATTGTGGCCAAATTCCAGAACTCCCAGCTCAAGGAAAAAATCTTGCAAGCAGCTAGAAAGAAACAATTCCAGTACTGTGGAAATACAATCAGAATAACCCAAGATCTAGCAGCTTCTACATTAAGGGATCGAAGGGTGTGGAATAGGATATTCCAGAAGTCAAAGGAACTAGGACTCAAACCAAGAATCACCTACCCAGCTAAACTGAGTATAATACTTCAAGGGAAAATATGGTCTTTCAATGAAACAGAGGACTTTCAATCATTCTTAATGAAAAGATCAGAGCTGAAAAGAAAATTTGACTTTCAAACACAAGAATGAGAAGAAGCATGAAAAAGGAAACAGCAAAGAGAAGTCTTAAGGGACTTACCAGAAGTGAACTGTTTACATTCATACAGGGAAAGACAGTATTTCTAACTCTTAAAACTTTTCAGTATCTGGGTAGTTGGTGGGACCACACATACACATGTACACGCATGCGCACACATACACACATGCACACACATACAGAGATAGAGAGCACAGATTGAAATGAATAGGATGGGACCATACCTTAAAAGAAACTAAGGTAAATGGTGAGAGAGAAATGTAGGGGGAGGAAAGAGAGGGAAAGGGAAGGGGGTAACTATATGTCATTTAAGAGGCAGGTAGGAGTTTTTCTTAGTGGAGGGAAAAAGAGGAGAGCTGAGAAAAAAAAAAAAAAGAAGTTTACCCTCATCACATTTGACTAAACGAAGGAGTGAAATGCACACTCATTTTGGTATGAAAACCTATCTTACAGTATAAGAAAGTGGGGGAGAAGGAGATGTTGCAAGGGGGGGATGATGGAGGGGAGGGCAAAGGGAGGAGGGAGCAATTTGAAGTCAACACTTGGGGAGGGACAGGATCAAAAGACAGAAGAGAAACAATGAGGGGCAGGTTAGGAGGGATGGTAATCCAGTTAGTCTTACACAACACGACTATCAGGGAGGTCATTTGCAAAACTACACAGATATGGCCTATATTGAATTGCCTGCTATCCCAAAGGGAATGGGTGGGGAGGGAGGGATGGGGAGAATTTGGAACTCAAAGTTTTAGGAACAACTGTTTAGTAATGTTGTTGCAACTAGGAAAGAAGACATACAGTTTATGAGGAATAGAAAGTCATCTGGCCCTACAGGAGAAAAGAGAAGATGGAGACAAGAGAAGGGAGGGATGACAGAAGAGAGGGCAGATTGGAGATAGGGAAAATTAGATTGCTTGGGGTATTGGGGTGGGGGGGAGGGGAGAAAAGGGGAGAAAATTGGGAACCCAAAAATTTGTGAAAATGAATGTAAAAAAATTAAATAAATAAATAAAATGAAAATGAAAAAAAAGAAGAAATGATGAGCAGGCAGATTTCAGAAAAACCTGTCAAGACTTAGGTGAACTGATGATGCTTAGTGAAATGATCAGAACCAGAAGAACATCATAGACAGTAACAGTCACATAGTGCCATGAGCAGCTTTAATAAGACTTAGCCCTTCTCAGAAATGCAAAGATCCAATGTGAGAAATAATTCATTCAGGCTAAGGAGAGGTGAAGATAAAAAAATAAATTTATTATTACTCATGACTGCAGTGGCAAGTGTCTTGTAAAATAGACGCACTCTCTAAAGACAAAAATGACCCTTAGAAACCTATGCCTGACTGCAAAGTCCCTCCCCTGTCTCCCTAATGACTGGGTAATACAGGGTATACAATTTTCCAATTCATCTGTTACATAGTTCCCGTTAATATGTTCCCCCTTCCATTACATGCGTTGTATGACTGTTAAAATGAACCTTTAGTCCTCCCAGAGGAGAACAAGTTAATATTCACGAGCCTATTACACGTGTATTCCTAGCAAAACTTAACTTTTACTCTATTTAATTTTCTAACCTCAAAACAGGATGAAACAGTTGGATCCTGCTTTGTCCATCATCTTCTGGGTGAGAACGAACTCCTTTATTATATCTCACATTCTGATGACTGTTATTCTGAATTTATGGAGACAAATTTCTCCATTTTATATCTCAATTTTACCCTTCTTCTGCTAGAAGACAATCTAGTACTAATCTATGTTAGTAATATCCCTGTTTCAAAGTCTCATCCTTGATAACCATAAACAGAGAAATTCTCTTAGATATGCTGATTATCCTGATAAGTGAAAATATTTAATCAATATCCCCCACTGCTTTCTTCACAACCAATTTATCTTTCTGCATTTGCTGCAAGTCAAAAGATTTTCTGGTATGTATGGATCCCTAGATTTCATAAGTCATGTATTACATAATTTCTGTGGAAACAAAAGTTTTAATCATTCCTCATACTAAGATAGCTCCAAAAGACTCATGATAGAAAATCCTATCCATATCCAGAGAAAAAAACTATAGAGCCTGAATGCAGATTGAAGCAAACTATTTTCTCTCTCTCTTTTTTTCTTTCTCATGGTTTCCCTTTTTGTTCTGATTCTTTTTTCACAACATGACTAATGTGGAAATATGTTTAATATGACTATATATATAGTCTATATTAGATTGCATGCCATCTTGGGGAGAAGGAGAGGGAAGGGATGGGAAAAAAAATCTAGAACTCAAAATATTGTAGAAGTGAATGTTGAAAACTAAAAATCAGTCAACTTTAAAAAAAAAAAAAGAAACATTCCTGGGGGACACATATTGACTTAGAAAACCACAAATTAACATTAGCTGTGTTGTATTGTTTATTTTGCTAAAATTTTCCCAATTATATTTTTAGCTGGTTGGGGGTGTACTCAAGAGTTTTGCTGATCATTTGAGGCCTGCAGTCCTTAAGTCTGACATCTCAGGCTATTTTTGTATTGAACTAGAAGACCCCTGGGGTCCCTTCCAACTCCAATCCTGGAAAAGATTATCCTTGTCAAGAAGCAGGGACACCTTATCCATGGAGACAAGGGGGAGGTAGGGAACAGAATATGGGTGACAGAAATGAATTTTTGAGTTGTGGAGGAGGAAAATTGAACAAGCTCTTGTCTGAAGGCTTAGATTACGTGGAGTAGGAGGCTGGGATCTACTTTGCATGTGGGGGTTAGGGTAAAGTTAGATCTTAAAAAGAGTGCAAATGTTTTGAAATAGTCACTGTGGAAAGTGAGGAAATCAACAAAAGTTTAAGTAAACTTTTGCTGAGTAGCAAGAAGGTCCCTTTCTTGTTGAGGTAATTGGCAAGATATAATCCAAGAAAATTTGCCCCAGTCCAAGACATCTGACAGCAACACTAAGCATCCTCAAGCAGCAATTGTTAACCCTACAAATGGCAATAAGCTAGTCTTTGAGTGAAAACACGACTCTCCAAGTTAAGGTCACTAATATGCAAGAGGAAAATGCTGGATTTGGGCCAAACTGGGCAGCCCCTATGGTGGGGATCTTGCAGATCAGTAAATGACTGGTTGGGGTATACAGGGTATTAAGGGAAGATTAGTACCTCTGGTGTGAGAGCTGCTGAGCCCTTTTCAGGGCTGCTTTCTACCTTTGGTGTCCACCTGATTCACTCAACTCTCTCTTATGGCTCCAAGAAGCTGTAGCATGCATAGTGGCCACAGCCCAGTAAAACCCTTTCAACAGATGGGCTACACTAGGTTGAAGGTAACCAAGGGGTCTCAAACCCATTGGTGAGTTAAAGGGTTATCTACCTCAAGCATGTGAATGGACAGATAAGAAGGTGGCTGAAGCAGGCAGTGTGGAGCACCTAGAGCTTGGTTAGACATCAGACACCAAGGTCATCCACTCCATCCTGAGCCATTGCCAGTCATCTTGATTTTTGTTTTGCCATTGGACTCTGATGACTTTGGAAGAGAGAGCTGATGACTTTGCACAACTCTGACTCTCTTAAATCCAACTTGTACTTAAGTCAAAAGACATCACCCATACCATTGCATCATTTTTACCCATCTCAAAAGCCTTGTAGTGATAGTCAAGTGACAAAGCAGCATGTGCAGATACACTGGGAGCTGCAGTCACAACCCTACACTTAGGTGGCCCAGGCCATAGGGTCATCTTCTCACTGGACTGGAGCAGCAGTGGGATTTGGCAGCTCCCTGAGTAGCTAAGGAACCTTTCCTAAGGACCTTACCGTTCACCTCCTGGCAGGAAGAAGGGGTTAGAAAAAGTGCCCTAAAAATTGTCTGCCTCACCTACACTAACCCTGGCCGCCTTCTTGTAGTAGGCGGAGATCCTACCTTGAAGCTGAAACACAAAAGAAATACAAAAACTTTGTGAAAGTGATTCCACTCATGCTTGGTACATGGAATGTACACATGCTTATGAACAGTATGAAATCCAGTAGACCTTTTGTTGCAAGAGAACTCAGCATTGTCACATCCAAATAGCAGCCCTGAGTGAAACAAGGCAGGCAAATGAAGGCCAGCTGGCCGGAGTCAGAGCTCTTTACATGTTTTTCTGAAGTGGTTGTCATGGAGGAACACTCTGAAGCTGGTGTAGGTTTCACAACCAGCTCTAATCTAGTCAATGAGCCTGTATGCCTACCCAAAGGAGGGAATGACAGGATTGCCACTTGTAGCTAAGTGCCTCGCCACTACCATCAATGTATGTATGCCCAACCTTGATGAAATCTGGGGAGGTCAAAGAAGTTTTATGAAGACCTAGAGACCCTTATCATCACTGTGCCAAAGAGGACAAGCTTGTCATTCTGGGTAGCTTTAACACCGGAGTAGGCACAGACTATCAGACATGGCAAGGAGTCCTTGGGAATAATGGAGTTAGAAACAGCAAGAGCAACAGTGATGGTCTCATGACGTTCGCATCACTAAACACAATGACACTTCTTTGATGCCCCCTTGAAGCAAACATTGGCATTTAAGAGACTATGGCATTTTAAGAACAGATTGGATATGAGAGTGTTAAGGTGATTTGTGATACAAAGTGCTGCATAGATCACAGACTTAGCCTTTCCAAGCTACAAATTGCATTCAACAAAAGCGGTGGCCCCAAGGCATGAGGACTCAGCAGACTTATTGTCAACAAATTAGAGCACTTCTCTGTGTGTAAAGTTTGTCACTAACTTGGAGAGAAAGCTGAGCTACCATAGCTGGCAACAGTGGAGCAGAAAAGGAGTGGGCAGCTTTTGGTGTACAGCACTGCATTTACTCTTCTGGGTCAGAACACTCCAAATAATGTGCACTCTCTCTCTTTGAAGGCAGCTCTGGGAGACCTGGGCAGGTTTCCTGTAGTGCGGGTCTCGGACTTTTACTTTAAGGAAATCCTCCTTGACTTGGGTGAGGGGTGATGAGGAACAGCTCCAGGACAATGAGTTCATGGAGACCTGGCCTGCAGGAGATGGCACCTTCCGGAAGTGGGCAGCTGTAGACGTGACCTTGGGCCCGGAAGGCAAATATACCTGCCGAGTTCAGCACCAGGGGCTGTTTGAGCCCCTCATCCAGAAGTGGGAGCCAGAGTCCTCACCCACCTTGCTCACAGTGGGGGGCATTGCTGCTGGCCTCCTCCTCCCTGCGGTCATTGCCAGATTTTGTGATCTGAAGAAGAATTCAGGTGGAAAAGAAGGTGATTATGTTCCAGCTGCAGGCAATGACAGTGCCCTCGGGTCAGATGTCTCTCTCGCAGCCAAAGCTTGAGAAAATTGCCTAGTATGGACCTGAGACAGAAAACCAGTCAGCAGTCCCTGGGTTGTTCTGTTGATCCCTGGCCTCTCTCCCCAGCACTGGGCCCTGGAATCCTCCCTGGACTCTATCAGCTCAAGTCCAGGGAGGCATCACCAGGGCCTTCACCCTTTTCTCTAAGGCCTCCCTCCCTGGCCTCCTTTCTTTCTGCCTGTGTATCTCACTCAGCAGGGAGATAACCAGCAGTAACGGCCAGAGATTTTAGGCAATGAGCCTCCTTCATGTGTAATGCTGCCCTGACCTGTGGGATCCCTGTCTGAGGGCCAAGACAGCCTGATGAATCACTGTTCATGAATCTTCAGCTTTTCTGCATAGTCTCAGCTGAGCTTCATGTTGGGTGGGGGATTGTGGGGGGGCAGGATGACAATGAGGAGATGTTCTGGCCACATGAAGGGAAAATGATGAAAGTTTGGGGACATCTGAGAATCCTGTCATTCTGCTGAGTCTGGGAGTGCAGGTGGGGGCTGGGGTCTGAAGGGAAGGTAGCCTGGAGGAGCAGTACTCAGTGAGAGGGCAGGGGTTTAGCTTTGATTTGTACTGCTCAGGGCACATGTGGACATGGTCTTTTGGGAGAGCTTCAGAGAGAGCCCAGACTGCACACTCCTCCTGGGCCTGGAGCCATGCCCAGAGGCTGCTGAGTCCGTAATCCATAGGCTTCCCTCTCATAGACTCCCCTCAGCACCGACTTTCAGAGTTCCAATTCTCTGTTTTGTTATTTTCATCAGAGATATAAAAGTAGTATTTTCATCCTGCTCCTTGTAAACCACTGGGAGACAGTAAATCTTGTGAGAAGAGAGGGCAAGTCTTCCATAGGGGCTCACTTTCCTCATTTGCAGCAGAAAGTGGGTCTAAATTTCAAGGTGCCCCAGCTAGTGGAGCCTCCAACTTAGTCTCAGGAAGACCTGAGTTCAGATTCCATCTCCAACACTTAATAGTTTTGTGGCCCTGAGCAGTTCACTTAACCTGACACTTCAGGTTTCCATATCTGTAAGGGGAGGATCATAATAGCCGCTCCTCCCAGGGTGGAGCTAAAGATCCAGAGAGATCATATTTACAAAGTGCTTAGCAAGGCTTATTGTAGAAATGAACACTGTTATCCTTGTTGCTTTCAAGTGCTAATTCCTATGATCCTTCCAGTTCCAAACAGTCATTCAATCCTCATGACACTCATTGACATGACTTTCATCCTATCCCTTCAGAACCTTAAGAATTCCTCCCAGCGTGAAATCAGTCCTTCATCTCCTAAGCAGGGACCTTCCTTCTACCCGGTGGATATTCATGGTATTGCAGGATTTAGAATTAGAATATATTCCCTTCTGAAATGATGAATGTGAAGAGGGAGGTGGGGGTGCAGTCTTCTGACAAACCAGCACCTCAAGCCTCCAGACTTCATGGTGAGTTTGCCAATCTAGAGTCTAAAGGGGCCTCCAAGACCCTCGGGTCCAGCTGCTTAGGACAGTACCTAGTCCATAGGAGACTCACTAAATACTGTTGGCCTGCCTGACTCTGATCCCCAAAACCATTCCTCTGATCTCTAGGACTTTTCTGTGAAATGTTGATAATGTTTAGATGAAGCTCATGAAGTGTAGGCTAGCTCAGCATGGATGTTCAGAGAAGCTGGTCCAGGATACCCAGGGAAGGTTCCCACTGAGAAGAGGACTTCAACTTCAAAGTAGAAGTTATATTTATCTCTATCAGTGGTTCTTCACCTACGGTACACTGACCCCTGAGGAATTTGATGAGAGTTTTCAGGGAGTCTGTGAACTTAGATGGAAAAAAATACATCTTTATTTTATTTATCTTCTAATTGAAATGTAATCATTTCTTTGACTATTAAATTTTCAAAAACCAGAAAGAAGAACACTCACAAATATCAAGACTGGTTTGATGAAAATGACAGGGAAATTCAGAAGCTGCTAAAGGCAAAAATAAGGACTCTACATGGTTTACCAGCAGGATAGCTTATCCATCTCTAGGAAGGCAGCATTTAACTCTCATCAAAAGTAAAATGCAGGTAAATCTTAGAGAGATGCAGGATTGTTGGCTCAATAAGAATGCAGGTAAAATTCAGTATTATGCTGATAGTAACAATCCAAAGTGCTTTTATGAGGCCCTGAAGGCTATTTATGGGCCAACAACCTACAGAGCATCTCCACTACTCAGTACTGATGAAACCTCATTGATAGTGATAAGGACATGATCCTGGAGAGATGGGCTGAACACTTCCATAGTGTTCTCAACAGACCATCAACAGCCAATGCTGAAGTCAGTGATCATATGTCTCTGAAGTCAATCCTTCGGTTTTGAATGCCATTGGTGTCCAGGCTCAGTGCCCGGTGTTAACTCTATTCTAGCAGAAATTCACAAGGCAGGGGATCCATTGCTCATACAAAAGCTGACTAAAATCTTCCAGGTTATATGGCAAAAGGAATTTATCCCAAAGGAGTTCAACGATGCCTCCACTGTCCATCTCTATAAAGGTAAAGGAAATAGATTGCCCTGTGACAATCACTGGGAGGTCTCTCTCTTAGTCATTGCTGGCAAGATTCTTGCCAGAATCCTTAATAGACTGATCCTTCACCTGGAAGATGGTTATCTACCTGAGAGCCAGTGTGGCTTCAGAAAGGGCCACAGAATGGTCAATATTGTATTTACTTCTCAACAACTGCAAGAGAAATGCCCAGGAGCAGAACAGAGGTCTTCACATAACATAAGCTGATCTGACCAAGTCCTTTGATACTGTCAATCATGAGGGCCTATGGAAGATCATGGAAAAATTTGGTTGCCTGGAGAAGCTCATCAGTATTCATGATGGCATGCTTGCATAGATTCTGGAAAATGGACAAGGCTCTCAACATTTTCCCAGTCACCAGTGGAATGAGGCATGCTCCTATGCTTCTTAGCATGATGTCTTCAGTGATGTTGTCATATATTTTCAACAAGGACAAGAACCAGTATCAAGATCAACTATCACACTTGATGGTAAATTATTTAACTTGAAAAGGCTACAAGCCAAAACTAAAGTGCAGGGAGAGCTGTTGCATGACTTTTTATTCACAGGTGATTGTGTACTCAATGCAGTTTCTGAGGCTTAGATGCAACAGACTATAGATTGATTCTCTGCCACTTAGGCTAATTTTGTCCTGACAATCAACTAAAAGAAAAGAGAGATTCTCCACTGGCCGGAACCATGCCATCCATACATGAAACTATCAGTTACAGTAGGTGGAGAAAATTTGAATGCTGTGGATAAGTTCACTTACCTTGGCAATATACTTTCCAGGGATGTACATACAGATGATGAGGTCGATGGATACATTGCTAGATCTAGGCCAGTGTTTGGGAGGCTCTGGAGGAAAGTGTGAGAGAGAAGAGGGTCTGCAAAATTGCTGTGCTGACCTCATTGTTGTATGACTATGAAACCTGAACAGTATGCCACTGCCGTGCCAGGAAATTGGATTGCTTCCATTGCAATTGTCGTAGGAAGAGTCTGAAGATCACATGGCAAGATAAGGTACTGGACACCGAGGTCCTTTCCCAAGCTGAACTGCCAACTATTCAAACTCTACTGCAGAGAGTGCAACTCTGATAAGCTGGCCACATTGTTTGAATGCCAAACATATATTTACCTAAAAGACTATTCTACAAAGAACTTACACAAGGCAAGAGCTCACATGGAGGTCTAAAGAAGTGATACAAGGCCACTCTCAAGGTATTTCTGAAGAACTTTGGAATTAATGAAACCAATTTGGCATAGGACTGCCCAGCATGGTGTGCCTGCCTCAAAGAAGGCACTATGCCTTGAACAAAGCAGACTTGCAGTAGCTCAAAAGAAATGTAAGACACAGAAGAAATTTAGAGACATCTCCATTCCATATGTTCACATGGACTGTTTGTGTCTGACCTGTGGTAAAAGCCTTCTGAGCTCATGTTGGCCCAATCAGCCATAGATGAACACACTACACATTGACCCTGCCATAGTGATATCATTTTGATCCTCTTCCAGTACAAAGGACAGCAACTAAATGATGAGTAAATGTTCCAGAGAAACTTACCCCAGTATGCTGATTGATCATTGTTCAACTAAAACTGTTTATGGATATTTGCCATATTGATTCTGCCAAGGGGTAGCCTTCCTGGTTTCCTTTTTGGAAAAACCACCCATAAAGTCATATCCTCACAGGAGACAACCTGCTGCTTATCATGTTTGAGGTGCTCCCTTAAGAATTAATGGGCACTTCCAAAGATCTATATCACCAGAATCAACCAACTGGCAGATCCATGGACTTCAGCAAGGGAGAGGGTTAATGCTCCAGAATTTACTTTGGAACCAGTCAACAGTGATGGACCAGTTTGTTAAAGTATTGTTGGCTCTTGTAAAAGATGAATTGGTTTGAGTAGAGGCGTCACAGAGACTGCCCTGCCTCGTTGAGTAGCACATCTACTTCAGTTCACAGCCAGATTAATTACAGCTTTACCCAGGATTTTGCCTGGCCCATATCCCAATGGCAAATTCAATAATACTTTGTGAAGAGTTCAGGTAACCAGGGGAAGCTTGGCTCAAGTTACCATTTTCTAAAACAGTTACCCTTCGTTGAGAGTGCATGGGTTTTATGTTGGACTGTCCTAGGCACAATTCAACCGTCTTCATGGAAAAAGGGTTTTATAGTGAGGGCACCCCTGGCAAAACCAACTGAGAAAAATGATTATTTTCTTATTATATTAGTAACCAATTTTATATATGGAACCCAAAGATCCTCCTTTGGTCATTAATAACCAATTATTAGTAGCTTAGTTATTAGGATTTTTTCTCCTTTTATTTTCTCATTCATTGCCCAGTCCTTGTGAAGGACAGGGCTGACAATGAGACATTCTCCTCAATCTTGGGTGGAACCCCACCCAACTGGGAGAGCTTGTTTCTGATTAAAGGCTAAAGAGAATCTAATCTAGGTGAATTCAGCCCTTTGTGTTCAATTTCAATAGTCTGAGTAATGAGTCTCTCTGTCCAAGATCCCTGATGTGAGCAAAGTCATACCCAGCCTCTCATCAGAAAAAGTCCACTTCTCATTATAATATTAATTCTCTTATTGTTAACCAATCAGAACTGATTTTTACCCTCAGGGATACGCTCTTCTCCAAAAGTATTTAACCATTCAGGGCCTCTGCATGGGGTCTTTGGTTACCAAAAGAACTACTGATACTAATTTATTATCTGCTAGCCTAATTAATAAATTGATCATTAATTACCCAGAAACTATTTTTATCCATTTCAAAACCCAGGCTTCCTAGCTACTTGCCTCCTATTGTCAACTGGAAATTCCAAAGTGATCAAGTGCTCAGAGTCCAGGCCTTGGTGGTTTCACCAAGGCTTGGCTAATTTTTGATTACAAAACTAGAAAAGAGAGGGGGTGGTCACTGCTTTAAACTTGCTAGAGACCTGTTGGTTGATCTGTACTGATAGATAACCTCTACTGTAGGAAACAAAAACTTATAAAACCAAATCAATATGGGCTTAGATAGGAGTGAATATCTAATAATTGTATATTCTGTCTTCCATATTTCTTATTGTCCTGGAGATTAGATGATTATCCTGTGCAGTAATTTGGACATTGCTCAAAATTTGGATAGTCACATCCAAAACTGTAACTAAGAATTTTTAAAGTCAGGGTAGTTATCGAAAACCTGTGCTCTCATTTAGGAATGGGAGGCATAGAGACAAATACCTAATGATACAGGCCACTTCTGCAGAGACCACCATTTTGGGGCAGGCAGGAAGCAGAGACTCAGGATACTGGCCTCTGCTGGGGAGGCTAACACTTGGGGGATGTGTGTGCATGCGTGTGTGTGTGTGTGTGTAAGAACTTACCTCAGTCCTAAATGTGGCTGTTTGAAAATAAATTTAACCAGTTATTCTTGCTAAGTAAGCTACAAAACATTGCAAGGGAGGTTCATACCTTCTAAATTCATTAACCTGTGGCAAAGGCTTAGTCACCCTACTCTAGGTATAGATCTGCTGCTAAAATTACATGGGGGAAAAGGCATGGGGCACCTGCTAATAATTTCAATGAAGCCAGAAGAATTACTAGCCCTACAATATTCAACAATTCCAGGATTACTTAGCGCCATGAAAGTAGAAATAGTAATCTCACATAGATCAAACACTGATGCTGTTACCTGGTCCTCATCCCTCACTCCATGTGCTTTACCTATAGTGGGTCACTGATTGGTCCCAGCCAGAGGTATTATAGGAGTTATGTTCATCTGCCTAGGTACACACACATAGAGGGAAACATTTGCAGGGCACCAATATTATTTGTGAGAAAGAAGAACGGGGGAATGCAGCTCCCACCCTGTTATAAAATACTTAATGCCAGCTCCTAATTTCTTATCTGCTGAATCCCTGGAAAGCCTAGAACTTCATCCAGAGCCTCAGGCATGAGGAGGGGTAGATGGCATGTCAGAAGAGTCCTTAACAACTCAAATATCAAGTAAACCCCATATGGCTCTTCTGGTCTTCCATAATTGCACAAAACTATATTTCATGACCTGTTAGACCAAAAGGTCCAGCAGTCTACCTAGACAATATTGTAATGTATTCCTAGGACCATGCCCAGCCTATTAACATGGGTCAAAATTGTCCTTTAAAATTGGTAGAGTCAGCTAGGCATAAAATTGGAGAAGTGAATTAGGACAGAAGAACATAATAGGCTGGGTCAGTGGAATATATATGGATCCAAGGAAGGCAAAGGCAATTTGTTATTCAGTTGTGTCTAACGCTCTGTGAATCCTTTTGAGGTTTTCTTGGCAAAGATGCTGTAGTGGTTTACCATTTCCTTCTCCAGCTCATTTTACAGATGAGGAAACTGAGGCAAATAGGGTTAAGTGACTTGCCCAGGGTTACATCTAGTAAGTGTCTGAGGTCAGATTTGAACTCAGAAAGATGAGTCTTACTGACTCCAGGCCTGGCATTCAATCAACTGTGCCACCTTCTTGTCCCAAAGACAATGACTGATACACAAATAACCAAGATCTACAGCATTAGGAAGATTCATAGACTACTATTCTGCTTTATTCCATGTTTCTTGGAACTGAATGTACCCCTCATAGATTTATTTGAACACTTTAGGGAAGAGGTTTTTAATTTGGAGTCTGTGGATTTGTATGGGGAAAAAATCTGTATCTTTACTAACCTTTGAAAGAAATTTAGCATTTTCTTCAATTATGATTTAAAAAAAAAAACCACCTCATTTTGAGAAAGGATCCATGACTCAAAAATGTTAAGAACTCTTGCTCAAGAGCATTTTGGTGGACACCCCCTACAAAGACTCAATTTGATAAAGCCCATTTCCATAGAACTTTAAGGTTTGTGAATAAGTTTATTTGCAACAACCCTGTGAGGATTATGTTATTATCTTTATTTTATATAGTATAAGAAACAGAGGCTTAAAGGGATTAGGAGAATTGTCAAAGGTCACAAGTCTAGTAAATACTGCAACCAGTTTTCCAAGCCATTGTACATTACCACCATACCTTTAAGTAGTGGTTTACTTCAGTTCCCATGCTGAGGTGAGAAAAAATAGATGGGATCATCTGAAAATTAGGTGGAAATCAGTCCAGGTAAGATGAAAAACTCTCAAGAATTAAATATATATTTGTGTTTAATGGTAGCCATATCTTGGGCAAAGTGGGAAAGAAAAAAGAAAAAAAAGAAAAAAGAAATTTAGATAACTTTATTACATATTTAGAAGGAATAGTAAGCTGTACATAATAATTTTCAGTTTCATGTGCAATTATCTTTTTTATTACACTGTTATGGAAATGTTTGTTTTATTCCGTGAATTAAAAAAAATAAATAAAATTTTAAAAAGAAAATTCTGAAAAAACAAAGAGAAACAATTCCATTGAGAAAGGGAAGAGGGTATTATCTAAAGAGACTGCTATAGATGACACATGAAGGCTACCAGATGACATAGAAAAAGTTTAGAAACTCAGAAATGCATAAGATATATGTATAGTATTATATAATATCAACCCAAATTTTACAGTAAGGTACTGTAAGCACCCCATAAAAGAAAAAGAAAAAATTCAGACTTCTTCTCTGACATGAAGGGAGGGCCCAAAAATTTTACATAGATTTTCCAGGTTGTAGGGGCACTGCCCCCCTAACTCCTGCAATGTGGAAGGGATAAATATACAGAATTAGAGCTGAAAGGGATCAAATCCCACCTCTTCATTTTACAGTTAAGGGAACTGAAGCCCAGAGAGGTAAATGGCTGAGACCAAATTCAAACCCAGGATTTAATGACTCCAACAATTCTGGTGCTCTTTCCACTCTACAATATCACTTCTACATCACCTTCCATAACCCAGCAGAAGGTACTCAATAATGTTAAATGCAGAAGACAGGTGTCAAGAAGTGACTGTTATTGTCCTATCTTTCTTCAGTCATGTCTGATGCTCCACTACAGCTGAGAATATAAAAAAGAAACATAGAAATGGAACTACAACAGATTTGGAAGGCAGAAGGAGCCAAGGGATTTTTGTGAGATGTCTCTTCATTTCCTTAGTTCTACTTTGCTGATTGCTACCAGTTTTAGATAGATTTTATTTCCTATGCTGTGTATTATTTATTTGTAGATTATGTTTATTATATTATATTTATTATATTATAAGTTTGTAATAAGACAGTTTTTGAAAAAATAATCTTGCATTCATTAAATCAATAGTTACAATTTTACATGTAATTGAGAAAAGAAAATAAGGGAGAAAAAAAGTATCAATAGCCCCCCTAGGTTAGAGAACCTCTGTTGCTGTTCGGTCATATCTGACTCTTCATGACCCTATTTGGGGTTTTCCTGGCAAAGATAGTGGATGTGGGTACCCAAGGTGTAGGGAATATTACAACCTCCCTGAGAGGCCCACACCTGAAAGCTGGGAGCTTACGTAGCCATGGAAGTCCAGGTATGGTGGATCAAGGGAAAACTTCTGAACAGTTATCCCAAAGTAGAAAGGACTGACTTGGGAGGGAAGGTCTTTAAGCAAATACTAGATCACCAGATGCTGGATATAATGTAGAAAAGGTTCTCTTTCAGGTATGGCTCGAACTAGACAGTCACTGAAGGTCCCTTCCAAGCTCTGCAATACAGTGATCTGTGTACTTAGGCTTGAGTAAGACATTTGTGCTTAAGGTGGAGACCTCTGATTTTGGAGTTAGTTGTTGAGTCATTTCAGTTGTGGCTAACTCTCCAAGGTTTCATTTGCGTTTTATGATATTTTTTGGGGCAGAGATATCAAGGGATTTGTCATTTCTTTCTTCAGCTCATTTTATAGTTGAGGAATTGAGACAGATGGGGTTAAGTGACTTGCCCACGGTCATATGACTAAGTGTCTGAGGTTGGATTTGAACTCAGATCCTCCTGACTCAGCACTTTATCACTGCACCACCTAGCTGATTTGAGCACAGGGGCTATCTTATAACAAGCTAGAATCTTTTCCCTCAATGGACTCAGTGCATACTTCTTGCAAAAAATCTCTGCAGTTAAATCTATGCCATTTGTGAAAAGGTAGAATCAAGGTGGTATTTGAGGAGTGGTGTTACCACCTGTAGTGGGGGGGTGGGGGGGTCCTGGTATTTTTTCACAGTCCATTTGCAGCTAAAGAACTTGAGAGCCTCCAGAATACTAAAGAAATAAATCAGAAGCAGAGAAGATGGGTATTTTCTTTAGATAATTTATTTTTTTTTATTATGTGCATTTCAGGCAGGAGTGGACTTGAATCAGCTCCAATAGGCTCATGAGAACCAATTGTTAAATTTTCAGTGTTAGCATTTATACCTTGGAAATGAGTAAAGGCTACAAATGAGGGCTTGATTTGTTGCAATGTAGAAAATGTTAATAATGCAGATTAATTGTACAGGTGTTACATGTACTTTGGAGGGTAGAGAAGAGATCTGGTTATGACACATTTACCAGTACAGCCCTGATGCTAGGCTTTAACTAATGAACATATACTTTGATCTACAAGGTGGAGCCTATCCAAATGCTGCTATAGTAAGAGAACCTCAGAGAAGTGATCCACAAGCAGCAAGTTCATAGATAAATAAATATACATAGGCCAAGTTGACTCAATTCAGCAGGGAATGGTAGTCCCCACAAATAGGATGACCTAGGTCAAGTGAGATGCCTCTTTTCATTCATAATACACTGTCTTCCATCATCCTTTACCACCAGAGTCACAATGGAAAATGCTATGCTTATGTTATGATATACTAATGGTGGGATATTCCAACTTATTCAAGGTGCCCTATATAGTCATTTAGGCTTCTTCTCCAGTATAACATCAGCCAATATATTCAGTCCTAAGAAATCTATACCTGAATCAGAGACCTCATGAGGAACCAACCCCGCCCAAGTCTTCCATAACCTAACCAATTCCTTACTGTCCTTGAGTGGCCATGACAATAGACTTGATCAGCTATCACTAGTATCCCAAGAATAAAATTTGATATTCATGCTAGTAGGCACTCTCATGAAGATGCCTTATTTTGGAATCCTTGGTAGAAGAACTGTAGAAATTTAGGCATGTTAATCCCGTTGGCAGAACAGAGAATTGGTTTGACCCTTTTGAAGATAATTTGGAAGTATAGAAGGAAGAGTTATTAAATCATTCATATCCTTCTATTCAGAGATTCCACTATTAGGATTATATCTCAAAAAGTCATTGAAAGCTAGAAAAGAGCCATACGCACACAAATGTGGCTAGCAGCATTATTTGTGGTAATAAAAAGCTAGAAACAAAAGCATATGCCCAGTAAGTGAAGAATTGCTCAACAATTTATGGTACAATTATACTGTATGGAATGGTGAGCTTGAAGAATTCACAGAAACATGGGAAAGACTTGAATGATGTGATGGAGAGGAATCAAAGTATAAGATACACAATGACTTCTACAATGTATATGAAATCAACATTGAGAAATAACAAAACTCAGACCAAATGCAGTGGTCAACATCATTATTTGATGGTCAAAGTTGAGGGATGTGTCCCTTATTCCTGTTAATAAGCAGAATATTTGGATGGAATATGCATAGGAGAGTGGTGTTTGGGTGTTCATTGGGAAATAGCGAAACAAAATGATTCAGCAAGTCTCTCCACTCCCTCATGACTGTAGTGATGGCAGACTACCTGGGAACTAAAAACATGACAAATTATATTGCAAGCTCTGTAGAAGTTGCATATAAACAGAAGACTGACAGCCAGGGACACCTTGACTTCCCAAGCCCTACATGTAGGAGATCAAATATGGCAGCACACAATCTCCATATGGAGAGATCCTCAAAGAAGCTAGCAGACCAATAAGCCCCTTCTCTACTACAACATCTCTCAGAGCAGTCTGTCTTTTCTTCTGTATTGGTATCACCAAATCTAAGTACAGTGCTTGCACATAGTAAGCCTTAATAAATGCTTTTTCATTCACTCCATTCATTCATTCCACAGAGTGCCTAGTGTTCTATATGTCTAACTTATCATAAGTTACATTTAATGCCTTCTGGTTGCAGGTAACTTCACATATATTATCTCATTTGCTCTTCACAAAAATCTGTGTAAGGAAGGTAATATTACTACCACATATTTCAGATGAAGAAGGGGGTGGGAGCCAATATGATGTGGAAACAGCAATGAACTTTAAGAATCACATGACCTGAATTCAAATCCTAGCTTTGTTACATCACCTGTAAAAATAAGAGTGGGCTAGGTGACTGCTAAAGTCCCCCAGAACTCTAGGTATATAGTTCTATCATCCTTGGACTCCAACAAAATTAATGACTTGCTCAAAGCCAAAGGACTAATACGGAGATAGGAGAAAGCCTGGTCTTCCGGTCTAAAAGTCCAGTCTTTTTTCACCGTACCATAGTTATTACATTTTGAACAATCAAGTTTCCCTGATTAATTCTCAAATTTGTAAGGTACTCTATTCTGGGACTCAAAATTTCTCATCTCTAATGGTCATCTGGTAGAATTTTTCTCCTCTCTAGTAGGAGTAGGAGTTTGAAGGCATAACCAGCCTCATTGTTGCTCCAGAGTCTGATTTCTTCCTTATTTACTGATTTCTATCTCATTCCCTAACAGGCAGTTAGTTACATAGTGCAGCAGACAAGAGTGCCAGGCCTGGAATCAGGAAGACTCATCTTCCTGAATTCAAATTTGGCCTCAGATACTTACAAGCAGTGTGACCTTGGGCAAGTCATTTAACCTCTGTTTGTCTTGGTTTCCTCACTTGTAAAATAAGAGCATCTACTTTCATAGGGTTGTTGGGAGAATCGAATGACATGATATTTTATCTTAAGATAATAGGCAACCAAATAAATGCTTATTTTCCCCTTCCCCCATAAATAGATACTTTTAGGTAGAAACTTTTCAAAAAAGCTTAGTTGTAAATGTAAGCTTAATTTGTTATTATTGTTTAGAACTAAATTGACTATTTTAAGAGAAAAGATGGGAGTAATAGATAAAATACTGTTTAGAATCATAGGACTTGACAGCTGATTGAGTACAGGACATAAAGGAAAGTTAAGAGAGATAAAATCAAAGTTTTCCATAAGGAAGAGTAGGTAAATGGTGGTAATACTGAGAGAAATAAAAATCAATATCAGGAGATGGTTTGGAGTAACAGATTATAAACTGAGTTTGGCATATGTTGAGTTTGAGATGTTGGCTCCATATTAAACTGGATATGCCCTGTCTAAAGTTGGACTTGCTGATCAAGCGCTCATTGAGAGAAGGCCTAGAGGGTAATCAACACACTCCCATGGGAGGTTGAAAGATCACAGATTTAGTTAGATGGGACATTTAGTTAGATGGGTCAACCATTCCCATGCCATCAATTTACAGATGAAGACACCAACGCCTACAAAGATTAAGTGATTTGTCCAAGGTCATACAGGTAATGGTGCAGCTAGAATTTGAACTCTGACCCTATGACTCCCAATCCAGTGTTCTTTCCACTATACCTCACTGTGGCTTCCCAACGTGAGAGTGGATAGAATTAAGGAAAGGAGAGGGATTAGCAAATGTAGGTTGTCTTGGGACACGAGATAGGAGGGAAGAAGGAATTGTTGATGTTACCGAATTCTGAGGAATGAAGGACAAACAAAGGGAGTTCACATTGGATGGTGACAGTCTTCTCGGTGGAGGAGTTTCTACTGTGCTAAGTATTACTGGGGAGCAGTTGGGGCTTAAGGAGAAAAGAAAAATATGGAAGAGTTGCTCTGAGGAATAAGTTTGTTGTTGAGTTGCGTCCACTTCTTTGTGACTCCATTTGAGGTTTTCTTGGCAAAGATAATGGAGCTGTTTGCCATCCTGTCTAGCTCATTTTGCACTGAGGAACTGGAGGCAAACAGAGGTTAAATGACTTGCCCAGGGTTACATAGTTTGTGTCTGGACTCACATCGTCCTGAATCCAGGCCCAGTGTTCTTCTATCCGCCATTCCACCAGATGCCTTATCAATTACTCCATCAATTTCCTTTAATCATCAATCATTCAATTAATTAAAAGGATTGTTACTATGAACAAGGATACAAAAAAAAAAAAGCAAAAATAGTCCCTGTCCTTGAGATGCTTAAATTTGAATGTGGAACACAACATTCATGTCAGTACAGGCAAGTTAAATACAGTTAAGTTGGAAGATGACCTTAGAGGAGATGGCACTAGCAGCTAGGGAGATGAGGAAAGGCTTTCAGGAGGCGATGGTGACAAACTGAGTCTCAAAAGAAGCTAGGCATTTTAAGAACAGAAGCTAAGAGGCAGAACATTTCAGTCAAGTAGAACAGGCAATGCAAAAACCTATGGAGACAAGAAATGGTCTCATAGTTCAGAGTGTTACAATGTAAACTCTTTGATGGGGATGATTTCATTTTTTTGCATTTTGTATCCTGCCTAGTACAAGGCCTGGCACATACAGTAATAGACACTTAATAAATGCTTGTTGATGGATTTTCCTAAACCTTTTTGTCACTTTCCCCCCTTGTATTTTGACCATCTATAGTACACTGATATTTTAATGTTTCTTCACGTTTTTTCAAGTCTTTACATATTTCTCTCTTCACATTTCTTATATTAACATCCTTCACTGAATTACAGAATGTGATAGCATTGAGACTGAGTATTTGTTCTGACATTTCCCAGTTTAAGTTGCTTGAAGTTTTTTGCAATGACAAATTAAGCTGCTGTAAATATCACTGAACAGATGGTTCTTTAGGATAAATAACGTTGAGGGTAATGTCTCTAAAAATGGGATTTTTGAGTCAAAGGGTAGGATTGTGTTTTTATAGAGTGTCCTGTCAGATTATTCTCCAAAAAGATTCCATCAATTTACCATTCTATGATAGAATACCTATCATAGTACCTAGTTTTCTACAATCCGGTGTCATGATTCAATTTTGTCATTTTTTGCTAATGTGATGGATATGAATATGAAATTTTTTTTCATATAATCATTAGGCATTTGGATATCCCCTCTTGTAATTTGTTCACCCTCTTTTGTAAATTTTATAATTGAATGTTCATTTATTCATTAGGGAATGGATGGATTGGGAAAGAAACAAGATTGTAGAAGCAAGGAGATTGGTTAAAAGACTTTCGTAAATGTCTAAGTAAAAGGTAAAGGCCTGAATTAGGGTGGTGACTGATGTGGGAAAGAATGCAGATGTAGAATTGATCGGACTTGCCAAATAAATAGAAGAGGGGATATTCAAGTATCTTTCCACTGAATATTTGAATCAGTTCCCATAAATATTTTTAGTGGTTAATATTTATGAGATAACAAGGTGGGTACAGTAGATAGAGCAACAGGCCTGGAGTCAGGAGGACCTGAGTTCAAATTCAGCTTCAGACACTGGACAAGTCACTTAACCCTGTTTGCCTCAGTATCCTCATCTGTAAAACTTGCTGGAAATGGAAATGGCAAAGCACTCATTATTTTTGCCAAATTAAACTCCAAATGGGGTAACAGAGAGTCAGATAACAATTAAATCAATGTAACAAAATATTTACTTGGTGTAAATGTTTCCTCATTAAGTTCCACCCCCTTTTATCTGTGATACATTATCTTTACTTTTGCAGAATCTTCTAATTTTGATGTGAAAGGATCCATCTAATTTGTTCTCTTATAATTTCAAGAGACAAAAATGTCACCCATCCACAATTGATACATTTTTACTTTTCTTCTAATTTTTTTGTGGTGATGAGGGTGGGGGAGATGAATAAGCCTTTATATGGTACTTACTATGTGCCAGGCACCAACTATGTCAAGCCCTTTACAAATACCTCATTTGATCCTTGCAACAACACTATGAAATAGGTGTTTTTAATCCCCATTTTATACCTGAGGAAACAGGTGGAGTTTAAGTGACTTGCCCAGGGTCACACAGCTACTAATTTGAACTCAGATCTCCCTGATTTCATGTCAGTGGTCCAACCACTGTGCAACCCAGCTGCCTCTAATTGATTGATGCTTAAGTCTATGTTCCAACCAGAAGTCATTATGGAAGATGATGTCAAGCTCTAAATTTATTTCTAATTGATTGATGCTTAAGTCTATGTTCCAACCAGAAGTCATTATGGAAGATGATGTCAAGCTCTAAATTTATTTTCCTCATTTTTCCAACCTAGTTCTCCCAGGAACATTAAAAATAAAATGTTAGCCAGCTTTCACAGTCCATCAAGTTTATAAAATACTAATTATATATACATGTTT
Organism: Bettongia penicillata ogilbyi; assembly: GCA_023548195.1. Classification (NCBI taxonomy): domain Eukaryota; kingdom Metazoa; phylum Chordata; class Mammalia; order Diprotodontia; family Potoroidae; genus Bettongia; species Bettongia penicillata. Next base: position 788,690 of record JAJHZJ010000416.1, on the reverse strand, counting down.
TGCAATTTGTTATTTATGTATATAAATATATTTATGTGTACATATATTTGTTAATATACATTTATGTATTTATACTTATGTATATATGTGTATGAATGCATCTGCCTATGCTGTTCTCTAAGTCCATTTTCTCTTCCCCCCTCCTAATCTAATATAGTTGATTCTACCCCCTACCCTCCAACCCCCCATTAACAATCATTTCTCAATGAACAAGTTGTTAGGAATGGTACAACTGCAAGGAAAATGTAAGTTCTTTCGATTTAACTTGCATTTATGATTTCGAAGGTGAAAAAAAAGTAGTGCTGGCCCCGAAGGAGCTTATTTTTACTGGGGAGAGGGATGAAAACCATGGACACAGTCGGGAAATACAAAATATAAACAATGTAATTCTGGAGTTGGGAGGGGAAGTGCTACCAACTGGAGATCAAAGAAAGCCTAAGGCAGGTGGCAGCACTTGAAACCGGCCACAAAGACATCAGCAGGAGAATGTGTACAGAAGGCAGAGATAGGGGGTCTAGGGCAGAACTTTGAGGAACACTCAAAAGTTACAGGCTGTGATCTTTGTAGTGAAGCTGAAATAAAATTGAAAAAGGGAGGACAATTAAAAGAACCAGAAGAGAGTGGTGTGGCATGAGACGTGTTCAGGATAAGGTGATCAAGGGTCCAATGAGGCAGATAGGTCAAAAAGGATGAGGACTGAAAAATTACCAAGATTAGTAAATGGTAATTAATAAACAGGTAAATGATCATTGGTGACTGTGGAAAGAGCAGTTTCAGCCAATTTGATGAGGTTGGAAGTCAGATTTCAAAGGGTTGAGAACAGAAGTAGAAGCAGTGAGGGGAACTAGCTTTTTCTAAAAGTTCAGCTGAGAAAAGGGATATATAGCAATACCTTGAAAAGCTGGTAGGGTCTAGCAAAGGTGTTTTGTTTTTAAGGATTCTTGCTACATTCTAACTTGGATTATAGTTGTGTACATCTAATGGGCTTTAAAGTCCCTGAGATTAGGCACGTTTTTCCATCTTTGAAAAACCAGCATTTAGCAATCTCTTTCAAAATTTCCATATTCCAAAGATCGATGGCTTTGGCAGTATGGTTAATCCTTCCAACACAAGTCTTACACCTCTACAACTTGGTAGATAATCTTTCAAAAGTTGCTGTGGCTAAAAATTTCACCATCTTGCAACTAAACTCATGATCAAACTCTCCATAATGAATAAGGATATTCCTTAAGATAGCAGCAAGTCTATACTCGGGAGCTTTTTCAGCATAGTAAGAGTTTGTGTTTTGTTGGAATGGTCTTTATAAATCCAATCACTTCCACCATGAAAGGACATCAGAGGGTTTCTGTGTAAGTCTTCCACAGAGGAAGCACTTAACATTTTTTGAATGGAACTGAATGTTCACATAGTGTTGGGCAACTAATACAAATTTCTCTTACAGCTTTCCCAAAGCATGAAGAACCTCAATTATTGTCTTACAACCAGGATGGTAAAGACAAAATGGGGAAATATGGAGTTATTAGGTATAATACTCACTTAACTGTTATATTAAGGATAATTTTATCTTTCTTTTCTCCTAATCTTTTTTTGGTGACAAACAGTATAGCACTGAAAAAAATAAACGTCCCTTGATACTTCCCTTTCTTCCCCATATTTTTTTCCCTTTTGAACTTTGAACAGGTTTCAGCTCTAATTTCCTTTTCTCCGGGACCCAGTTCCTTTCTACCTTTCCTCATATATAGGATGAGTTATAGGGGAAAGTCACGGGTGGCTCCAGGACGTGACCTTTACAACCCACTACATCCTACACTGTTAACAGCCAGATATGAGCATTCAAAATGCCCCAGACTCCAACTTATTCCACACTCAAAGATTATCAGAGTAACCACTCAGCAATATGACATGAACAATGACAACAGGACTGACCTAAGCAGAGATATCTTCTTTCAGGGACAAGAAACGAGCTAGTTATGAAATTCTGCCATCCCATTATCTGCAGGAGTTATTAGAGGAATCCTGCATCCTTGTGGATTGTTTGCAGGGAGTTTGACTTTGTAGGCTGCTGAGTCTATGACTTTGCTGGAGTTACCTGGTCATCAAGCCACACACAGGCCAACGCAGGGCCAAATCGTGTTAAATCTGTATTAACAGTCATACCTAGGCTTAAATACCTACAATAACTTTCCTAGCATGCATTGCTTCTCATTCGTACTTCTAATGATAGTACGCTGACCTTACACAGGATTCGATCCCTTGCACAGGAAAGTAGTTGGCAGCTTATTATTTAGAAAGGTAGTTATTCACTGTGAGGATACATATGAAAAGAATGAAAGTCAGGAACAGTGATAAGTGCTTTCCTCACAGGAGTTCTGTGAGATAGGTATTGCTCCCATTTTTATGAAGAAATTGAAGGAAGTGACTTGCTTTGAGTCACATAGCTAGTCCAAAGGTGTTAATGGTGTCCATAGTTAATGAATGAAAAGAGGCATAATTGTATGTGGATTTTAGTCTAATTCTATCTCTAGCATTTAGGAGCTAGAAACTTACAAGTCAACCTTCAGATGACAAAACAGAAAAATGAGTCAGTATCCACTGTCCTCATTCCTAATTTGCTAGGCCAATTTTGTTTAGCAATGGGAAAACACAAAATTTGCTGTTCTCTCAAGACTATACAAAGTCAGCTGAATGAAAAAAATTTTGAATCTTTATCTAAAAGAAGACACAAGGGACACTGACAGTTGTATTCAAATATTTGAAGAGCTACCTCATGTTAGGAGTTTAGACTTGTCTGCTTGGGTTCCAGAGGGTAAGGCCAGGAACAACTGGAGGCAGTTACAGAGAGGCAACTTTAGGCTTGATATTGGGGGAAAAAAGTGAACCCCGAGAGTAGTACAATCCCTTCTCAAAGATGGCAAGCAGAAGTTGAGTGATCATTTGTTGTGTATATTCGGGGGAAGATTCCTTTTCTGGGTATGCAACTGGCTAGGTGGCTGCAGAGATCCCATCCAACAAGCTGTGCAATGTTTCATCAACCACTTGTTAATGTGGAATATACTATGCTAGGCACAAGGCAGGAAAAAAGACAAAAATGAAATCATCCCTGTTCTCAAGGATCATACTTATACTGGGAGACACATGTACATAAGTAAAAAACAAACAAGGTAACTGGAAGGGGTGAATCAATAAGGGGTAGAGAAGACTTCACAGAAATACTGTCATGCAAAATGAGTTTTAAGAAAGGATGGGGGGTGGTTAAAAAAGTAATTGTCAAGTTGGGGTAGCAGTAATTCAGCTTAGCTAGAACACAAAAAGTAAATTTTTCACACTAAGTTGTTCAAAATGTACATGCAAAATGAAAGCACGATCCAATAAAAGAACAAGAACTCTTCATGATATGTCGATTTCACAGAAATAGCAGTTGTGTTGTAATGGAAAGAACACTGAAATTTTAAGTCAGAACACTTGGTTTCAGGTCCCCAGTGTACCATCAAATAGCTGTTTAACTCTGTAGCAAGTCACAAACTTCCTGATCCTTTATTCATCTACAAAATATGGATAATGTCTGCTCTACCAACTTCATGGGGTTGTCACAGCATTCCTCTGTACCCAACACACACATTTTGGTTTAAACCAGCTGTGTATGTATGTCATAAGCTCCAATTTGCTTGAAGGTGCAATCAATCTTATTTTACCCCTGTAACTTCTCACCAGGAACATATAGTTGAATTTAATATTGCGAATTTAATATTGAATATGGCTCAGATGACAGGATAAAAATTCAGATGCAAAACCAAAAAAGCCCATCATACCAGCTTCTTGCCCATTACCACCTCTGTTCAACTTTTTATTTTCTTAATTTCAGACAAGCTCATCAAGCTGGGAAGACTAAAGACCAGCTCAAGCATGCCAAACCATTTGGTCATGTGGATGAAAGAATCTAGAAAGATTCTAAAGAGCCTATTATAATTTCAATAGTGATGGTTAACAAAGCCAAAATAGAGGATAATGGAAAAAAAACTCTTCTAGGTTTCATTCACACAAGAGATTGCCATTGAATATATAGTTGAAAAAAGTAAAGTTCAATACATTCACGACAATTCATAGGCTGGTACTTCTGCTGACTCCAGTAGCAGCTTCTTGAAAAATCTTTACTATAAAAAACAAAGTAGTATGGGGTGATAAAAACAAAAGCATATCTTTATAAGTCAGTGTGTATATCTTTACAGTGTATATCTGCAAAGAACAAATTTACTGGGAACCTATTCTATTAAACAAGCACTATAACACAATTCATATAACAGAAATGGAATATTAAAGAAGCTCACTCTTAATTAATTCCCTCCTTCAACCTTTTTTCATCTTAAGTTCTGTACTTTTTGCTTCTTATTCAATGAAATAAATTACGAAGTAGCTGGGAAACTCATTGAATTTAATGTACAAAGTCAGAGGAATCTTGGGAAGATGCAGAATCTCTTTTCAGATGTCCTGTGATCAAGTTTGAAACTAGGAAACTTCTTAGTTTTATTTTATTAAATGAGAAATATTAAACAGTGAAAAAATAAAGAACTCTCAAACTGACTTTTAAGAAAGTTAACGTAAGAGAATATTTTAAGTGGTAAAAATAAATTTCTGAACCTACCAAAGAATTGGATAACAAATGTTAAGTCTTTTCCTAAAGAAGGCCCAGACAGATAATAAAATTACTTCTAGATGGAAGGGAAAAACTCTGGTTTTTAAGTGAAACAATTTATTCCTTGGAAAAGATTTATCCACTGCATCAACTTGTTTAATCTCTTACTAAATAGGTGTTTCTTATTTGTACATCAAACAGGATACAAATAAAAGTTTGTTAATTTATCAACATATTAAAAATATAGGTTGATCAAAGTCCTTGCTCTGCCTGAAAAAAAAAATCAGAATATTTTTCAAGATACCAATAAACATAAAAAAACCAACATATACAAACTATTGTCAGTAGACATCTTATTTTCTTTTTTTTTTTTTAACTAAGAACACACTTCTATTTTTACAATGACCTTTAGTTATCAACTCCTATTTTGGATCCTGCGAATCCATCAGGGTTTACTAGGAAATCTGTGTTCGAATGTGTAACTCAAAGGCACTCAACTCAGTTACAAGTTCCTGAGCTTAAGTAGTAAATAGGATCCTTTAAAAAATTGTTTTTAAAAAATATATAGATGAGCACAGAATAAAAAATGCTTAACGAGTAATACCTGGTACACAAATATGACCATGAATAATAATTTAGGACTATACAGGATGCTAAAGAGACTATGGAAGGAAAAGGAACTGCCTCATGCAAAATTAGACGCATAAAAATTACTTTTCCTCCCAAAATAAGCTTCTCTGAAAGTGAAAATGATGATTCTAAATCCTAGGAAAATTAAAATAAAGCCAAAACAACATGAAAAAATTATCTTAAGTTGAAAACATAAATGCAGTCCTCAGGTTAGTCTTTCAATTCTCTAAGGCATATAGAATATGTGAATAGTGAAACAGTGAAGCCATTCAAATCAAGTATAAACTGAAGGGACACAGATAAGAAGAGAAAAACAGAATTATTAGAGATTGAGTGATAAAACTGAAGGGCAACTTTAAAGACACATCATCAAATTCCCTAGTTAGTTTTCATCCAAACAATAGAAAATTTGCTGATATATAACCAAAGTTCAACAACATTAAGTTAGGGTCAAACTTTATCTAAAAAAGCATATATGTATTTTGTTTGATAGAAAAATGTGGAATGTCCCATTAATCTTCAGTTCTTGTCTGCTAACGCTAAACAGAAAGCACAAGTTGACATTTTCATAGCATAATTGAGTTTGGCAGGAAATTCCTTGGCTTCAAAATTCACTTTCTTCATATATGCATAGAATTTTACTGAGGATAAAAAGTGAGTTAGATGTATCATTTGCTACAGTTCATAAGGCCTTTCTCATTATTAGTCACCTTATTTGTGTGTATCAGTAGGGCCATAATATTAAAGTAGAAATAAAACATTTTCAAAGTGCAACTGTGTTCCATTTGTCCAGATTGCTCAGTTTTCTGTATTCTCAAGTTGACCACCATTTTCAGGTTTTTTTTCTGGTGATATATACAGGAAGTTACAGCAGATAAACAAAGGAAAGATGAGAAGTCTGCTATCCAAATTCATCACCACTTGTTCCTATATAAAATAAATTTGAAGACATGTTACAAAGCTGGACAGAAAACAGAGTTTTAACATTTTAAAATTTTAAAGTTCAATAACAGGGTGAAATTAGAAATACAAAGATGAAAATTATAGCGTCCACTCTTTCAAATGAAAAAATAATAGGAAATAACTGGGCATGTTAAAGTAGCGTAATGGAACTAAAGTGATCTTGGGCTTTAAATGGAGTTTATTTAAGGCAGAGTACGGGGGAAAGGTCAGTTTCACTATACTCTGGGCTGGTGAGACTTCATCACAAATATCAGGTGAGATACTCAGACAAAACATAAAGTTTCCAAAAGAATACTTGTATGAAGAGGTATCTGGCAATCATGTCAAAATCTATGCAATTAAAATACTTGTTAATCACCAAACACTTGCAAGGCACTGTGCTGAAGCCAGAAATGAAAAAAAAAAGGCCTTCCTCGATGAGCTTAATGTTCTACTGAAGATACAATATGTACCCGGATTAGGTACAGTATTTTGGAGGAAAGAAAGAGCACTAAAAGTGATGGGAATGTACACATCCATATGAACATATCATGCGCACATGGGGGCTTGTATGCACATACACAGAAATATGGAAAAGTTTCACAAGGAATGGCACCAGAGTGGAGTCCTGAACAAAGAAGATTCTGAGAGTATATGCACTTCAGGCATAGGGAAAGTAGTCATCACAGTGATGGGAGATGGACTGCTGAATTTAGACTTCAGGTCAGTTCATCTGGAAGGAAGAATGTATTCATGAAGAGCAGTAGGAAATAAGATGGAAAGCACAGACTATAAAAAGCATTAAGTGCCAGGTTGTGAAATTTTATCTCAAAGGCAGGAAGGAGTCTCTGAAGGTCTGAGTAGCGAAGTGATAAGGTCAGACCTGTGCCTTAGAGATATATCCAACTACATGGAGGAAGATTTTGAGAGGGGAAACTTTAAAAGCAGGGAAATCAATTAGGAAGTTATAATAGCTTAGGTAAAAAGTGTTTGTAAGGGGCTGAAATGCAGCGATAGCAAATGATAATAACAAATATGGAGGGTGAACAAGAGGCAATAAAGTCTCAAAGGCTATGAACTTGAGAGGCTGGAAGGATAATGGTGCTCTCAAAAGAAACAGGGATAAATTTAGGGAGGAATGCGGGTTCTGTTTTGAATTTCTTCACTTTAGACGCTGATAGGACAACCAACTGAAAATATTCAGCAGGCAACTGGTGATACAAGAAAGTTCAGAAAAGAGTTTATGCCTGGACATATAGATCTAGGAGCACTCTGTACAGACATAATAAGTGAATTCATGGGAGTGGATGAGCTCACTAAAAGGAAAATATATAGAGAGATAAGCAGAGGGTCCACTTAGATGAGCAGGAAGTCAACAATTTTATACTTCTATTAAAACAGAAGGAGCCCCAGGGCTTTCCCATCTGCCTTGCCTCCTGAGTTCTTCCAGACCTTACCATTACCTCTTTGGGACTTCTGGGACTTTCTGTCTGTCCTGAGGCTGCGCCTTTCAATATATGTGGTCTCTTTGGATTAGAATGTGAACTCTTGAGCATGGTACTGTCTTCACTTTAATACTTCAATACCCATCATTTGGAATGTTGCAAACAGAAATGCTTTTTCATACAAACTTTTATTCACTCTCCTAGACGCCATATTTTAGGATAAATATTATTAAACTGGAGTGTCTAAAGGAAGGCAAACAAGCGTGATGAAAATCTTTAAGATCATGACATATGAGGAAACTTAGAATGTTTGGCCTGAAGGAGAAAAAACTCAAGGAAAGACATGGTAGCTGTGTTCAAGTGTTTGAAGGATTGTCATGAGGAGTAATGCTAGATTCATCTCTTTCATTTTAAAGAACAGGGACCTGGAAAAATATGTAGAAGTCACAAAAACAAACATTTAGGTTTCAGATAAGGAAAAATACCTAGAAACAGGTTAATTATTTTGAGCTACCTTTTCTCTCCACAGACCTAGTTTTTAAAATTCAGTTCCTATAGGAGAAATTTTAATTCCTAACTACCATTTAAAATCTGCACATTGACCATTCCAAAACCATTACTTGAGTTTTACACTTTCTGCACAACTGTAGGAATCAACTTTCTATTAATATGAAGCATTAAACAGAAGATTATTTTCAAAAGGCCACAAAGTCAACCTACCTGATCCTTTTCAAGAGTAAGTATTTGGTATCCAGTTGTTCTACTACAAATCAGTTTCCCACTACTATCAAGAGAGGCCAAACGTAGTCTAGGATCATAAAGAAAACATCTTTATCAAATAAATTGAAAACTGAGTCCATTAATGAATTTTAATTGCAAGTTTCTTTTTGAAACCTCAGTTTTAATGCTTTTACCTTTATATCTTTCAAGCAGTGATGCTATAAGCCTTCCCAATGAGACTTTACAGAACCAATTAAACTGACTTCAAAGTACAATCTGATTTCTTTAGCCTTATGATATCTGCTATCATACAATTCTTGAGATACAAGCAAAATAATGTGTGACCTCCATATGACTTACTTTTAGAACTTGCCTGGCAGACTATGTCTCAATTTGTCTGCCTACATACTTCATCAAATACATACTACCAGAAAAGACTAGTAATAAAAGTTGGAATTATCAGCATTGTACAAAGTTGTGGACATGGGTAGTAGATTTGCTTGCTCTCATATTGCCATATTTATGACTTCTGACGCCTATACATGTAGAAGACAGCCCAATATCAATGCTACTGATGGTGAACTACTATATCCTACAGCATTACTTTCTACTACTAATACCTTAGATTCTAGGAATACTTCTCCACCAATTTTGAGGTTGCTAGCATATAACGGAAACACCAAACATCACTAACTAGTTCCATGGAAAATAATTTAAGCAAAACAAAGAGGCAGTCAGTTGCACAGGGATAGAACTCAGTAGATCTATCGCTTCTTGCGCAGACTACCTTTGGTGAAGCCCCTAGTGACTTGTCAGTACAGCTGGGGACCCTGTGGCTATTAACAGTATATTTGTATCATACCCCATTGGTGTTTTGTCAGTTCTAATAATCACCCACCTCTTCCTCTTATCCTACCTGAATGCTATATTTCTTCGAGGCTGTAAACTGACAGATCCACTGCATGGCTGATTCAGTGTGTTTCGCTTGAAAATAATATAGCGATTGGTGTAAGTGACAAGTAAGTCAAAGCCAAAGTTAAACCCTGTCCACCGCCAGCAGTACTGAAAAAAATACAAAAAAGCTGTTATTTCAGTTTATGATATTGGTAAGTCAACAATAATCCAAAATGCAGTAAGACTGGAGTTGCTGCTACTCCTTTCCTATGATCCTTATACTCCTCTTTCCTTTGTGCCATTGTCCACCACTGCCATCCTATGCCCCACCTCCAAATCTTTCCAATCTGTAACCTCAACATAACTATTAACTATCCACAGGTACTGGTGAGATACATCTTTTCCAGGCTGCTTTACAATAAAAAAGAGACTTCTAACAAGAAACCTAACATATGACAGCTCAGGTAGAAAGCTAGGAGAAAATAACTACCACTGATCATCAAATATTTATTTTTTGGTTTCTAAGCTCCTCGAACCTTAAATACCACAAGATTGGTCAATCAACAAGCACATGGGTAGTTAAGGAAGGCCTGAGTGGGTCAAATAAATTAGAACATGAAGGCCATCATTAAACTTTGCTGTCTCTTCTCAACATGGATGATAAAGTCCTATCAAGACTGACACATTTCTAGTAATAGACTCAGTGATGGTCTGTATCTATTGCCAAGGCCCACTCTTTGCTAAATCTCACTACCACAGACTCAGACATAGAAACTTTCAAAGACCAGTCACTAAGAGAAGGAAAATACCCACAAGTCCATGAAAGACAGATTCTTAAAGTATGTTCTAATGATTTGAGATCTCAAATACAGAAGTGGAAAGCTTGAATTATGGTACACATGTTCACAATTATTCATTTTAAAATTGTATAAGTATCATCAAACATAGAGGGCAATAGCTGCTCCATCTCCAAGCACAGCAGGGCCTACATAAAGCAGAAGAAAAATCATACTTCCTATTTTACTATTAAATAATTGGAATAAGAATGTAAGCAAACCACAACTCATACTTACTTCACCATCCTTGGCAAGTTTTCTACCACACCTCATGCTATTTCCTTCAAGTTCCTCTTTATTGATTTCCTGAGGTCTAGAAACATATATAACAAATGATTTTGATGACAGAAAATAGTTCACTGTGAATACTGAGGTAAAAGAACAGAGAAACATATGCACTAGATTTAAAGAATGAATTTTCCCACTGGTGGCTACATAAGAATGGCAGGGATGCTATGATTTAATTAGTTGATTTCACATCTGTGTTAAATAAACAGGTTTAAATTTTACGTTGCATTTCTCATTGCCTCCATGTCTATTTTGCACCTACTAGGACTTTTATAAATCAGAGAATGCAAAAAACTCCAAACATAGAAGATATTACTAACAATACTATCTTGCATTGATGAAATGCAAAAGAAAACAAAAACACAATTTTACTCTCAAGTGAATGAGAGCAGTCCTTTTAAAATCTAGATCATTTAGAATACAGTAATAATCATTATTATGACTGGCATTTATATATCATCTGCTATGTGCCAAGCAGTATACTAAGCACTATAATCTTATTCGATCACTAAACACCTCCCAAGTTTTGATTCTATTAATCTAGATCTACTTAAGGAAGGGAAGCATTAGTTTAATCTCCCAGCAAATTTGAAAATTATGCATTAGGAACATAAAACAATAAAATAAAATCATTCAAATTACTGTCACATTCAGAAACTTACTATTGTGGCTTTAGTTTTATTATGTATTTCAGTCTCTTAGTCTAGACTCTTTAGGGTAATCACTGTAAATTACAATTTAAACAGCAAAGAAAGAGTGGATTAAAAAAAGTCTAATTAATAGCTTATACCTACCCCGTATCACTATCTTGTTCTGCCCTGAGCATGGCAAACCACTGCTGTTTGTAAACAGAGGCCAACCATTCTAAAATTGGAAGATAAAAACAGAAAAGGAAAAGTGTAGAGGATTTATATACTTTTAAAAAACATGAGAAAACTAAAGCAAAATAATCAATCGTTCAGTGGGTTTGCATTTTTCAAATTCATTACATCCAAAACAGTAAATCATCTGAAATGAGTAAAAGTTCTATGTGTAATTCTCCACTAGGTTTCAGAGAAGCCTTTCACCTGCAATGGGAGAAAAGTCCCTCCATAGTAAGCTATTCACATTGATGAGACAAAAAGTGGAGAATAAAGAAGTTATGATTTTGTTTCAATGTTTTATTTAAATTATGACTCAGAAAGAACTGACAATCATTTTTTCAACAAAATGCATACTTTTTACTGTTTGATTCAGCCTTAATTCTTCATACCTCAAAGGCAGGCTGGACCTCATTTTGGAAGATATGTAAATTCTAAAAGTAAACAAAATTACATGAATAATGAATTGATTTCTTTATTTACTATATATCAAGATGAAGACATGTGAGTAGCCACTTGCTAAAATGAACCAGTTCCAATTCAGCAAGGTTATTCATGAATACCTGGGTGATAATTTTGTCATACTCTATTAGGTAAATTGAAAGCATAAAAAAAAACCAAAAAAAAAACACCTCAAGCTATTTTAACTAAATCAGACTTATGTTTTGGATACTTTCCTTTAACAATATGAGCACAAAATTATTTGAATAAGCAAAAACCCTCTGCATGTCTGAATTTTTAGTTTAAAACAAAATATATTATTTGGCCTTTGCCTCCTGATTAATTTTTTATTCGTTGTCAGAAAACAATTTTCTGCTTTCTGATGGTAAAATGACTTCTTTTAAAATATCAGTCCAAAAAAGGAAAATATTATTTCTGTAACTTGAGAAAAAATATCTTAATTGCATATAACTTCAGGAATGCCAGATGCATCAAGGTGATTACCCTGTCTCTGAATTGATGATCAGACTCTCTACAGAATCATCCATCTCTACTCAAGTATTCCTCTGATGCCTTAATGTGGCATGAAAATAACCCTATTTTCTCAAAAGGTTTGGATAATGGAATGTAGCAAGCTCTTCTAGGTTGTAACAAGCTAAAAACATTTTAAATATGGGCCCATCACTGATTGGACTCTATTGGTTGTACAAAGGTCTGGTCTACCTAATTCAGAGAGGGTCATCACCAGATTGCCTATAGGGTCTTGAATTTCTTAACCACAGCAACTGTTAAAGATCATCCACTAAGCATATGTAAGGTGGCAGAAAATAAAGATTTTTCAGAGTTAAGATATCTTGAGATAGAATTTTTAAACTACATTGTTAAAATTCTATAGAATTATCTATTTCCCATTAAGTATAAGTGAAACCTCCATAAATATTATTTGAAAAAATAATGTATTTCGACAGATTTACTAACTTGTAAAAAAAAAAAAAATAAACAACTCAAAATTTTATTCTTTAACCAGTAGGCAATGTTTATCTCTAGCTCAAAACAAGAGGGTCAATATTTCTACACAGAACAAATCTTGTTTCTCTTCAAAAGGTCTTACCATTAAACTTTAATCTGTTAGATCAAATGTTGCTGAACTAAGCATATAACTTTCTACTGTACTTAGCACCTAGCATCAGGATCTTAATATGGATTTTAAATAACTACACTAATAGATAATCCAGAGTGAACAAAAAGGTTTTATAGATATTCCATATGACATTAAGCCCTCAAAGAGATCTATCTTAACTTTATATAATGTTTTTAGTGGAATGTTTTAATAAATGATTCAATTCTATTATTATTAAAACAGATTATTCATATGTAGTTTGGATAATAATTTCAAGTATGCTTTAATACTTAAAGTCCAAGTCTAAATAATGTATTTAACCTGACAGATATAAATTTTTACTGAGTAAATGATTCATATTATGTTTAAATACTTATGGCTTCTTTCCTTCAAAAAAATTCCTTTAACTAACATGTATAATCACACTTAAACTCACAGTAATTCTACATTATTCCATCAACTAGATGGTCAGGGACTAGAAAATAAATGATAACTCCAGATATGGTAAACGGTATAAAATTTATTCATCATTTGGTTTACATAAAAAAATAATGTACAATATGCCACACTGTGACTATTGTATATTATGTACAAAAAATGACAGTATATTCCATAACAATGAGCAGCAATTAAAAGTCACTGCTACATCTATAATTAGGTACATAAACACAGATAACCATATAGAAGAATTTCCTTATAGTGTTACAGTGCTAAAGGTGGAACTAAAATCCACCTTAACTGTAGTTTCAGGTTTCTCTTACATAAAATTAATGTGCTTTGAGAAACCTAATATCTAAATATCTAAAACCACATAATAATGAATTGTTATAATGAAGTCTACAACATTTTACACATACTAAAGAATTCAACAATGTATACTGTAGAATATTTAAAAATAAATATAGGTTGAATAGCAGGTATAGAGGTGAGGGAAGATAGGTTAAGAAGTGGCAGCAATAGCAAAAAGGAAAAGCTTAAACCCCAAAATTGGTTGGTACATATACCCCCTAATGGGCTAGTAACACTAAGTATTAAAGAAATTATTTTGACAAATGTTAGGTGAGTAACCAAAAACTTTTTTTTCTGGCTCATGCTAGTGAAACCCTCTACTGTGTGTTAAGAATGTGAAGTAGGTCTTTGTTGATTTGTGGGGGTGGGGAGGATGACATAGGGAGCAAGAAATAATTTACATCCATCTCTCTTCATTTGTGAGGAGACCCCATTGTATTGGGTGCTCTAAGCTCATATGCTAAGGCATTCAACTTTTGGACCATCTTTATCCTTTTATCCATACCACTTTATCTTTCTGTATGTGGAAAGTCCAGGGACTAATGTGGATTGGCATCTATTTTATAACATATAGTCTCAGAGAGTTGTCTGGGGTAGGGAGAGCTTTAAGTGACTTGCCCAATGTCACAGATTCAGTATATGTCATAAATAGGACTTGAACCCAGGTGTTTCTGACTCCCAACCCAGTTATCGGCCTATCAATCAACACTGTCTCCTTTATTATACCAAAAAAAAAAAATCAAACTGATTCAAGATATAAACATTTGCCATTTTCTAAAATATATCATGCATAAAACAGCATAACTTACACTTAAGAATATATTATAACTGTGACTTTCAAACTATGAATCATAAAGTAGTATCTCTCAAAGGTTCCTCAAAACAAAGTAATCAGGAAGGACACATAATTAGCATCTGTTAATCATCTCCCAATAGAAGTGTGGCCAACTATCTGGACAGAGCACTGTATTCTCCCTAACAACTGTACAACCAATGAACCAAAGTGAATAATTTCTTCTCAGTTTTTTTGAGAACTTACTCATAAACAAAAGCAAAATTTTAGAATAATACAGGCACCACTCTATTCTGTGAAGATGTCTTCAAACTTTTAACATTTTTTCCAAAAGATTTTTGAAAGAAATCTTTTAAACAGGATTCTTTTCAAATACATCAGAAGGTTTAGTTAAAATTATTTTTTCCATGCTATACTTCTACAAATATCATTCCAGGAGACTATTTATGTCTTAGACATAGATAAATGGGTCTTCAAAAAAAATATGGAGTGCCAAAATTAGATATTTTTGACCTATAATTTCAAATACTTTGCAATTTTTATATAAATTTGATCATTTTGTTTTTCTTTTTGGAGGAGGGGAAGGCAACGCAATGGGGTTTATGTGGCTCGCCCAAAGTCACACAGCTAGTCAGCGTCCAGGGTCTGAGGCTGGATTTGAACTCAGGTCCTCATGACTCTAAGGCCAGTACTCTATTCACTGCACCACTTAGCTGCCCCCAAATTTGAGCACTTTAGACTATAAGTTTACAAAAGAAACCTGAAAAAAGAAATATTATTATGTACTTCATACGTATATGACAATATGGGATGGAATTTTTAGATCAAAAGATATGACTTAGAAAAGTAATCAAAAAATAATTTCAAAATATTTAAAACTCTAATTTTCAAAGACATTATATACGTATATTCATGTGAAGCTCTACAATGCTCAAAAAGAAAGAAAAAAGGTTTTTTCATGAAACTTAACTTTTTAGGACAATCAACTTGAAATTTAAGGTACTCTATAAATTAGCACCAATAATGAACTCAGTGTTGCTGTTAAAATAACTCTTTTGTATTCTCTTACCTGAAGGTATGACAGCATCTCGTTCAATGATTCTTGCAGAAGCTAAATCACTGATGATATACTGCAACCTCAAGTGTCTGAATACTGGTATAAAAGCTTTTCCCTGATCAATTTCAAGGAAGGCAATATCTTCAAAATCTGCACAAAGTAGAAAATAAATATTGTTCTGCTTTCTCCCAAATATTAACTTGGTTTTCTAAGAAGCAGTGTATATCCCACTAGGATATACGAAGGACTACGTACAGATATATAGCAGCTCTAGAAGCTGCTCTAATGTGTCATCACAACACAGAAATGACCTTGGGGTCTGATCATTCCAATGGGGCACAAACTCTGGCATGTCCTACTGAAATATAAAGCATGAGTATAGGTGCAGGAAATAACTCTGTATCTAAAGATCAAGCTAAATTTAGACTGCTCATCATCAGAAGGTTGCCAGGTGATTCAACTTAAGGCCAGAGCAACTCAATTATGATGAGGGGGAAGGACATGATCTACATAGTTGCAGGTACTACCAAAGCTGAAGAAATCATGTTTTTTTGAAACAAATGATATATTGCATAAGTACAAAAGTTATATGTTATAGAGCAGGAGTGGGGAACTTACAGCCTTAAGAGTACATGTGGTCCTCTAGATTCTCAAGTGTGGCCCTCTGATGGAATCCAAACTTCACAGAAGAAATCCCCTTAATAAAAAGGATTTGTTCTATAAAACTTAGACTTAGTCAAAAGGCCAGAAGGTCATATGTGACCAGAAGGCCTCAGGTTTCCCCATCCCTGTTCTAGAGCTTTCAAAGACCCTACTGCATCACAAAGTAAAATTATTGAAGAGATCCTAGAAGACAAATCAGTTCTAGAGCTTTACTGGGCTTGGGCCTATTTGCACGAAAGGAAGGGAATAAATAATTCCTTGGTTTTGACCAGCAAGATCAAATAGAAACCCCCAGGGAATCAGAAACCAACCATACTTCTAAAGAGGCTTAGATGAAAAATGTTATTCAACTTCAATGAGAGAAATGATGAAGTCTGAGTGCAGACTGAAGTGTATTTTTTTCATTTTATTTTTCTTGCCTTTTTGGGGTTTTTTTTGCAACATGGTTATTATAGAAACCTGTTCTGCACAAGTTCACACATATAATTGATATCCTATTGCTTGCATTCTCAATAGGTGGGGGAAGAACTGGAGGGGGGAGGGGACAGAATTCAGAACTCAAATTTTTAAAAAAATGAATGTAAAAAAAGTTAATTTGGAAAAGAGTCCCTCAGAGTCTGTGGACTGGTCTTCTGAAGGAGGAGAGTTGGACCTGACTGAAAAACTGATGGCCTGGCTCTATTTCCATATGATTGGGTCAAAGTCAGTGTTTCAACTTCAAACCAAATGCATTCAAATGTTTTAGGAAAAATCTAATGATGGCAGTTCTACCCTAATAAGAACAGGAAATAAAAAGTTATTAAAGAAAGGCAGGGCGGAGCCAAGATGGCAAACCTGCTCTAGCTCTCCCCCCATAACCCATAATATACCTGTAAAAAATGACTCTATTCTAAAGCAGCAGAAGCCACAAAAATGATAGAGTGAAACATATTTCCAGTCCAATACAGCCTGTAAGGCCAACAGGAAAGGTCTATTGCACCAGGCTTGGAGAGGAACACACCCCGGTCTAGGCTATGAGCACAGACAGGACTGCAGCAAGCTTCAGGGCATGGAAGCATGGGTAGCAGCTGCAGTTCCCAGATTTCTCAATCCACAAAAGCCAAAGACAGCTTCAAAGGTCACTAAGAAAGCTCTTTCACCTGGGTGAGAGGGGAGTGTAGTCTGGTCACAGCCCCAGGGCAGCAGCAGCCACTGGGACTGTGGCAGCAGCATCCACTTTTGGAGTCCTCAACCTAATGACCCTAGGGGAATCGAGTGGCTGATCTGGATCTCAGCCCTGAGTGGCCGTCCTGGGGTGAGGAAGAGCACTGGCACTGAAGAGCTAGTGGTGGGTGTGGAGAGGAAACTCTACTTGCAGTTCCAGGGCAGAAAAGAGTGCTTGTGGTGGCTCACAGACCAGAGTGTAGACCAGGAGAGGAGTAAACTCCTCTCCCTTGATTGTACCACCATGGAGGAACTGAGAACTTACAGGCCCCTAGCAATATCTCAGAGAACAGCTGCACAAAACCTCTGAAGTCTAGGGTAGTAAACCCTTCACTTGATAAAGGATTCAAAAGTCAACTAACTGGGAAAATGTCCAAAAAGGGGGAAAAAAATAAGACTATAGGTTACTTTCTTGGTGAAAAAGTATTTTCTTTCATGCTTTCAGATGAAGCATACCATGAGAGGAAGATATCAAAGTCAAGGCTTCTACATCTAAAACCTCCAAAAAAAATTGCAATGGTCTCAGTTCAAGGAAGAGCTCAAAAAGGATTTTGAAAATCAAGTAAGAGAGGTGGAGGAAAAACTGGGAAGAGAAATGAGAGTGATGCAAGAAAATCACAAAAAGTGAATCAACAGCTTGCTAAAGGAGACTCAAAGAAATGTTGAAGAAAATAACACCTTTAAAAATACCCTAACCCAAATGGCAAAAGAGGTCCAAAAGGCTAATGAGGAGAAGAATGCTTTAAAAAACAGAATTGGCCAAATGAAAAAGGAGGTTCAAAAGCTCCCTGAAGGAAACTAAGAAATTATAAAACAAAACCAAAAGAATGAAAAAATAGAAGACAATGTGAAATATCTCATTGGAAAAACAATTGACCTGGAAAATAGATCCAGGAGAGATAATTTAAAAATTATTGGTCTACCTGAAAACCATGATCAAAAAAAGAGCCTAGACATCATCTTCCAAGAAATTATCAAGGAAAACTGCCCTGACATTCTAGAATCAGAGGGCAAAACAGAAATGGAAAGAACTCACCGTTCACCTCCTGAAAGAGATACCAAAATGAAAACTCCTAGGAATATTGTAGCCAGATTCCAGAGTTCCCAGATCAGGGAGAAAATATTATAAGCAGCCAGAAAGAAACAATTCAAGCATTGTGAAAATACAATCAGGATAACAAAGGATTTAGCAGCTTCTACACTAAGGGATCAAAGGTCTTGGAATATGATATTCCAGAAGTCAAAGGAGGAGATAGGATTAAAACCAAGAATCCTCTACCCAGCAAAACTGAGTATAATACTTCATGAGGAAAAATAGAATTTCAATGAAAGAGAGGACTTCCAAAGCATTCCTTGAAAAGACCAGAGCTGAATAGAAAATCTGACTTTCAAATACAAGGATCAAGAGCAACATGAAAAGGTAAACAGAGAAGAGAAGCCTTAAGGAACTCATTAAAGTTGAACTATTTACACTCCGACATGGAACCACATAACTCATGAGACCTTTTTCAGTATTAAGGTAGTTAGAGGGAATAAATGGTGTGTATGGGTATGTATGTATGTATGTATGTATGTATATATATATATATATATATATATATATATATATATATATGTAGGTATATTTTGTACATGGGTGTACGTATGTATATGTGTGTGTTTATACACACACACATATACAGACAGAGGGTACAGGGTGAGCTGAATACGAAGGAAGAATATCTAAAAAAATAAAATTTACTGTTGAATGGAATGTACTATGAGGAAGAGAAAGGAAGAGGTAGAATGTAGTAAATCATCTCACATAAAAGAGGGAAGAGCTTTTACAATGGAGGGGAAGACGGGGAAATGAAAGGAGATAAGTGAGCCTTACTCTCATGGGATTTAGCTTAAGGAGGAATAATATACACTCAATTGGATATGGAAATCTATTTTATCCTGCAGCAAGGCAAGGGGGAAGGGGACAGGAGAGGGAAGATAATAGAAGGGACAGCAAATTGGGGAAAGGGATAATCAGAAGCAAACACTATTGTGGGAGGACAGGTTAAGGGAGAGAATGGAATAAAATGAGGGCAGGATAGGACAGAGGGAAATATGGTTAGTCTTTTACAACGTAACTATTACAGAAGTGCTTTGCATTGTTACACACGTACGATCTATATTGAACTGCTTGTTTTCTCAGTGAGGGTGGGTGGGGAAGAAGGGAGAGAATATGGAACTCAAAGCTTTAATAATGAATGTTAAAAATTGTTTTAGCATGCAACTGGAAATTAAGATATACAAGCAATGGAGCATAGAAATCTATTTTGCCCTATAGGAAAATAGAGGGGAAGGGGGATGGAAGAAGGGTGGGTAATAGAAAGGAGGACAGATTGGAGGAAGGGGTGGATGGGATGCATGCTGTCCTGGGGTGGGGAAGGGGGAGAGATGGGGAGAAAATTTTGAATTCCAATTCTTTTGGAAGTGAATGTTGAGAACTAAAAAATAAATTCTACATAAAAAAAGAAAAAGTAAAGTTAATAAAAGAAAACTTTCAATAGCCTCAGATTTATCATGTAACATGTATAAGAAAAAAATTCTAGTGATATACAATTTAATTCAATATATATTTACCCTCTGCTGCATGCAAATCATTGTACTGGGCATTGGGAGAAATACAAAGCTTAGAAAAGGTAGGGTTCACCATCCTCTTGGACCATATTTAATTGAACCAGCATTTACTAAGAGTCTATAAGCTTACAGTCTAGTAGGCAGACAAGACAAATCAAGAGTTAACTATAAAACATAAAAATACATAAATGGATTAGAGAGATGCAGAACAAACCACATTGTGAGATCTGAATGAGAAAAGGTGCTAAGGGCTGGGGAAACACCTTCCTCCTACTTTCCCATCTTAACTCCTTAAATTCCAGTATTTCACCTAGTTGGCTAATCTCATAAAAATGATCTTGATATTTCAATGTTCTAGACTAGGAGTGATTTCTTCACCATTTTTGTGTGTCATGGACCTCCTATTAGAAGTTTATGGACCTCTTCTAAAATAATATTTTTTAAGTATCATAGATCCCAGATTAGGAATCTTCTTTCATAAGGTAAATGGCAATTCCATCAAGGCTGCCACTTTTCCTATCACCAAAAATAGGTTCTTATAGTTTTGCAAGATTTTTATTCTTTATTTTTTAAGAATTTTAAGATTCCAAAACATTAATTTTACCCTGAGGTAAAAGTGTTTATGTTTGCAACTGTGACAGCCAAGTTCAATATGTATAAAATTGGCCTTAAATTTGATAGATTGTTGACTTCACTGCTACATTTAACAATTTAGAAACAGCCAAAATGTCAATTGTACAAAATACAAAATATCACTCACTGGGAACAGTAACATCAAATAAAGACACTAAAGAAGAAGCATTAACATTTGCTTTACTGTTGCAACAGTAAAGACCATGAAACCTTTTTCAAGCTGAAATCCTCCTTACATTGTTTCTCACCCATGATGAAGGCAGGGACTCTTACTTCTCAGTGTGTATTCCTAGAACTTAGCACATTGCTTTGCTTTAATAAATGCTTGCTTGATTCATTCATATTTGAAGAAACAAATCCTCTATCAATACACCTTGCTTTATAAGATTTTTAAAAATCAGTGTGTAAATTGCATTAAAAGTACTACTTGCTCTGTAAAATAATCCTAGAGTCAATCCTTCTATAAAAATGATTAATATTTCTGTAAATTTGAACTTTCATACTGTTTCTGCTCAAAGCAAGCTAATCCTTGTATATTCCTCCTATCATCACACCTCTGCTAGGTACAATTTATTTTGGGGAAAAGTAAAGATGGTTAAGCAATAAAAGGAAAAAGATATTATCTTGTTCTAACAATGAATGTGCTTTTATCTTCAGCCGGATATGCATGAAAAAAAATAAATTCACACAAAATAGGATAAGTGTACCTTTCCTACGCTTGGAAAACCAGGTCTCTGCTTCAGGTAAAAGTTGTTTTAATGATCCATTCCAAGAAGGCACTAACTGAAGAAACATCCACTAGATTAAAAAAAATTACATGACAAACGCAGTCATAAGAATTAAATGTAGTTAGTGTTTTTATATTTTAAAGAACACTTACCAATCATTAAACTAGTCAACAAAGCTAAAAGTAAGGCATCATCTCCATTTTACAAATAAGACAAATTACTGTTCCCTAATTTCATTCATTTCATGATATGACTAGAAATTTCTAAAAAAGATTTGATCTGGTTAAGGTTATTGTGCATGTCAGTTAATACAAATGGGTGTGGAAGGCATGTTGGAGATAATGTCAGACCTTCGAAAAAATCAGCCTTATTTCAAAATGGGAAGAAAACAGGTAATAGATACCTAATTGGCAGAGTGATTTCAGGTTAGATACACAGATCACATTCACAATGTGACTAGAGGTGTTCTAAAAGAATATGTGGTTAGAATAATGGAGAGGGAGAACTAGGAAAAATTGTGCAACATACATTGAGCATGTGTATCCCAGATATACCGTGTGTAGTAAAGTTGGCACTCCTGAGAAAGCCTAATTTGCTGTAACACAGTTGTTAGGAAACTTATTCAAAGCTACAGTGTTTGGAAAATCAACATTAAAACTGTAAGTCACTGATTCTTAACATTGTACTTCCTCCAACAGAATTTATGACTTCCTAAAAGTTTTTGATTCTGGCATAAGTTTTTAAAAATTTTGTAATTTTTTTAAATTGGAAATCTCATTTATTTTAATTTCTTCTTGTGGAGTCTGTCCTTCCATCCTGTCCAACTCTCCTCGTGACCCCTTTTGGGGTTTTCTTGGCATTTTTTGCCAAAAATGGTTTGCCATTTTCTTTTCTATATAAGGAAACTGAGGCAAACAGGGTTAAGAGATTTGCCCAGAGTCACAAAACTATTAAGTGTCTGGGCCCAAATTTGAACTCAGGCCCTCCTGACTCCAGGCCTGGTGCACTATCTACTGCCCTTTCACTTTTAACTACTCACCAATTAATTTAATTGTTATTCTTTAAACTGCTTGAGAAATATTTGACATAAGGGAAAAAAATATGGGACTCTGATCTGATACCATTACTAAGTCAGTCTTCTCTCTCATCACAACACAAGGGTCTTCAATATTGACCGAAGACTTGATATAACTACTGTGGCAAGAGAACCAAGAACTCACTCCTTAGATGAAAGATAGTAACAGAGCAGGAAAAAAAAAATGCTAGCAATCTCCAAAGGGTCTACATTTCACTCCTAGGGCATTTTATAACACTTTTAAATACAACATACCTCCTTTCCAAGGGAAAGGTCCTAGAGAAAACCTGAATGAAGAACAATGGAGCACTGCCACTTAGTGACCAAGTAGACACTTAAATTGATAGAATCCAAACTCCCAAGGTAAGGGCAACACAATACCTGATACAGTTGTTATTCAGTCATGACTGACTCTTCATGACCCCATTTGGGGTTTTCGTGATTTGCCATTTTCTTCTCCAGATCATTTTACAGATGAGGAAACTAAGGCAAACACAGTAACATGACTTGCTCAGGGAAAGCTAGTAAATTTCTGAGACCAATTTGAACTTGGGTCCTTCTGACTCCTGGGCCAACATTCTTATCTACTGCGCCACCTAGCCGCCTGACAAAGTATGTACTTAATATATTCTTGGTGACTATTTTGGTTCTCTCAAAGCCAATTTCCTCATCAGTAAAATGAAAATAATAGCCACCTTGCATACTTCATACACTTACTATGAAAATCAAATGGAATGCCATGAGCAAAGTACTCTGAAAATTAATACACTCTGTAAAATACAAGATGGTGATCACTATCAAGCTATGTCTACAACTCAAAAAGGCATTTCATAGAAAATTACAATGAAGTTCTTAAGTTACATACACTATTTTAATGCCAGAATTATATAACACGAATTGCATTCTACCTTTTAAACACCTATTATGTTGCACATGTATAACCTATATCTGATTGCTTACCATCTCAGGGATGGAAGAAGGGAGAGAGGGATAGAATTTTGGAACTCAAAATTTTAAACAAAAATATTTTTTAAAAGTTGGAAAAAAATATATATATTGTGCTAGTCTTACACTAAAGGTCCTCCTTAAAATGCTTCAAATGGCATGAAAATGACCCCAAATTCTCAAGGATGACACCAGTGAAGTAATAGTCCTATGAGGTCCTAAAAAGGCTTCAAACAAACTGGTGATAGACTGCATATCTGATGTCCATAAATTACCTAAAAATCTCTGGAGACACTCATCACAGTATTGGATAAAGTCATAAATTTTGGGGGGAAAGTAACGTGAGAGAGGTAGTGTAATAGATAAAGAGCCAGTCTCAAATCTTGCTCCTGACACATGCTGGCTACGTGACCCTGGGCAAATCACTCATTCTTTCACTACCAAAGGCAACCCTGCTGTAATATGCAGAGTAAGTCCTGACCTCCATGAATAGAAGAAATTTCCCCTCCAAAATTTCCTTATGCCCGTCAGATAAAATCACAGGGCAGATCCAAAAGAAAAAATAACTCTTTAATGCCATCTAGATCATTATAATAATAGTTCATATTTATGTAGTGCCTTACGCTTCCCAAAGCACTTTACAAACATTATCTCATTGTGATCTAAGTCATTCAGGGGTAGTAAATGAGTGGAGAAAGTACCTAAACTGACAAAATTATAAATTCTTGAAATATTTAAGTAGGCCAGTACCTTCTTGAGAGCAGTGTATACATCCATTTCCACTTGCATTACAAATAGATTAGAAGAACAGATCAGCTGTTTCATGAGGCTTATACTGGAAAATATAAAATGTCACATCAAACCATTAAAAAAAATAAAGTTAAAAGAATAGAAGGTATATAAAAAAGATAAAGAAAAATTTTCTTTTACTTTATAATAATGGAGTGATTAATGGAATAACACCAATTTTCAGTTAGCATTTAACATTATGACAGGTCTGACAAAATTGCTCTCACCACCAAATATCAAGAAGTTCTGATACCCTGGAATATCAGTGTGCAGAACTTGGCATTAGGAAACCTGAGTTCAAATCTCAGCTTACTGACAAACTTAGGAACAGTGAGAATCTCAGAAAGTCACTCTCTTGCCCAGAATAGACCAGGTTCATTTTCCTTTACATTGCCTAGCGCACAGCAGGCTGGCACTTCTCTGGGGCTTACAGAATCATAATATGGGAAGGGACCTCAGAGGCCATCCAGCACAACCCAAACCTGAACAATCTGCTTTTTTCATATATGAGGAAAGGGGTCCTTGGACTTTTTGCTAGAAGGCCTAAATTATGAGATGATATGTGTATAAAGCACTTTGCAAGCTTTACGTGCTATGCAAATGCTAGCTAGATTATCACTGAAACTCGAAGGTACTTCAGATCCTATCTATTCCAACTCTCTTATTTTATAGTTCAGGAAACTGAGGGTCAGGGACATTAAATGACCTGCCCAAAGTTACATAAGTGGTGAGACTCAGATGAGAACTGAAGTCAGGTCTTCTGACACCAGAGTCAGTGCTCTTCCCATTGTATTATGCTATTTCCTGAGATACAGCATTCAATTTCTGAATAGCTCTAATTACTGGGAAATTTTCTTTATTCACCTCTATTCCACCTCCAAATCCTTGCTTCAAGTTCTGTCCTCTAGTATGGACAAGACAAATTTAATTCTTCTATCCTGTGATCGGCCTTGAAATACTTAACAATAAGATACCTTCCAAGTCTTCTCTCCTCCAAGCTGAACATTGTCAGCTCCTTTAATTAACCCTCATGTGACATGATCTCCAGGCTCTTCACCAACCTGATCTTATT
This sequence comes from Bettongia penicillata ogilbyi, assembly GCA_023548195.1. Lineage (NCBI taxonomy): Eukaryota > Metazoa > Chordata > Mammalia > Diprotodontia > Potoroidae > Bettongia > Bettongia penicillata. Next base: position 763,527 of record JAJHZJ010000416.1, on the reverse strand, counting down.
CCTCTAGACTAGGGTGGGGAACCTGAGGGCTCTCGGTCCCCAAATGAAGCCCTTTGACTGAATCCAAACTTCACAGAACAAATCTTTTTACTAAGGCAATTTGTCTAGTGTCTAAACCAGGCCTATACAACCTGAAGTCCCACCAAAGGATTTCCTCTACATTTTTCACAAGCAATCCAGAATCCTTTGTGTGCTGCAAGTGGCCCATGGACTGCAGGCAATGCAGGCCTGGTGTAGACCATTCCTAGCTTATCAATGTCCTTTTTAGAATATGGCACCCAGAAGTAAACACAATTCTTCAGAAGTGGCCTCACTAGGGCACAACACAGTAGTACTATCATAACTCCCTAATCCTAAACATTATACCTCTTTTTATACAAGCTAACACCTCATTAACTTTTCTAACAGACTTCAACATGCTGTTGATGCATCTTAAGCTTCCAGTTTACTAAAATCCCAAATCTTCAAAATGCTACTTTGCTTTTCCAATACATCTATTATTTGTGAAGTTGATTTTTTTTAACCCAAGTTAAAGACTTTACATTTCTCTCTTTAGATTCAACCCAACATTCTTTTCTGTTGAAATCTTTTGAACCTTGTTATTCAGGTTATTAAGTCATCCTTACCAGCTTTTAAAAACTGTTCTGAATTTAAATCTCAAATTTTCCAGTGTTTTTAATTTAGAAATTTTTCTGGAGGCAATACGATAAACATAAAAGTATTATATTAAACTCCAAAACTCTAACCTGTTAAAAACTTTAAATTAACAAAGTTCTCTAAGTCTTTCAACAAAACTTTCAATGGTCAAAGTTTCAAGAGATGAACTGAAAATACCTACCAGAGATGGACAATGGAGGGAAGAGAAGGGAAAGCTGGATGAAGAGTCCCTAAAATTCTTTTGCAGTTTTGGTGGGCTTACCACAATGAAAAAAAGAATTTCCAAGACAATTACACAGTTCAGAAAGGAAATCAAGATTTATTCCCTTAAAATATTATATTTGTTCACAAACAACATGTCTTTATGCCTAAATAAAAAATTTATATATTAACTTAAATTCATGCTTTAAGATCTTTCATCTTTAAATTAATTAAAATTCAAATACCTGAGTTCTTTGAAAAGATCAACATTCTGATGAGTCATCAAGTTATTTAGAAGCCATTCAAGGCACCTGAAATTATTTAAAATCTGTAATCAGTACATTGCTACATATTTATTTTCATAGTAAGTATCTCATCAAAGGCTATCAAGTTTTGATAAATAAAACCTAAAGTCATATAAACAGAAAACAGTAATTTTTACAGGACATGATACTATCTTTTAGTCTAACAACTAGAAATTTAGTACTGTTACTCTCAGAAGTTTTTAAGGAGTTTTCCTTGACTCAATTAAATAGTAGCATTTTTCATTGAGTGAGAAAATTCCATTCCTAGCATTTTTTCTTGTGTCAAAAATTACTTAAGAGCAGATCAGTTATAATGCACACATTTCCACTGCTTCCATTGAAAATTGAATGTGAATATAGTATTTCAATTTTGAAGGGTTAAAAAGCATGGCTTGTCAAAAGTTTCACAAAGTACATTAGCTCCTTTGTCTCATCATTCACAAATTTTAGTAACTGTGTCTTAAAGAGCAATTTGAACATACACAAATATTTTTTTTTTTTTTTACAAAAAGTAGGTCACTATTTAAAACTAAGAAAAATAAAAGATATTTTTGAGGAGCATATGTTAAGCATCACTTCCTTAGATATGATGCGATTCCATATTCGTATCATTTTGTCAATTCCTCATTTTTTTTTTTATTTTTTAATTTTTTTTTACCAACTAAACATCTTTTTAAAGAGATCAAAGCAGCTGATATCCCAAAGGGAGTGGGGGATTGGAGGAGAGAAGACAACTCACTTTTTCTTTACAGAATCTAATCCATAGGTCCCTGCTGATGTGTAATAGCCACATACAGTTTTCACATTAATTGTTTCCTTCATTGTCTCACCACACTGTTGTATTAAACCATCCTGTAAACATAAATAAGCACTGGAAATGCCCATTTCACATGGGAAAACAAGCTTAAACATGTGCTCTTCTTAAATGTTAGCACACTTAAGCCACTAAAAGGAAAAAAATCTATTAAGAGTGACAGTAGGCATAAGATTAAAGCAAATACTTTATTATGCTACTTTTGAACTATTTAAAATAACCAGCAAATATTATTTTTAATACTTCAAGTAGGGAAGCAAGGGAGGAAGGGAGAAGCCATAAGCAGGAGATGACCACAGTGACTCTTAACCTTTTCTAAGTCTTTTTCAACTCTACAAATCTATTGTGATAACTGTTCTACTAAAATCTGGGCTCTTTCCCATGTGACAGCTGATAATGTGGCAGGCTAGAGGCTGAAATTTAACATTCTTACCAATATTTGAAAGATGTACTTTCATAAAACCCCCAATACTAAAGTCCTTCTCTGATTCCTTAACTGGCATGGAAATAAATGTGACTCCTTGAAGCTATTCTAGCAAGGAGAAAGATCGGCAGGTCTTCTTAGAGCTGATTGTCTGCCCAACACATTTTGCTGTATTAAGACAAACCCAACGACCAGCCTAGGAGAAGCTAATTTCAAGAACATTGGCTATTAGGCAAATTTTTTTTTTTGTCTCTACAAACCATGAAATTCATCTACTAGGCTATAAAGCATTTCCATATTGATAGAAAGAGTATGCACACGGATCTATTTTTTGAAGCATCTAAAGCCAGAGTATTACAGTTTTAAGTAGTTTAAATACATTCTCTCTCAGCTAAAAATTTAATATAAAAAAAGTTTAAAATGAACTGCTTATTAACTTTCTTCAATACATCAAAATACTACTGTCATTTTTCACTCAAATTAAAAACTTCTGAAATAACTTTAAATGCATAGTGTAAAAAGTTAACAAATATTTTCTAAATGTAAAAAGCAAATTTAGAACAGATATCACAGAAGGTCAGAAGCACAAAAAGTATTTTCTCTGAGATAAAAATCTAGATTACTAAGTACAAAGTTTTTTTCTAATGAAAGAACTTCTGTGTAAAGTACACTTTGAAAACAACTAATATTGAAGATACGTTAACTGAATGTAGAAATTAATGTCATTTATAACAATTACCTGAGACACTGAAATTAAAAAACAAAATGCAGAAACTACTAGAATTTCAAACTCAGTAATAACTTTACAACTAGATGTAAAATATACATATGAAATTCTGATGTAATCAGAATATATCAGCAGTTGAAAAAAAAGTTCGGAATGAATAAATGACTTGTGGTTTTAAGTAGGTAACCACAAGTTATATGCTTGACAGTCATCAGACAAACCAGGAGTAAAAAAATCTTTTGAACCTAGATAAACAATGTTTTCCATAATACAATTAACTACAACTAGTGTTCATGCCAAACAAACAATATGCTTCTGATATGAACAAACTATTAACTTATTTTTAGTTAAACCACAAGAAGATTTAGATAGTTCATTCACACATTTTTATGTTAGAACACACACTGACCCACAGAAGGATATGGTAACTGATCCTGCATTGGGGCAGGTCACTTACCAGCTGCAGCATACAAGCTGCTGCCAAAATGGCAATAACTCGGCTGGGCTTTATTAAGACATCATCTCGATACAAAGAGCCAAATGCCACCTGCAGTGCTGAAAGTAAATGTACGTATTAAAAAATGCCAAAGAGCAACTATGAATTCCACTATGTTGTGTAACACTGAAAACAACTAAAGACTAAATGTCACAAGCTAAGTCAAGACTTGAGAGTTAATCTTGGCATGATAGGACAGAATATTAGATTGGAACTAAAGAAGACCTGGATTCAAATTCCACTTCAGACACTTACTTGCTGTGTGACCCTGGGCAAACTACTTAAACCCTCTCAGCTACAGTTTCCTTATCTGTAAAATAGGGATAAGAATAGCATCTACCTTACAGGTTGGGTAAGATCAAAGAATATACCAAGAATGTACCAAAGCAATTTTGTAAACTTTAAAATGTTAACTATTATTATTCTACGATAACAAATGCAATCATCCAAAAGGCTAATAATTTGTTATCTTTAGTGGTGATCATTTAAAGATGGAACAAACAAATTTGCAAGTTAATATCTGTCCCAAATTAGTAGAACCTTTCCAGCATAGGTCAAACTTGACCAGCTAAGATTAACATATTAAGGAGTCTGGACTTGAGACATCTACAAAGAAGTGATCACCACCTTGACCTGACTCTCTCTCCACTAGTGAAAAGCTGGATTAGATGGTAGCAAGTGAGATGAAAAGACACAAGTGGATAGGGAGAAGAGGGGTATCTAAACATAACAATTTAGAAAGGAGAGTAAATAAGCACATAATTAAAGGATAAAAAGAAGGCATACCAGCAAAGTAACTATATACTAAAAACGTAATTATAATTCATAATAAGACAGATTTATTTTAAATTCTGTCCTTATGAGCTCTTTTATATCAGTAAACTGTCACAGACAGATTTAAGAAGTCAAATTGCTGACCGGTTCTTTTGGCATTGTGGAGATAAAATCTGGCAAGTAGGAGAAACATGTAAGCTGGGGCACTTAGTGCTTTCCACTAAGAAGATCTGGTTGGATTAATAAGTTTCTCTTTTAAAATGGAAATATTCTCATAAAACGCACAAACTTTAACAAAAATTATTAAAAACACTTATTAAATGCTTACTATAAGCTAGGCATAGAAGAAAAAAGATGTTAAAACTACTTACTGGCTTCAAATAAACTGATCATATTTAGGGAAGAAAAATTTTCCTTACCTTCTACATCAATATTCTGGTCAGGAATCTCCAGTTCTATAGTATTCATGCTTGATTCTTTCCAAGACCCACTAAACATACTGGAAAAGTAGCCAGACTAGAAAATACAAAATGTTCAAATTAGATCTCAATGATAAACATATAACAGATAAACAAGGTACAGTATATTGAAAGAACACTGAATCAGCAGTTGAGTTATGGTTTACGGTCTTGACTCTCTATGACCTTGGGCAAACCATGTTACCTCTCTGAGTTTTAATCTCCTCATCAGCAAAATAGGGAAGATAAGTAATGCGTCTGAATGTAGAATGCATTTCACCTTTCAAACCTGGTTTATATAAAACTTAAATGCAACTTATACGCACATTCTTGCAGTATAAATCTATATTTTTTTCCTAAAAGATCTCATTTTTGGGATACCAAGTCCATATAATCCCTATAAACCTGCAGCCATCACTGAAGGTAAGTGGGGGAGAAGAGGTAAGGGAATGAGTATTTTTAAGTGCCTTCTATGTGTCTACTAGTAAGTGCTTTGCAAATATTATTTCATTTAATCTCCACAATAACCCTAGGAGGGAGGTGCTATTATTATCCTCACTTCACAGTAGAGGCAACTGGGATAGACAGAAATTAAGTGACTTGCCCAGAGTCACAGAGCTACTAAGTGTCTGAGGCTGAATTTGAATTCAGGTCTTCCTGCCTTTAACTATCACTGGAGAGCTAGGTAACCAGAGATGCCTAAAGAGAGAGGTCATCATGGAGATAGGACCAGTCCTTGAGACCACCACCACCAACCATCACCAGGCAAATAAACACAAGAGCCCTGAAAGTGGCATAACATTTCTTCCCACCTTTCTACCCACCCCCATACCACTGGGTCCTGTTTTCAGACCAAGGCTCCCAGCCACTATTCAAGAAAGTAGTTCCTGTGTGGAAAGGACCACATATTCCTACCAGCTACTAGTCACAGAGCAGGTAATATTCTAGTTCAAATAGCAAGGCAGCCTGAGGGAGAGACAGGGTGCACATGTCCCAGACAAGTCAAACCACTGTCACCCCTGTCTCCCCTCAGACCTTGATGGAGACAGCCCAGAAACCTAAACCCAAGTGCCTTAGGAAGATCAATGCTTCCAGTCCAGTGCCTTCAGCCATTATCCTGGACAGTAACCCTCTGTGGACAAGCAGCCTGGTGACTGCTCCTCCAGGTGCTGCAGCCAGAGGTACTAAAGACCTAGAAAAGAAGTTTTTGTCAGCAGTCCTTGGCACTGTCAAATGACTCAACATCAGAAATGGACATGATTTTATCAGTGGAATGGTACTTAGAAAGAGGTTTTTGCTGTTGCATTCTAAAACCCACAGGACCCTCCTATCTGACTGCTAAATCCTTCCTGGTGTCTTCTCTCTTCCATGAGAATGTGAGCTCCTCAAGAGCTAGGATTGTCTTTTTTATTTGTATCCCTAACACTTAGCACATTATGAGACCTTAAAAAATGCTTTTTTCATTCATTCATTCAGGTCAATATGGCATTTTCACTACCTATTTTACAGAATCACAGGATCTGAAGACTGCAGGGAACCTCAAGGCCATCTAGTACAACTCATACACAAAAAAATCCCCTTTATAACATACTTGAGAAGTGACTATCCAACCTCTGCTTGAAGACCTGCAAAGAGGGGGAAAGCCAGCACCTCCCAGGGTGGCCCAATGCACTTGTGTACAATTCTAATATTTGGGAAATTTTTCCTCACCTAAATTTGCCTCTGCATCCACTGTTTTTACCTCTGAAGCCAAAAAGAACCAATCTAATCCCTTCGCCACACAAAAGCACTTCCATAATATTTAAACATTAGCTATTGGGTCCCACTTCCAAGACCATCTCTTTTCTACGTAAATATGCCCAGATTCCTCAACTCATCTTCATATGTCAAGAACTTAAGTCAACCTTCACCATCCTGGATGTCCTTTTCTCTAGATACTCTTCAGGATAAAATGATCTATGAAAAGTACTATATAAATGTAAAAGACTACCATGTAAAGCTAAGTAACATTATTAAAATGCCATGCACAAAGTCAGTTTGACTTAATGTAAATAAAGTAGGGAGAGGGAGTTGGGAAGACTTGGGTTCAGATGCTTGCTCTGAAAATTTAATGCTTATGGGAACCATGGGGAAATCATTTAACTTAAAGTTTAGTTTACTCACCTATAAATAGGGATAAGATTAGGAATTATTTACCTTTTAAGAAGAACATTTGCTAACATTATTGCACTACATAAGTAATTACTGGTGTAGCTTCCTAAATTTTGTAACAAATTAATATTATCTAATACATTTTGGGAGGGAGGTAATATGCTGAGCCAACAGTAATTCTAACAAGCCAAACATACAAATATTTAGCAACCCTAACTTCAGTTAGTACTAGCACTTTTCTTTCTATTCCTCTAGTCTACACCTTCCCCTTCTTATTGAAGGAACTTCTAATAAATAAATTGTTGAGGTAACAATAGAGACAGCACTAGTTTAACATTGATGAAAATGTCCAAATTTTTTCTAGCTTATGGGTTAAGCCAAAACGGACTTTTTTTGGAAGGCTCAGCATAAGTAACTAAATTGGAAGAAACAGTTTTTTCAATCAGATAGCTTTTCAATCACACTACTGCATTCAATGAATAATTATTACCCATGAAAAAAGATCATTACTATAAAGAACAATGAGAAGCAATACTCTTTAGAATAAACTAAATTCGATCAACTCTAGATCATTTGATAAAAGCAGCTTACCTGACACAAGTATATTTTGTGTAAGCTCCATTCTTCTCCTAGGGCACAAATCTTAATGTCACTATTTTCCCCATTCAAAAATAAAGTTTGATAAATATACTTGGATGTGCTTTTTAACTTTTTCCTGGGGAGACAAAAAAAACCCACAAAGTTACATATAGGTGTATGCATAGAGTGCAAATTTCAGACATGCTTACCTATGCCTCAAAAGGTTATCTAGTCCTCTACAAATAAGAGCCTTCTTTATGACCTATGCCCAACAACTGGTCATTGAGCCTTTCCTTGAAGACCTGAACTGAAAACCCAAGAATTACTGAAGAAGTTCATTCCTTTTTGGAACAGTTCTGATTTGATACTGAGAATAAAATGTACAAAAAGTCAATACATAGCTACAACTTTAATTCACTTGGGGACCATCACTTAAAAATTCTTTCAGTACTGCTTATGATGACTTATATTCCCAGTGCCTAGCATTTTACAGGCTTGTTCCAATTTACTTTTTTAAAAAAATTTTTTGTAGGAGGAAAGGCAAGGCAATTGGGGTTAAGTGACTTGCCCAAAATCACAACAGCTAGTAAAGTGTCAAGCATCTGGTGCCGAATTTGAACTCAGGCCCTCCTGACTCCAGAGCTGGTGCTCTATTCACTGTACCAACTAGCTGCCCCAGAATTTTACTTTTGCAACAAAAAGGAGATAGTAATTATAATGACATTTAATAAAAAAACATGTTCCTTTGTTGAAGGAAAAAAAGATCAAAGGACCATAAAAGGTTGCTGTCTCAAGATGAAATCAACAGGTGAGAGGCCTTGGCAGAGGCCTCCATCACTTTCTGATCATTCATGTGGCATTTCCTTTCCTATTTGAGCTCAAACAAAATTAAACCAGGAAAGTGTAATTTTTTTAAAAACCACTTTGTGACATGCTGGCCCCATCGGTTCTACTACTAACTAGCTTTAGGACTTCTTTCAGTTTTGGCTATAAAGGGGTTGGGTTACACAGGCTATCTTCCAATTCTAAAAGTTGCAAGAGCCTATAGCCTTTTATTTGTTTTACATTATATTCTTTACTTGTCAGTAACCAATCATCAGAAGCCTCTGGGATCTTAAGTCCTTAACCTTTGTTTTCAAAATAACACAGCAGCAGGGAGTAAACATTTACAACACCTATATGCACAGCTGACAACTTAAAAGTAGCAGAGGCTCTGAAATAAACTAATGTTTCAGACTTCACTAACAAATTGTTGCTGGCAACATAAGCAGAGTGCCTTGGTAAAGAATAATTGTTCCAGATTTTCCTCTTCCAGTGAGGGGTGACAAGGTTGCATGGCTAGATATTTAAAATTATATTTGTGAACTGTTAAAGGCAAACGGATGAATAGCTGGTTATTCTACAGACACCCACTGCAGGAAGACAAAAATACATTTACACGGTGATTAAACAAAGCTGGTGTTAAAATGTTTTATGAGGAGATTCATGCATTGACTTGGCGTTTCCTTCAGTTTGGGGCAATTACTAGCACCCTATAATAACAGCCTGGCAATTCTTTCCTCTGTAATGTACAAACACAATCAGGTTCATGAAATTATAGGATTCAGAGCTGAAAGGGGCCTCAATGATTTTTTTTAGCTCAACCCCCTCATTTTACAGATGAGGAAATTGAGGCCCGGAGTGAAGTCTGTGACCGGGTCCAACTAAGTAACCAGCCAGGATGGAAGCCTGGACTTCTGACTCAACACTCTGCGATTCCCCCTTTCTCCAGGGAGAAAACAACACTGTCTTTGAGTCAGGAGATTTGGGTTCAAATTCTTGATAATACCAGGGGGACCTCCCCTACAGAGGTCTCAATTTTTCATCTGTAAAATGAGAGTAAAATAATTTTCACGAGGGCTGTAGCACTACCAAGTGCTTTTCCTCAGAACAGAGGTCCGGGGAAAGTTAATGACTTGTCCGTAGTGGCACAACCGTCACCACACCAGGGCACACGGCACCGACCCAGGTGATCGTGAGCAGGTCCTTTCCTCCCTGGGCCTCAGTTTCTGCGAAATGAGGAAGTTGGCAGTTCTAGAGCCTTCGGGGAGGGGGATCGGAAACACCTGGGGCAGCCCGAGGGGGCCTCCGGACCCTCCTCCTCCACCACGGGGGCCAAGGTGCGGGACCAAGCCCGGACCGCGGAGCAGGGGCCCCGGACCGCGGAGCAGGGGCCCCGGACCGCGGAGCAGGGGCCCCGGAGCGCCCCGCCGCGGGCTCGGCCCCCCGGGGAGCGGCGGGGAGGGGAGGCGGGGGCTCGGGACGCACCTGCGGGGGGTGTTGAGGAGCCGCTCCTGTTCGTCCCCCTCGTCGAGGTCCTCGTCCTCCGAGCCGCGCTCGCAGGAGCACAAGGAGCCGCTGCTGCGCTTGCGCTTGCGGCCGCTCCGGCAGCAGCAGGCGCCCCCCCGCGGGGCGCACCCGCTGCCCGGCCCCGCCGCGCTCTCCGCCTCGGAGCCCCGCTCCTGGACGGCCCGGCTCCCGCCTCGGCGCAGCACCCGGCTGCTCAGCGAGCCCATGAGCGGCCCGGAGACTCCGCCGGCTTCAGGGAGCGCGGCCCAGCGGCGCCCCCGACGTGGGCCGGCCCCCGCCGCCCCGACCCCCGCGCTTTCACCGAGACTCCGCCTCCGCCACAACCGCCGCGTCCATTGTCGCCCCGCAGCGCTCGGCTCGGCCCGCCTCCCGCGGGGCCCCGCCCGGCCTCGCTCCGCCCCGCCTCGCTCCGCCCCTCACAACCGGCCCCCGCGCATGCGTACGCTGCCCTGCCTCCGCCCACAGCTACCGGCTCGGGTGGGCGGGGACTGGAGGAGGAGAGGTTGGGCGGGGGAGGGGCGCGCCCTGGGCGGGGAGGGGGAGGGAAGGAGGAAGGAAGCGGCGAGAGCCGGGGAAGCGAGGAGAAAGAGAAAGGAGGGGAGAGGGGAGGAGCAGAGACGGGGAGGAAAGGAGATAGGGAGGGAGGAGCGAGAGGGGAGGGGAGAGGAAGGGGCGGGGCGAGAGGAGGAGGAGAGCGGTTAGGGAGGGACGAAAAGAGGGAGGGGTAAGAGAGGGAGGGAGAGAAAGGAGGAGGAAGGCGGCAAGGCGGGCGCTCCTCCGTCCTCGCTGCCCTGAGCCTCGGCTAGGGGACCCCGGGGGCGCTCTGCAGCCTCTGCCAATGGCCACCCAGCCCAAAGTCCTCATTTGCTCGCATTTCCCTCTGGAGAGACCTTAGAGTCTAGCCCCGCGCTCTCCTTTTACAGAGGTTCATCCTGCCCGAAGTGACAAGCAGAGGCTCCTGACTCCGTGGTCTTCTGCCCGCGGTGCCAGCCTACCTCTGCAGACGTGGGCAGGACCTTGGAGAAGAGCTAAACCAGCCTCTTCGTTTTACTGGGGAAGAAAAAGAGGCTTGGAGAGACGATATGAGGAGAGCGTAGGGTTCAGAGGCTGCAAGGTTGCACAGTCAGTTTATTACAGTTGTAGCTTTGAAACTTGGAAAGGAATTTAAAAGTCAGTGTAGTTACATCCAACTTGCCTTATTTTAAGAGAAAACTAGTAAGGCGGGGGTCAGGACTTGGTTTTTGTACAAAAAAATAATACAGGAGGTTAAGCAGTGGAGACAGATTAGAATCCATATCCTTCAACTTCAAAATCAGTGCTTTTTTCTGTTGAAGACCTCTTCATTTTACAGTTAAGGAATGTTGACCTGAAAGTTTGCTTAAAGTAGAGGCAACAGGCTAAATGCATACATTTTTATTATTCATTCATTCCCCATAAAGTAATGGTTACGTGGTGCTACCGAGGCAGATATTATCTATCGGACTGATGATATAAAAATTAACTAGGTTTAAATCTGTTTTAGGACAAAGAAGGTGTTCTGTGTCCTTCAGATTTATAATCTCCATGAGTGATTAACTAGACCATTAGAAAGGAATTCCTTAATTGCATAGGTTGTAAATACAATAAGATAACAGTTGATGAAGTTTTAAATAGAAATTATGAACCAAGATGTCTGTATGTTCTTTACCATTAACATGCCATAACATAGTATATGTCCACAAAATATTAAATATGGAAAACATCCCATTATTCAGAAAAATGTCTTAGGTTAAAGGTCTCTTCAGGAACATTAAGTCAGCCCTGGCTGGCTTTTGTTAACATAAGAAGAGGCATTCTCAGTTTGCTTCAGAGAAAACAAAGAGATTATTCCAAAATTTTATATTAAATATTATCAGGAAATTAAGGCCCCCAAAGGGAAAGAGACTTGGGGTCATGGGATTTCAAGATGGAAGGAACCTTATATATTATCCAGTCCAACCCCCTCATTTTACTGAGTCCTAGAGACATGCCAGTAATCAGGTGAAGTGACTTGTCTAAAGTCAATTCATTTTGTTGAGTCCTGTCAGTGATGTCCAACTCTTTGTGACCTCATTTGGAACTTTCTTGGCTATTACATGACAAAACCTTGTTTCCAGGTTTCATAACTCTTCTCTTTTATAACAAACACATTACCTGTCTTGACAAGCCCTGTCTGTGTTGGGATCGTAGGCTTTAAGGAACCTTAGGGATCATTTAATCCAATTACATCATTTAATGAAAAAGGGAACCAAAGCTGAGACAGGTTCAGTGACTTACATTAAGTGCACTGGCATGTAGTATTTGTTGGTTGAGTAAAATGTTATATGTCTATCAGGGGTGGGAAACCTGTGGTCTGGAGGGCATATGTGACCCTCTAGGTCCTCAAATGCAGCCCTTTGGCTGAATCCAAACTTCACAGAACAAGGGAATTTGTCCCCAGACTTTCACATAATCTTTATCTGTGTGGATGCTTCTCCCATTGACCAGGTTTAGGGGTGCTGGGGACCCCAAAATACCGACAGTCTGGGTCGTGCTCAAATGAATTCGACTCAAGCCTTCTTAAAGCCAAAGAAAACAAAGTTTATTAAAGATTCACCAAATTGGGTTGGCTCTTAAGGAGCCTAAGCATTTGTAACGCTTGTATTCACAAGCGGGGCAAATAGAATCTCAGCTAGACAGAGTCTGAGCTGGACTGCATCAAAGTACCTTCATGGAGGCAAGATGAAATTAAATACAGAAAAGACTAGAGGAGGGATCTGGGGGTGGTCTGCTAGTCCAGGGTGATGGGAGCAGGGGTTTAGGAAGGGTCTTCAGGAGAAGTCCAAGGAGGGAATTCCAACAAGGATGAAAGACTGGAAACAGCTGGAGGCAATCAGGAGATATCAGACAATGGAGGGTTTGAGTGGGAAGCAGGGGGGCAATCTAGAGGTAACAGATAATAGCCACAAATTTGAGTATGAAGACCAGGTTAAGGAGAGAAATTTAAGAATTCAATTTGAGTATGAAAAGCCACGTTAAGTAGGGAAGATTCAAGGGAAGCTCAAGGAGGCTCCCAGAGTCTGAACTCCATCACCATGAGTAGAGATCCCAATTCTTTAGTAAATCAGGCTTTGATGCTTCATGAATTGCTGTAGTCTCCCAGATTTCATGCTCAGGAGATCAACCCTCTGATGAAAGGCCTTTCCTAGTTTTACTGGACACAAGTCTGTTGTGCAGCCCTGTGTGACATTGTAGAAAGTGCACCAGGTTGGCATCAGACTAGGGTTCAAATCCAACCCCTGCCGCTAACCAACTATGTTGTGAACCACTTCCTATCTTGTCTGCAGTGGCCTTTTCTATAACATGGAGAGGTTAGAAGAGGTAATATTCTATAATTATACAGTGGAGAAAGCTTTTGTCCTTTCTTTCCATCCTCTCAAAATGAAATCCCCTGAGGGAATGCATGTTTAGGCCTTAAGAGAAAAATCTGCTTCCCTTCCCACTTCTCATCTATACCCCTACCCCCAGGGTGATCTGAATAATCACATTCGATTGCCGAGGGAGATCCTTAAATGTTTAAGAATAGACTGCCGCAGGGGTGAGAGAACCTGACAAAACCTCCCCAGGCTTCAAATTCCTCATCCACAGGATTGAATCATAGATTTAGAACTGTTTAGAATCTTACAAGTCATTGAGTACAGGGAAGGAGATGAGGCTCAGAAAAATCAAGTGATATGCCTAGGGTCACCGAGCTACCAAGTGTTTGAGGTGGGAGTCTAATCCAGGTCTCTTGTCACTCCAAAAGCAGCATTGACCTCTGAGTCTCCTTCCCTCTCTATATTTCTGATCCTAAATAGCTTTCTTATAGCTAAACAAATGGAGAGCGAACTCTCTGCTGGGGTAGGGGGACACCCCTTCCAGATACCAGAGGAAGGAAGGTGGTCATCAAGGTTTGTAATCTTGTAGTCACTCAAAAGTGTCATGAAGTTCAAATGAGATGATGGATATAAAGCACTTCACAGACCTTAAAAGAGTTATATCCATGCCAGTTATTATCAGTTTCCTGTCTGGGGATCTTTGTTCCCTGGGCTTCCTACTAGACTCCTACTGAGTCTAGCAGTGTTTGTAAAGCAATACAGAAACGTGATGTGATGAGATCTGAACTGTTAGGGGCGAGAGAATCGGGAAAATGTGTGCACATATACTTTTAAGTTTAATCTGTATCATTAACACTTAAGTCTTGGGCGATTGTCAAAACAAATCAAATGTAGATTTGTTGTTGTTCTGGCTTTTTGGTCACATCTGATTCTTCGTGACCTTATTTGGGGTTTTCTTGGCAAGTTATTTGACAAAAGTGGTTTGTCATTTCCTTCTCTAGGTCATCTTACAGATGAGGAAATTCAGCCAAATGCAGGGTTAAGTGACTTGCCCAGGGTCATATAGCTAGGACATGTCAGGAGATCAGATTTGAATTTAGGAAGTTCTGACTTTCTGACTTCAGGGCCTGGCACTCTTTCCACTGTTACTAAAATGGACATTATTCCTCCCTGGGCTCCTAGGCTGAGAGATATCTGTTAGGTTACTGGGCAGGGTTGGATAATCTGCCTAGATTATCAAAATGTTATTCCCCTTTGGGGTGTGAAATATCTGATAAATTGTTAACAGTCATTTCTTGTTTAGTCCATTTGCATGGTAACCACCTGTGCCCCCCTAATGTTAGAACAACATTGCCAGGTAACCAGCCCCCTCCACTTTCCTGATTGGCTACTTCTCCTGGCACCTCTCCTCTGTTGGGGTCCTTTACCTAGCAGTACCCTGACAACCCTTTCTGTTTTGGGGGTTCTTGCCTAGCAGTGAGCCCCCCCTCTTGCTCTGTCAGTACTCTGTTGTGGAAACCTGTACCGAGTAGCGCCGAAATGCTTAAAATGCACTCACCCACCTCAGTTCGGGGCTGTCTACTCTGGGTCTCTACATGAGGCAGCCGCCAGCCTGGCTAATAAATGATGCTCTCGAAATTTTCAATTAATTTTGCCTGTGACTTATTAATTCCGTCCATTTCAGTTACCACTTAGCAAATTTGTAGTGATTGCCAATTTCTGAGGTTCTAAACCTAACACTGAAATTTTAACAACCCAACACGTTAGAGCTAGCTCTGTTGAGGTTCAGGGGTGCTGGGGACCCCAAAATACCGCCACACTGGGTCCTGCTCAAATGAATTGACTCAAGCCTCCTTAAAGCCAAAGAAAAACAAAGTTTATTAAAGAGTCACCATATGGGTTAGCTCTTAAAGGAGCACAAACATTTGTGACGCTTGTATTCTCAAGCGGGCCAGATAGAATCTCAGCGAGACAGAGTCTGAGCTGGATAGCTGGATTGAATCTGATATATATCTAGATATCTATATCTAGATCTAGATATCTAGATATATATACAGAAAGCCCGTGGGAAAGATCTAGAGGTGGTCTAGTGGTCTGGGAGGAGGATCTGAGGAGGATCACGAAGGGATGGAGGTAACTAGACATGTAAAACAGCTGGAAGCAATTGGGAGGTATCAGACAAAGCAGGGCTTGGGTGGAATGCAGGTGAGGTAATTAAGAGGTAACAGATAATGGAAAGCCAGGCTAGGCCAAGGGCAATAGATTTGCATATGAAAGGCCAGGTTAAGTGGGGAGATTCAAGGAGGTTCCAAGAGTCTATAACCCATCAGCTCCAAAACACCCCATAAAACATTACATTTAAATCTGGAGCTGGTGAATCTGTAGTGAATCTAAAAGTTGGAGAACAACAAGGTTCCACTCCCTAGACACGGTTTTGTGACTCCAGGAGGAGGCAATATATGAAATGGTCTCACGGAGGGGAATTCTCTAGTCTGGTACTACAACTGAATTCTGGGAAAACTTGTGATTTTTGCCAGATTAGAGAACTCTTGGAGGCCTCTCCTATTGTAGTGGCAACAAGCTGTACCCAGCAATGTAGAAAGATCTTCACAGAATTCTGCTGTTGTCTAAAAGCAATACCTGGCATTGCTCTATAGGAGTCATGCAAAATTGTAGAGGGAAACTAGTGAAGGGATAGGAGAAAGGAGAACTCACTGGACTATTTGCCTCTTATGAAATGTAAATAACTGTGGAATTTAGAGAATTTAGAAGAGGTTGCTCATAACATGAAGACTATGGTCTTAAGGTTTCTGAATTGGACAATTTCATGAAATGTGTTAGTAAAAGAGGTTGGTTTCCATTAACCACCAAGCATTTATTAGGTAAGTACTGAGAGAAATGATTATTAAAGATCAATGATTTGGAGAGATCTTTCTCTTTTTAAAAAAGTTCTGTCTCTGGAGGACATTGCTGATAATGCCCCTAGAGTAACTTTCTTAATAATTTTGTTCAGATTTCACTCCAGTAGGAAAGCCATTGTACTCTATTCAGGTTAGGGTGAGTTATCTATTTTTTGAATAGATTTGTTCAATGCTTGCCGTCCTCAGGAACACCCCTCTTTCAAAGGCATGTAAGGCATGAACCATGATTGTCTTTGCATTTGAGAGTGCTACTGACCTTTTATTAAAATGCTAGCATTATTGATAAAATGACTAATCACCCAGAAATTATATCTCTTGAACTCTTTACATGTCACAACACATACTATTTGCCTGGTGAGGGAATTGGGATTAGCACAGCAAGTGGTTAATTGTGGGAATTGAGTGAACCATACTAACTCTCCTGTGACTCTGTTCTGGAGCTAGTTCTATTTTCTGTCTATTCAGTCTTGGATTTAGTCCTACCTGTGTGTTGTGAGAAAATTTTATTCAGTTCTGAGAATTGAGAGAAAAACGTTATTTTATTGTTTGAACCTAGTCCTGTGTGGTGTGATTGCGAAGCTGGACCAGTTCACCCCTCCTGTTTACACCCCCTTTAACCATGGTCAGACAGTTTTGAAAGCTCTGTCTTTTGAATTTTGATTTTGATTTTCTTCGATAGCTGTGCTTGATTAAAGTGACTATTAACCCCTTGACAGTTGCTTTCCTTTTACGAATGCAGATCTAAGAACCTGTGACAGGAGGTTCCGTTGTGTTAGGGTGCTTACTGATACACCAATTTGAAACACAGATCCTTTGATGTTAGAATCCCTTCAATTTTTTACTGTACTTATACTGCTAGGTAGTGATTTTTCCAGATGTTCTGAGTGGGCCTATAAGCAAGCATAGGGAGAGTTCTACAGAGACCAAAATAAACCCAGGTCCACTTCTTTTTGAGTGTCCCTGACAAAGGGCTACCATTTGCAAAATTGTGGCAGGGGAGGAGTCATCATTTTTGTGGTGACTTGGGGCTTCTGGGGTATTGTAACCAACTTAGTCCTATAGCCTTTGCTACCCTCTACCAGAGGTGTCACAGACAACCTGAGGCTGGAACCAAATGAAAATGTAATTGAGAAATACTTAACAAAATATAAATATAAATACAATAAAACAGACAATATTAAATTTAAAACTAAGTCAATATGCAGTGACCTTGACACTAATGTCCTAGTGGACCCCTCTAGGTACCAGGTAGCTAACAAGCCATATGGGACCTTGGAGGCTACTGCCACCAACTCTGCCAACTCCCCCCACTATTTTCCATCCTGGCAGCAGGGATAGAAAGGAGAGCTTGCCACCTCTAACTTTGTATGCTGCTTCCACATATAACTGGCTTAGCAATTATATGTTCTTTTGGAGTTTCTATACCATTCGTTTCTATTATTAGCTTAAATGATTCAAAATATACTATAAATACATCAGCAGCTTAGACATTTTTAATAGGTTTCTATCACCAAATTTAAAAAATCATTGACTTTGCACCAATAAAACATAATGGTTGGTTTTTATCCTTCATTCTCGAAGAGGACCAAAATGACATCACCATGATAAAGTCAAGTTTCAGTGCATACAACTGTGGCTGATTCAACTGATGGGGTTCAGACTCTGGGAGCCTCCTTGAGCTCCCCTTGAATCTTCCCACTTAATCTGGCCTTTCTTATTCAAATCTAATCTTCCCATTTGTTCCAGCAGTCAGGAAGCCCAGGGGCTTTTCATTATCATTTCAGGTCTCTTGCACTCCCCACCCTTGATCCCATCAAAACCCCATTCCCCAGGTTGCCATCCAGATCTGTATCCCATACTGCCCCTATCAAGATCTCTGGATTGCCCCACCTGCTTCCCACCCAAACCCCCCATTGTCTGATATCTCTGATTACCTCCAGGTGTTCCAACCTTTGACCTTCCTTGGGACTTCTCCTCTAGACCCTTCCTAAACCCCTCCTCCCATCACCCTGGAATACCAGACCAACTCCCCCACATTCCTCCTATATACTCTTTTCTGTATTTAAGTTCCATCTTGCCTCCATGAAGGCGCTCAGATTCAATCCAGCTCAGACTCTGTCTAGCTGGGATTCTATCTGGTCCGCTTGCACAAATGCTTAGGCTCCTTAAGAGGCAACCCAATTAGGCGAATCCTTAATAAACTTTGTTTTCTTTGACTTTAAGAAGGTTTGAGTCGAATTCATTCGAGCACGACCCGGGCTGTTCGTATTTTGGGGTCCCCAGCACCCAAAACACCTCATCTCAACCAATAAGAGCTTAGAATGCTCTACCACAAGTTGGGCACAGATAGTCTGTGAATTTGGGGTAGTTACTCCAGATTTGTGCATACTATGTTTCCTTTGTACTGTTTCAATTCTGCTTTGCTCATAGAGCACAGCACCCTTTCTGATGTGGGCATACCATGCTGATCGGGCCTGTGCCAGTGTCTCCTGTGTCACACAATCAAATCCAAAGTTCTTGAGAGAGACCTTGAGAGTGTCCTTGTATTGCTTCTTCTGACCACCATGTGATAACCTCCCCATGCAAGTTCTCCATAAAATATTCTTTTTTGGCAAGTGTACATTTTACATTCAAACAACATGGCCAGCCCATTGGAGTTGCACTCTCTGAAGCATAGCTTGAATGCTTGGCAGACCTCAGTGTCTGGTGCCTTATCCTGCCAGGTGATCTTCAGAATCTTCCTAAGACAGTTCAAATCGAAGTGATTCAATTTCCTGGCATGGTGCTGGTGGGTTGTCCATGTTTTGCAGACATACAACATGATCAGCACAACAGCTATGTAGACCTCTGTTGGCCAAAATTAGCACAGGCAGCAGAGAATTAATCCATACTTTGTTGCATCTCAGCTTCTGAGGCTGCACTGAGTACATAATCATCTGCAAACAAAATCATGCACCAACACTCCCAACACTTTGGTCTTGGCTTGTAGCCTTTTCAAACTGAAAAATTTACCATCAGTACGGAAACTCACCTTGATGCCATACTCATCCTCATTGAAAGCATTTAACAACATGGCTGAAACAACATGGTAAAAAGCATGGGAGTGCACACATAGCCCTGTTTCACTCCATTGGTGACTGGGAAGTCATAAGAGCATTGTCTACTCACCAGAACCTGGGCAAATATACCATCAGGAAATTGACATAAAATACTGCTGAATTTCTCCAGTGAACCAAATTTTGACATAATTTTCCATAAGCCCTCACAACTAACAGTGTCAAAGGCTTTGGTCAGATCTACAAACGTTGTGTACAGACCTCTGTTCTGCTCCTGGCATTTCTCCTGGAGTTGTCAGGCAACAAACATCATATCAACTGTTCCTCGGCTCTTTCTAAAGTCACACTGGCTCTCAGGTATGTGAACATCTTCCAGGTGAAGGGTCAGCCTATTAAAGAGGACTCTAGCAAGAATCTTGCCAGCAATGCTTTAGAGAGAGGATCCCCCCTCCCAACCCATGATTGTCGCAGGACAATCTATTCCCTTTACCTTTATAGAGATGGACAATGGAGGCATCCTTGAATTCCTGGGGGATAACCTCCTCTTGCCATATAGCCTGGAAAATTTCAGTCAGCTTTTGTATGAGCAATGGTCTCCCTACCTTGTAAATCTCAGCTGAAATAGAATCAGCACCAGGTGCTTTGCCACATGAAAGGAGCCTAATGGCCCTCAAAACCTCTTCTTCAATTGGAAGTTCAGCTAAGGAGGGACTGACTTCAACCTGAGGTAAACAGTCAATGGCCTCAACATTGATTGATGATGATCTGTTGAGAACACTATGGAAGTGTTCAGCCCATCTCTCTAGGATCATGTCCTTATCACTAATTAATGTGACTCCATCAGCACAGAGCAGTTGTGATGCACCATAGGCTTTTGGTCCACAAATAGCTTTCAGGGAATCATAAAAGCACTTTGGATTGTTACTATCAGCATAAAACTGAATTTCATCTGCCTTCTTACTGAGCCAGGAATCCTGCATCTCTCTAAGCTTTGCTTGTACTTTACTTTTGATGGAATTAAATGCTGCCTTCTTAGAGATGGATGAACTATCCTGCTGGTAAATCTTGTGGAGTTCTTGTTTTTCATTTAGCAGTTTCTGAATTTCCCCATCATTCTCATCAAACCAGTCTTGGTGTTTGTGAGTATTCTGATACAGATGAGCGAATGCAGTGCTGTACACCAAATTGCCGAAAGCTGCCTACTCCTTTTCTGTTCCACTGTTCCTGTGTGTTGGCTCAACTTCCCTCCAAGTTAGCAACAAATTGTTCACTCTCAGAGATGAGCTCTAATTTGTTGACGTTAATTCTTCTGGTAGTCATTTTGCCTTGGGGGTGGCACTTTTGATGAATGCAAATATTTAGCTTGGAAAGGATGTCTATGATCAGTCCAGCACTCTGCACCACACATTGCCTTTGTCATTCTCACATCTTGTCTATCTCTTCTCCTTACAATCACATAGTCTATTAGATGCCAGTGTTTGCTGCGAGGCGCATTCATGAAGTTTTATTGTTTTTAGGTAAATGGGAGACAGTGTTGGTGATGAGAAGGTCATGTGATGCACAAGTCTTCAGCAGTAAATGACCACTACTGTTGTTGTTTCCAACTCCATTCCTCCCTAGGACTCTTTGCCAAGTCTGGTAGTCTGAACCTACTCTAGCATTAAAAGTCACCCAGAATTATAAGCTTGCCCTCTTTTGGTACATTGATGATAAAGTCTTCATAAAATTTATTGACTTCATCAGGGTTTGTCATGGTAGGAGCATAGGCACTGATGATAGTGGCATGGCATTCTCCTTCAAGTGGCAATCACATTGTAATGAGCCTGTCGTTCACTCCTTTTGGCAGGCATATCAGGTTGCTGACTAGATTAGTTTTGATTGCAAAACCTATGCCAGCTTCATGGCACTCCCCTTCACTGTGACTACTCCAGAAAAATGTTTATCCAGCTCCAACTTCAGTAAGCTGGCCTTCATTTGCCAACTTTTTTCAGACAGGCTGTTATTTGGATGTGATACTTATTGAGTTCTCTTGCAACAAGAGCAGTTCATCTTTCAGGTCTACTGGATTTTTGTGTTGTCTGTAAGTGTGCGCACATTCCATGTGCCAATGGTGAGTAGAATCATCTGCAGATGTTTTTGTACATTTTGTACATTTCTTTGTGTTTTGACCACATAGTGGGATTCCCACCTGCCATGGTTATCAGGTCAGGGTTGGGCAAGCAGTCAATTTTTAGGGCACCTTTTCTAATCCCCTTCCTCACACAGGAGGTGAGCAGTGCAATCCTTAAAAGGCTGCTCAGACACCCAGAGGGTGACCAAGTTCCAATGCTGCTTCCAGTGAGAAATGACCTTATGGCCTCAGCTGCCTGTGTGCAGGGTTGTGACTACAGCTCCCAACGTATCCATACCTGTTGCTTCATCACTTGCCTGCCTGTCACCACAGGACTTTGAGGCATAATAGTAAAATGGTATAGGTGATATCTTTTGATTTGTGTGTAAGTTGGATTTAATGAGGCAGAGTTGCATGAAAGTTGTCAGCCTCACTCTCTCCTCCAGAGTCATCATAGTCCAGAGGCAGGACAGAGTCAAGACAGCTGGCAATGGCTCAGGATGCAGTGGATGACCTTGGCGTCTTTGGTGTCTAACCAAGCTCTAAGCACTCCATATGGTTTGCTTCAGCTGCCTTCATGGCCACTGGAACAAATTGTTCACATCTGCCCATTCCACCAGGGGAAGTCTTCACATGCTTGGGGTAAACACCCAGTTTACTGGAAGGACCAGTCAGGGAGCACCAGTACCTTTGGCGTGATGGTTGCTGAGCCCTTTTCAGGGCTCTTTCCACTTTTGGTGACCCCCTGTTCCACCCAACCCTCACCTGTGGCTCTAAGAAGCTGCAGCATGCACAGAGGCCACACCCCAGGTAAACCGTTTCAGCAGACGAGCCTAGCCAGGTTGAAGGTAACCAAGGGGTCTCAAACCCATTGGTGAGTTGGTGGGGGAATGTCTACCCCAAGCATGTGAAGACTTCCCCTGGTGGAATGGGCAGATGAGAACAGTTTGTTGCAATGGCCATGAAGGCAGCTAAAGCAGGTGATGTGGAGCACTTAGAACTTGGTTAGACACCAAAGATGCCAAGGTTATCCACTGCACCCCGACTTGCCAGTCATCTTGACTCTGTCCTGCCACTGGACTATGATGACTCTGGAGGAGAGAGTGAGGCTGACAACTTCATGCAACTCTGCCTCACTTAAAACCAACTTACACATGAATCAGAAGACATTACCCATACCATTTTACTAAAATATAATAGGTGTGATAGGATGGACCAAAAAAAGCAAATGTGATTAAGAGATTCTCCAATACATAATTATTTTCCAAAGAGTAAAGTAAGTGCTTTAGTAGGTGTGTGATTTCTTTCAGACCACTTGGGGATCATTTGATGCCCCTGAAAATTTGTTTTCATGGGCATCTAAAAATATTCGCCTGATTCTAACTAGTTATCTAGTATTTAGTTCAACTAAGAATGTTAGTAGTTAGTTCAACTAGTAGTAAACTAACACTCTAACTAGTTGAACTAATTGCTACCACTCTTAATAGTAGTTGAACATGGTACAGGAACTCCAAAAACATTTTTTTGCAGGCATCAATAAGCATAATTCAGGAAAACTGTAAGCCAGGAAGAAAAAGATTACTCTCGGTTATAAAGGTACCATGCTTTATTAAATTTAGATAGGAAAGCCATAAACCACATTTAAATGAAAATAATTTTATATTAAAATATAAAAGCAAAAATGTATTACTAAGCTAGACATTTGCACTGGTTCTAGAGTCCAAAGGCATTATGTAAAAGAGAATTATGGATCACAAAAAGGGAGAATAAGGCAGCTCTGTCAATAGAATTTAGCTCATTAGTTATAGGACCATCTTTGCACATCTTGTTTGATCAGAGTTGCAATTAGTATGAGAAAAATGGGGTTTGGCCCCAGGATGCTAATATGCAGAAGAACATGCCTCTTCCCCAGTAGAGACTATGGTCCCTGTGTTGTACCTTAAGATCTGCTATAGTACTACTACCCCATGGTTCCCTTACTATGGTGGCTATCTCACTTTCCTCCCCAGCGCTTACAGGAAAAAGACGCAGACTGCATTTGTGGTTAGAAGGTCCACTATAGCACCACTACCACCAAATTTTTACATTTCAGGAAAAAGAAATCACAGGTTATGGCTCTGACATTTGCAAAACATCTTCATCCCTCATTGAATTAGGCAAGGCATAAAACAAAAACCATCATCCTGTAGAACATTAGTCATTTGTTTCTAATTACAGAATGAAGTGATAGAAGCACACTCACACACTCAGAATTTGGGTTATTCAGGGTATCCTTAGAGACAAGTACCTTTTTTTTTAAATTCTGGACAAGTCTAGAGGGGAATGATTTTTATTTGTGATGCTGTTGTTGCTGGATTGAAAGTTTGAAATACATTTGAAATTGAACATTTGGAACTAAACATAATAGATCAGATCTTTTAAAAAAAAAAAATCTATCTTTGCCTATCTTGCCCAAGTTGCAAGTGCAATGGCCACTCATGGGCCCAGCTCCATTGCTGACTGGCAGGGAAGCTTTGACCTGATGTTTCTGACTTGGACTGGTTTGATCCTCTTCTCCTTACCTTCCATATGGTTGCCAGACTTGGAATAGATACCTAATCAGTTTTAGCTCTACTGTAGCTGAAAACTCCCTAGCTCAGGGAATTGACCAGCCTCAGTCTCCCCTAGTATCAGGGATTACAGGTGGGAGCCACCATTCCTGACCCTCAGATCTATTATTGATACAACCCCACAATAAAAACAGGAGAAGTGTGGATGTTCTTTCTATAATCATATGAAGAGATAAAATGGTAGATTTTCTTGCCAAGATGATAGTATGACCTTCAAATCAAAAAGCAGGACAAAGCAGGAGGATTAAGGGAAAGGCCTGAGGGTTTTCAGTGGGAGGTAATGTGAAATTGCAGAAAAACTGACTATCAAACTCCCAATCCTCTTTTGCATGGACAACTACCCCCTGCAGGAAAATTTCAAACAATTTCATCGCCATTCAATTGGGGAATTAAAAAATAAAAAAGTCATCAATGAAACATTTTTTAATAAAAGTAATATTGAATATTCTCATTTCTCTAGAAATAGCATTGAGAAAATAATCTTTTAAAAGTTTTTTCTGAGTTAATGAACTTAAAAACTGAGCAATAGTTGATAACTCATATTAAAAGGAAACTACAGTGTTTTTAATTGACAAAAAGCATTTTAGGTGAATTCTAAATAGCCTTATAGGAAAATGATGCCAAAAATAATGAAACCAGCCCAAATCTTAGGCTCTCGACTCATTTTAATCCAGCGTAGACTGAATGTTAATCATCGCCTCCACAGAGTATGAGCAGAACTTTCCTGTAATCTCCCGATGTGTCATCCTAGAAGAAATAATGCCATAGTTAGAATAATTTATCTCCATGAAGTGTTTAGACAGTTCTTGACTCAAATATGAGGCTTACATACAGCAGCCACCAGAAGAGCTACCCCAGTCTGGTAACCCAATCAATGGTCAGAACCTCTTTGTCTCTCTTCGCTTCCTCTGACTGGGATTTCTTATAACTATTCCTCTAGGGCCACTGTTCCCCGTGACTTCTCCCCACTGCTCCTCCTCTCAAGGTAGGTGGTGGTTTTAATGGAGAAGGTAATGAAAATGGGGACAGGAAGGCCAGTTAGGAGTCCATGGAGAGAGGAATGGTAGTTGAATGAGTGAAGAAAAGGGAAGAGATGCAAGAGATGTGGAGACAGAATTAAACCTTGGCAACCACTTGAATATGGGATGGGAGGGGGAATAGAAAGCCAAAGGAAGAAAGACAAAGAACAATTTTGAACTGAAAGGAACTTTAGAGGTCTTTAAGCCAATCTCAATTTGTAGATGAGAAAACTAAGATCTAGAAAGGCTACGATTGGCCCAGCATCTCACAGACAGTAAGTGACACATCTGGAATTTTTCCCTAGGATTTCTGATAGCAAAACCATCAGTGTTTCCATTATTATAATACTGACCATAATAGCTAACACTTATATAGTGCTTACTATGTGTCAGGAGCTCTGCTAAGTGTTTTACAATTACCTTACTTGATTCTCACAAGAACCCTGGGAAGTAGGTACTGTTTTGCAGATGAGGAAACTGAGGCATACAGATATTAAGAGACTTGCCCAGGCTCACACGGCTAGGATGTGTCTGAGGCTAGATGGTCAGGCTGTGCTGTGCCACCTAACTGCCTAAACTGAGGGACTTTTGAGGTTGCAAATCTGGGTGACTGGAAGGATACTGGTAGCTTCTCAAGAATTAGGAAAGTTTAGAGGAAATCAATTTAGGAAAAAAACGCAATGAATTCTCTTTTGGACATCCAGGAGATATCCAATATACAGTTCAAAATGGAATCCTATCTCCCCAATCAATTACTATTTGACGTTGTTTCTATGGGAAAACATGTTCCAAGTGCCAAATGGTCAATTTCTGTATCAGCCTTTGGAACACCCCCTGTTTATAAATTGCAGAGTGCCTGTACAAGCGAGGATATCATATAAAATTTCAATTTCCTACTCTACAAAGAAAGAGATTGAATTTGATGATCTCTAAGATGCAATTCTATATCTTGATATCAGTTTCATTTCTCAGTATATCCTTCCTTACCCCCTCCCTCATTGAACCATCCTTTATCAAAAAGAATTTTTTAAAAGGCAATTCAGCAAAACTAACCAAAAGAATCAACCAAATAATGACAATACTTTCAGGGTTCCTACATGCAGAGAACCTCCTGTATAAACAGTAGAGACAAGTGCCTTTTCTCATTTCTTCTCTAGGGCCTATTTTAGTTGTTATAATTATGCAGGGCTAAGTTGTGTAGCTTTTATCCTAATTACATTATTTAAGTTGGGGGTATGCTAGTAGATGTTTAACAAATGGTTCTCTGTAGTTTAACCCACACTGTTAACTTTCTCTAACATTTTCTTAAGTCTAAGCCATAAGCAAAACAATAAATCAAGCCCTAGTTTGAAGTTTGCTGTAAATACTCACAATGAAAATTTACATTTGGCCCTAAAGAGCCAGTAAGTTGGTTCCAGCATACCCCTGGTTGTAGTCACTGTGTTCTCTTTATTGCCATTTCTCTCTACTCCAGAAGCATATCCGTCACTGACAGATTTTAGGGTTTTCAAAGTCGTGGTTCCACCATTGTTAGCAAAACCACATTACTATAAAATTCTAAGATTTTACTAACTATTTAATAGTCCAGCTTACTGTTACCCTTGGTAGCTACCTCTCTCCATTTGTCAAGAAAGTCAGATATTTACTGACCAAGGCACTTACTGAACTCTCTCTCTCCTCTGTTGAATTATTAATTTACATTGCTTATACTTCTCATTAAAGAACTGTATGATAAAAACAGAAGATGAGTCGGCCACATGGTAAGGAAGAGGGATGACAAGTGGACAGTCAGAACATTCCACAAGTCCCCTTGAGATGCCAGGAGAAGGTAAGGAAGGACTCCATCACACTGGATGGATTCTCTGAAGTGAACTTACATGAAGACATAGGCAAAAGTCACATAGGACAGACAGACAGACATGATTGGTTTGAGATCTATGTCGTTGGAAGGAATTTCCAAATTGAGATCACAGATCTGGACATTTGAGTATGAGTGAGTTGCTGTGTATATTTTTTCTTGTTTTTGCTTCAATCTGCCTCAGTTCATTTACATATTCCCATGCTTCTATGAATTCTCCATATCCACTGTTTCTTACGGCACAACAATATTTCATTACATTGATGTACCACAATTTGCTTAAACATTCGCCAACTGATGAGCATCTACTTTGTTTCTCTTTTGCATCTACTTTGCTTTTTGTTGCCCCCCAAAAACCCCAAACCTTGCAATGATTATTTTAATGTAGATAGAACTTTTCTTTCTCTGACTTCCTTAGAGTTTATGTCTTGCAGTGTGTCAAAAAGCAAGGGTATTTGGTCACCTTTTAATAAATCATAGTTCCAAATGACTTGGACCATTTCACAACTACATGTATTATATTACTGTGCCTTTAATTCTACAGCCTCCTAACACTATTTCTATATTTTGTGATCTCTGCCAATGTGATAGAAGTAAGGTTTAACCTCAGAGTTGAAACCTCTAATTCTTAAAAGCATCTTTTCTACCTCAATAAATAAGGCAAGAAATCTACTTTAGTGGTTACCCTGAAAGATCTGCA
The DNA here is from genome assembly GCA_023548195.1 of Bettongia penicillata ogilbyi. Lineage (NCBI taxonomy): Eukaryota > Metazoa > Chordata > Mammalia > Diprotodontia > Potoroidae > Bettongia > Bettongia penicillata. Next base: position 735,945 of record JAJHZJ010000416.1, on the reverse strand, counting down.
AATTTAGGAATGAATGCAAGTTTACTAACTCAACAAAGATCTAGGTTTAAAACTTCCCATCTTGCTGCCTCTCCAAATTCTCAGTCATACCTAGAGGGCTTAGTGAAGTCATCTGAGTCATTTACCCTAACCTGAAGCTGAGGCCCCAGCAATAAGTGGCATTGAGGGATAGGCGTCATCTTGAAGTCCCCCTTTGGCTTCTCAGATCCACAAACAAAATCAAATAATTTAGAGCTTGAAGAGACCTTAGAGATTGCCTAGTCCAATATCCTCAGTTTTTCAGATGAGAAAACTGAGACCCAGTTATGTTAAATTTTAAGACCACAGAGTTAGCAGAACTAGAATTTCAACTTAGGTCCTCTCTAGTACTCTCTTTCCATTTTACCATACTGCCATTCACTAGGTGACCAGGTGGAAAATAAGGATCCAATGTGACTAAAAAGCTATTCCATATCCCTAGTAATCTTTTAGTTTCTCTTCCTGTCCCTCCCCATAAGGTTATAGCTAGAACAGGCTACTTATGTAAGGCAACAGCACCACCACATCTTCTTGCAACGTTCTTTGTTTAATTCACATTCCTCTCTTTTAATGCCTTTTATCTTCAAAGAAGAAAGCAATAACCACTCAGATTTTCAGTCTACAAACACTGAGGGTGGGTAAATATGGACCTATTTTATGCCATCCTACTCCAAAGATATCCCTCCTCCAAAGACTCTAAAGTATAAATTTTACTCTGCCTTCATACGCACAACAATCATTATGCAGACAAGTCAAATATCCTGTGAACTCTTCCACCCCCAGCTTCTAACTTTGCCAAGTCTTAAGAATCAGGGGGAAAAGAAAGGAATGAGAAATTCCTGATAATTTCTCTTTGTAGATAGAGGTGATAACACTGATGTACCCTGCTCGTTCTGGTCAGACCACATCTGAAATACTGCGTTCATTTCTAGGGCACCACATTTTATGACAGTCAGTCAAGAAGCACTTATTAAGCACTTGCTATGTTCCGGGCACTGAGCTAAGCACTTGGTGCACAAAGAATGGCAAAAAGACAGTCCCTGCTCCCAAGGAGCTCACAGACCAATGAGGGAGATAAATAGAAAATAACTATGGACAAACAAGATATTCATATCTGTCTATGATAAACTGGAGATAATCAATAAGAGGCATTGACAAGTTAGACTATATCCAAAGAAGGGCTGTGAATATGATGGATTGGAGACTATGCCAAATGTGGATCAGTTGAAAGAACTTTGGCTACTTATCCTGAAGAAAAGAAAACTTGGTGGGGAACATGAAATACTATTGTGTCTAAGAGGAATTAGACTTGTTCTGTTTGACCCCAGAAGGCAGACCAAAAACAACTGAGTACAAGCTGCAAGAGGCAGATTTCAGGTTCATGGGATGAACAATTTCCTAACAATAGGTTGCCTTCCTAACAAATCTTCAAGAAGAAATCTTTTCAAAGACATGCCTGTGCAGCTATGAGTTTGGACTAGATGACCTCTCAGATTGCTTCCAACTCAAGTTTCAGAGACAAGGGAACAAGAAATTGGCTTGAGTCATCAATAGCACCCAATGAATTGGATCAAGAATCTATCTTCCTATCAGTGTTTGCCCTTTTGGGCAAAGCAAGACTTTTCTGACTTACCTTGATGAAAGAATATAGAGACTTCCCATACATCCTCTGGAAATTCTGCCTTATGTCCAACATGTCAATCTCTGAACGGGAAACCATCACTCTGATGAGAGTATCATCATCAGTACCTAAGCCCTAAGAAAGACAAAAGTGGCAAATTCAGAACCACAACCAAACTAGGAATGATGGTTATTGATGCATGCTGGAATAATGAGAACATCAAACTTCCTCTTTAATTCATTAACCCAGGACTGTATGATTTCCCATATTTTATATGACAATATATGTATTTAGTTTGCATGTGGTTAACTGTAACTAGTCCAAGGTCTCCCCAAACAAGCAGCTGTTATGTAGTAGCAGAGCATAGGATTTAGTCATGAGTTCTAGATTCAAGTCCCACCCAGACCACTTACTAGTTTTGTGACTGTGAGCAAGCTAGCTCTCCTTTCTCAGGGTTCTTCATTTTACTAATACTTATACTTACTAATTATACCACTTTACTAATACTTAAGCCATACTTATAGGAGTGTTGTGAGGATACAGTGAAAGATGGCTGGCATGTGCTTTACAAAATGCAAAACCCTTTATAAATGCCAGTTGTTAAGTAAAAATGATACTACTCCTGACCTTCTAATTCTCCCTTTGCCTCAGGATGTTTCACTGAAAAAAATAAGGTCACCTATGTCAAACTCTCTGTCTCCCTTGGTACTACACTTTAAATAGCCTCAGCTTCATTCCTCATCCTTTCCCCCTTTGCCTCAATCTCAAAAGATGAGACAGGTTTTATTCTTTTTCAATGTCAAGCTTCTACTTGTGGCCTTGAACTCATTCTCTCTCCCTCCCCATTTCCTCTTCAGTCCCTTTCTCTCTCCTTAAATTTCAACTTCCACCTATCCACTAATTCCCTTCCCTAATGTCTTCAAACACCTAAATCTAAAAAAAAAAACTTTAAAAAAAGGCCATCACATGGCCCTATCATTTCTTCAAACCATCCTCATATATGAGTCTTCTTTACAAAATCCTTGAAAGAAAGCTATCTAGTCATTGTCTTTCTCCACTTCCCACTCATTTCTCAGCTCTCATGATCTGGTGTCAGTCCCACCACTGGATAGAAACTTCTCTTTACAATGATCTTTAAGTCCAATGGCCCCTTCTCTTCGACATTTTTATGACTCCAAACACCATTTTATGGTGTTTGGTAGTGTTAAAAACCTCTTTCTGCATACTTCCACCACCCTAGGTTTTCCCTATCATGGTAATCCTTCTCGATCTCCTCCTTGGTCTCCTTTGCTGATCCCATGTCTTACTCTCTTTGCTTGAATATAAAACCAAGATCCTCAGGTTCACACAGGACCCTGTCCTGAGGACAGGATTCTATTTTATATTTAAGCAAAGAAGGCAGGATCTGGATACTGGACTGAGGTTGGATTTGAACTCATGAAGATGAGTTTTCCTGATTTCAAGCTCAGTGCTCTATCCACTGTACCACCTAGATGCCCATCTGACATTTTCAGGTTTTTAATAAACATTTCTTGACTGATTCATTACCTTCATTGATTTGTAGAGCCTTTCAGCAAAATATGCAGATTTATTCCTCATGCATTTTACTGTGGAGGGGAAAAAAAGTCAGTAGAAAGAGATCATAGATGATCTATAGTGAAAATAATGAATGATAATAATAACTGACATTTATATAGCACTTGAAGGTTTGTGAAGATGAAAAATGTTTCCTAGGACAAAATATTGTATGATAAGTTATCAAAAAGCATCTGCTGATTCCCTTAAAAGAGAAACTTTAACCATACAGCGTTCTTTGAGGAAGAACAAGTCTATAGGACAGGTCATATTAAAGTACTTTTCACTGAGAGATCATCCTCTTAGGGAATAAGTTGGGGATCGTAGGTGTGAAATGAGAAATTTTTTGTTAGATAAGTTCAGTGTATTAGCTTATTTTCTGTTAACTATATTTCTTTGTTATAAAGGGTGGGTTTTTTAGGGGGAGGAAATTAGGAAATGACAGGAATGTTTTTCTTTTAAAACAACAACATATTTAATTTTTAAAATGTCTAGGGGTAGGAAAATTGGCCTCAATTTTGTTACTGCTACAGTGGAAAGAACAGTGGATCTGAAATCAGAGGAATTAGGTTTATCCTCCCTTTCATGTTGAGTACAACCACTTGGCCTTCCTAGGCCTCAGTTTGCTCATCTATAAGATGATAAAGTTAAGCTAAATGGCTTCTGAGGTCGCTTTCAGTTCAGATCTAGGATCTTGTGATCCTTGACAAAAAGAGGCATAAAGGTCATTACAAAACAGGGGTGAATATAGTTTCAAAATGATGGCTTATTAAGCTCCAACATTGTCTCATATCCTCCCTGACCTGTAGAGGAAGAAAGTGCAGAGAGAGAGAGACCAAGGCAACAGATGATGTCTTTAAGAAAAGACAAACGTATTCCCACACTATAAAAAACTACTAGTAATATGGACAAGGACATGAAAAGATCAGTCATTATTTTTTTCCCATAAGAACTGTTCCAAAAAGTCAATTCTTACCTATTGCCAGTAAAGCATCTTCAAAGTGACCCGATGTCTCAGATTTAATGCTCTGCTCAATGTCCTTTTTGGTAATCCTCTTGTATTCATCAAAAACTAAATTTGGGAACAGACATCATTGACAGTTAAGACATGTTTTTGTACCTGGCCCATGTGGAGATTGATTGTGCATGACTGCCTGTCACAGAGGTTTTGGGATTTTGGTTTTATTTTCAGGAATGGGGATCTGGGAGAGAGAAAAATAAATGCTTGATAATTGGGGCTCGGGGGGGGAGGAATTAGTTACATTTAAAAAAATAGTAACATGAAAAATGTGAGAATAAGCATTTTTTTTTAAAAATCCAGGAACCTATCTTCAGTCCTTTTAGAAGAAAACGTTTTCATCTTGCCACTGAGTAGAAGTTTGGTTTGCTGACTCATTACTTCCTTGGTCAGCTAAATGTGCAAGTGCTTGAATTCCTCACTTAGATATAACTTCTGGCTTCATTTTTTCTCTTATCACAAGTCAGAACTGAAGCCACACAGTCTCTTCGCTGATTAGCGTTTCAATAAGAACTGGCTGTTTCAACTCTTTTCAATAGATCAAGACCTAATTAGATTTTCCCTCAATTATTTATATCCTCAAGTGTATCCAGCTGTCACTAGTGTGTTCCTACTGGTATGTCTCTTCTCACCCTCAATCCAACCACATCATGAATTGGAAACAAATGGTCATGTTCAACTTTCCAAATGCTTCTCACAGCATCTGCTTCCCTGTCCTCAAACACTGAAGTTCCCTGACTCCCCCGTTCCCAAGTTTATGGGGTCTGCCCTAGTTGTTCCCCAAAGATATTCCTTTTAAAGGCATTCCTAAGACATCACCACCAGGGGGAGATTTATGCCATTGGAAAGAAAAACCACTAGGGAAGACAAGAGAACTCACAATCTCAAAGTTGTTAAGCCCATAAATACTTGTTTGCAGCAGTAATTATCTGTTGGTAGCATCCAAGTGTGTGGAATCATGTGAGACTTCAAAATGGATTGTTCCTATTCATGTGTGTGTGTGTGTGTGTGTGTGTGTAGTTTACCGAACTTATTCCACTTAATGTTTAATGTTGCCCACAAGCTATGTAACATACATAATTGGAAGACCATTGAGTTGTGCTTCTGAAGTCTGCCACAGGCTAATGCCATAATGACATAAGTGAAAGATAATATACCTCATTAAAGAACTGAAAGGCACACTGCAAAAATCATACAGGAATCTGCACAAGTCAGCTGAATGAGAGACTGAGAAATACACATGAAATAAAATTTACAATTACCTGTTCATCGGTACATCCCCTAAAGAAGCTGCCTCAATTACTTTAAATAACTTAAGTACTATTCAAGAATAAGTACCACTAACATTTATATTTTCCTTCCTGTATACTAAAGAATTCTCTCTACAAAAAAATGAATTAGAATTGTAGATCTTCAGATTGCTGATATTAAATTAGAGACTTGATTATAAAGATTGTTTCCTAGAAACACATAACAGAGACTCTGAGTACATTATTCATGCTGCTAATGATTAATAATAAATGTCATTATTCTGATTAATTCTTGCTACATACATGGTAGATAGAGCCATGCAATTTACAGAGCACGTTCCTCCCCAAAACACTAGGGTTAGGGAGTACAGAGAAGTTAGGATGCTCACCCATGGTCCCCTAGGTAGTCAGTGGTAGATACTAGACAACTCCAGGGCTTCTGACACTAGGTCTAATTTGCTTTCCATATTGCCATGCTGCTTTCTGTAATGTTACTTCATTGGTGTGGGTCCTGCCTCTAATGCAGATGGTAACCTCTCTATAACTTGAGTTGCTGTGGCCAAAGAACTCAGCACCCTGAATTCAACCAGTCTGTTGATGAACTTCCCCGTACACAGCAAGGTCAGTGTTCATAGAACATACATTCAGTCCATGGCTAAAGCCCTATGATTAAGTTTTGGTAGGGTCTGCTAGATTTTGTATTCTAGTGACTGCTTTTGAGAGCCTATTCACCTCCACATGTCAATCTACACGCCTACGGAGGCAGGTAGTCTAACCTCCTCATATTATAGATGAGGAAACAGGCCTGTGGAGATTAAGTGATTGCCTAAGGTTATATATGTATTAAAGCAAGCAGAAGAACTAACATCTGAATCATTTGTCTGACTCCAAATATTATTTCTTCTGTACTATGAGTGTATAGTTATATAATAGTCACTCCAAAATTTTTATATCAAGAGATAGGCTTGATGTGAAACTATTCAGTACTTAATAAAATAGAAAAAAGTTATAATTAATACATATAAAGCCGAATTCATCTTTCACAGCAGTTATGTGGAAATGTAGCCAAAAACTCTTGAAAAAATGACAATCCCTCCTAATAATGAAAAAGATAAAATAACTTTGACATGCCACTTCACACTCAAATGACTGATAAAAAACAAAAACAGTGAAACTCAATGCTATCAGGATTGTAAATAAACAAGTGTACTCATTTACTGATGGCACAGTTCAAAGCTTATGGAATTATTTTAGAAAACAATCACAGTAAATGTTACAAAAAGAATCAGACCCTTTGACTCAGTAATTCCATCATTAGGAATATAGCCTAAAAGATTTATCAAAAACAATCTTTTTTTAAAAATATATATAGATAATTTATTTTTCATATTTTTATTTTTTTCAATTTTTATTTTTCAACATTCAACATTCACTTCCACAAGAATCTGAATTCCAAAATTTTATTCCCATCTAAAAACAATCTTTTAAGAAAGAGTTTTAATGCAAAGACCTAAAATAATACCGAATGACTCATGCTGGAAAATGCCATACACATCCAGAGAAAGAAATATGGAGTCTGAATGCAGATTGACACATACTATTTGCTCTCTTTTTTGTTTTGTTTCTTCTTTCTCATGATCCCTCTCATTCATTCTAATTCTTCTATACAACACGACTAATAGGAAAATATGTTTAATACGACTGTATATGTAGAACCTGTATTGGAATGCATGCCATCTTGGGGATAGAGGAAGGGAGAGAGGCAGAGAAAAGTGAAAACTTATGGAAGTGAAGGTTGAAAACTAAAAATAAATCCTGACGGAGACTTAGTGGGAGTGACTAAAGAGCTATGTACTATAGGTGTTGGAATTAATATAAATGTAAATAGTCATTAAGTAAGTTTGATTATTTGTTCATGCACAGCACTAAATTTTTAATAAATCAATGAAAAAAATGTAAGCAAGAGCTTTACCATGAAGGAGGTGATTTCGGTTCCGAGAACAGAGGATGGATAGGAATTTCACCTCATCAGTTCCCCATTTCTTCTCACCAGCCTCATACAAGTCCTAATATGAATTAAAACACATGAAAGGGTCAGATGCTTCTAGCTGTTTTTTTTATGGTAAATTCAGTACAACATTTTAATTTCAGAGTTTAACAATTATAAATGCTTGTGTACGTTTAGTTAACCAAAAATCAAACCTCAGTCTAAGCCCCTGCATACACACGTTGAAACAAAAAGTACAAAAGTCATGAAAAAAATGCTTGGGGGCTTCTTTACCATAAGGAAATAGCTTGCACAATGAACACGATAAATTGCAAAATCAGCATTTCCTATTACTGATTTTATTAACTTCTAAAAACACAACTATAGTTGAGTATTACAACAAAAACCATAGCTAGTAATGCGTGTGTTAAAATGACTGTAGTCTTTCATTTATTCACTATTGCGTACAAAAGCCAGTATTACCATGGAGAGTATTCATTGCCCCCTCCACCATTAAAAGGTCTGACACTGAACCCGCCCCCTGGGATGATGCTCATCATCCTCATAAGCCTCTGCATTGTAATGGCGTCTTCTTTCTTGAGATGGGTCAAAGTCCATCAGTTCTACCTGAACCATGTCTTCAAGTCTCCTCTACTTCCTTTCTTGCAGGCAGTAATTTTTCCAACAAAGGCAGCTTGTCTGATGAAAGACAGCCATTCTCTGGGAAGTTTACCTTAAATTCAGTTATTAGAATTCCTTTCTCATAAGGTCAGCAATAAATAGGCATACTTTCCTGCAGCACACATTTGATATCTCCATGTTTAACAATCTGACCAGGATGAGAAGTAATGACTATAGTTCTATTATCAAGAGTTGTTATTGGTTTCTGAAAGCCACACCATGCTTCAACCAACTGGATATCCATAAAGGTGAAAAGGTCCTTACCATGTTGTGTAAATATAGCGTTATCCTTCTTATCCAAAACAATGATAATATCTCCTGACTCAAGTCCTGGCTCTTGGTCACCTTCACCATGTAATGTTATCTTCTGACCATCTTTCATGCCCTTGTCAATATGAACCTCCAGAATTTTCTTCTCTCAAAACAATTTTCCTTCCATTGCAGCTTTTATATCTATCTTTAGGGTTGATTTCTTTCCCCATGCCCTTGGCATTCCAAGCAAACTGACTGAATTTGCTGAACCATTCCAGGTCCTAGTTGATGAATTCTTATTTGCATTCTAGTACCTTTGCAATTGGGATGGCTCTGTTCTAACCACTTCATCCTTCACATTTGTCACAAATCACATTCTTTTGGAAAGCCAGTTTTCTCATTGCACCATTATGTAAATCTTCTAAGGTCACTGACAACTGATGAACACTATTGTTACTGCTCCGATCCCTTTGCATTCTTCCACCTCCTCCAAAAAACATATTAAAGATATCCATTGGAGAACCAAAACCACCACCAGAAACACTCTTTCATGGTTTGTTCTCCACCTTTGTCATATATAAGTCTCTTTTCTTTGCATCAGAAAGTATTTCATAAACTTGAGAAATTTGCTTGAACTTTTCTCCTTCATTTGGATTCTTATCTGGGTGATATTTTAAGGCCAGTTTTCTATATGCATTTTTGAGTTCTTTCTGGGAGACATTGGGTTTTACCCCCAAGACATCATAGTAAGTCATTTCCTTCATTATTTTTTGTAGACAGGGAGTGATGTTCGCAGTATGCCTGTTGTCGAAATGCCCATGTCTGGGGTGGGGTGAGAGGGGACTGCCCAGGAACTGGTTGGGATGTTGGAGGATAGAGTGGAAGAAAGAGAAGATTGAGGGAGAGGGAGCGAGTTCTTGCGCATGGAGCTTGGGCAGTGGCAGCTGCTGCCCTCTGCTTCTTGCTGAGTTCTCTGGAAAGTTCAGATTTTTTCTAGTTCTACGATCCTGGGGCTACTTGACATATTTTCACAAATCCATATAGGGGTAGGGTGGTTGGAAATCTTACACTTGGCACAAAGGAGTTATTAACTGCCTCTAGGAAATAGCCTCAACACTTTCTAGCCTTCTATGACTCTCTCTCCACCTTCTCTCTGTTCCTCACACATTGGCAATTCATCTCCCACCTTTGTACTGGTTTTTCCACATGTCTGGAATGGACTTTCTCCTTGCTTCTACCTCAAAAAATCCATCTCTTCCATCAAGACTCAGCTCAGACATCCCTTTCTATATGAAACTTTCCTGATCTCCCAAGTTGCTAGTGACCTCCCTACCTCCTTTTATTAATTTGTATTTATTATCTATTTATGCTGTATATATTCATATCTATCCTTGTCTCTTCCATTAGAATGTTAACTGGCTGAGACTTTCATTTTTTGCTTTTGAATCCTCAGCCTCCAGCACCTGACACATAATAGGTAATTAATAAATGTTTGTGAATGGAATTATTTAATTGCTTCCGTTCAGGAAGAATTCAATGAAAAGGAGCAATCGGCAAACACAAAGACAGTGCGTCATGAACTCTTTTGCTTGTGTGAGGTTCTCCATCCACTTGGTATCCTCATTAAAATGCCATTACAATTTTCATTCTATAAAGTAGCACCCTCCTTCCACTTAGGGCTGCTTAGATGATTCTTTGAGGACAGGGGAAGGAGATGTCCAGAATTGTAATTTCAACCACGTGGGGCCTTGTTGGAGTGGAAACCCCTTCACTGATTCAGACCAGTAGCAACTCTGTCTTAGAGGGCTGCCTGTGGCACTGAGAAGTTGTCATTTAGCACTTTCACACAGCCATTAATGTTTCAGAGGTAGGATATGAACCCAGTTCCTCCCAACATCAAGGCTTGTTCTCTATCCATCACATTATGCTCTTTTTACGACACAATGGTCATCAAAGAATAATGTCAAACACGTATGTGCTTACATCTTTAAAGTAATTTAATTCTTTGAATTCATTGATCTTTTAAAAAAGCAAACAAAAAAACTAACTAAAGCTCTGAAAGATTAGATTTGCCAGAGATTGCAATGAAGTCCAGCTTCAAGATCTAGGCCCACACTTGAAATTTACTTATCTGCAAACCCAATGGAAATACCAACCAATGATTTTAGGAGCCTTGACTACAATAGGCTCTCCATCAACTTGTATCCTCATTGGGAGTAGAAGTGATTGCTCTCGTTTCTCTTTTTCTTCCCTTTTCTCTTTATTCAGCTACCTAGCTGCTTCTCTGATCAATAAAGTCACATTTTAGAAATTCAAAGGATGTTTTAGAGTTTGACAATCTTTAAGATGTTCCAGTGCAGTTCTGACATTTCATACTCATAGGTTGGGGAGCCAGTGATCATTTGATTCAGAGCTTCATTTTACAGAGGAGGTAACAGACCTATGAGCATAATGTAACTTGTCCAAAGTCACTCAGCTATCATGTTCTCTTGCCTCCCAATCCAAGGTTGTTTCCACAGCACCATATTGCCTCTCATGAAAGTATTTAATGCCTAGCTGAAGGACAACTGAGAATTTTTTTTCCTTCTCTCATCATCCACAAAAATAAAAAAAGAGGGTCAGCTAAGTCACCTAGATCAATGTTTACCAACCAGCAGCAGCACATTTTTATTCTATAAAATGTTAACTGTTAAAGATACTTTAAATATAAAAACTGACTCCCCTTTCTCCCTATGTCTTGCTTTTCCCTCTTCCCTCAATCCCTACTTCCTGAGTTACAAAGCTAAGGAGTCTATGGTTGAGAATTTAGATGTTTTACTACCCTGCAGTTATAGTTTGGGTTGGAAAATACCATCCTGTGTGTTCTTTCACTCATGACAGTTACCAGTTGGGTTTGCAAACATCCTTCCTCAGTTCCTAAAGCCCTGCCTTTGACAAATAATACCTGTGTGATACTAGACAAGATAATTAGCCTCTTAGCACACTCTAGGCAATTCTTGTAAGACGATAAGTCAGTAGGGAAGGTACAGACTTGCCTTTGGAGAAAGAATTTCCTCATTCAGGGATTCTCTGTAATACCAATGAAATCACAGTTCCAGTCCCTATTCCCTAAAGCAAATGCTTTAAGAAGTTCTTATTTATAATAATTCAAAATTTGTCTCCCTTTAACTTCTACATAGTAGTTCTAACTTTGCTCTCCGGTAATGGGAGAAATCAAACACTTTCAACTACCACTGTGCACTGCATCTAAACCTTACAGATTCTCTTTTAGCTTGAAAATTTATCAATTAAAAATACATTTGTTCACTGCCTTTCATAAATATTCAACTAAGCTCCAGAGGAATATGCTAACAGGCATGAATACTGACTGCTTTGAAGCACCAAAAATTCACATCTGAATGAGAAATTTGTTTAAATCAGGGGGAAGAGAAAGAGAATAAGCATTAGTATCTACTTAGTGCCAGACTCTATGCTAAGCAGATTAGAAATGTTATCCTGATTGTCACAAGAACCCCAGGAAGTGGGTGCTGGTTATTACCATTTCACAGTAGAGGAAACTGAGGCAAATTGAGGTTAAGTGACTTGCCCAGGGTCACACAGTGAACCAGATTTGAACCTGAGGCTCAGGTCTTCCAGAGGCACAGTGCTCTGAAACTGTGATCCCTAGCTGCTAATTGGAAGTTTAAATACCCTTCCCTTCCTCCACTGGTCCGAAGGCAACTTCCATCTGACAGCTTCTCAGTGAGGTAAGTAAAAACTATCCAATCAACTGACCAACAAGCAGTTATCTAGACCTCACTATGTGCCAAGCACTTATTATGTGCTAAATACCGGACAAAAAAACTGCCTCTGTCTAATTCATAAAGGGCGAAAAAGAAGCAAGCAAATCATTTGTGCCTCCAGGCACACGTATGGAGAAAAGGCAGTAAGTTACCAACCTGAGCATCCTGCTTCATGAGGCCATCATCTAGGTAATTTCCTTCATCTCTCCCCGCCTGAAAACAAAAGGAAATAATTATTATTATAGAAGTAGATTTTCACAAAAGTCTGCAAACTGTATCATCTTACACAGATCTGTCCTCTTGGATCCTCAGGTTCACTTATCATAGCAGTGAAAGCTAGAAGGGACACTGGAAATCATCCAACCCAAGACCTTCTCTTCTGAGATGTGAAGTAAACTCTCCAAAGATCTGATAAGTATTTATGGAGTAGATATGTGTGTAAAGCAATGTCAACCCCTCACGGGGATTTTGTTTTAAACATAAGCCCTAGTGCTTTACTTCAAGGATCTGCCAACTACTAGGGGAGATGACACATGAGAAGACAATTAATGACCCAAGGAAGGGAGAAATACCAAATGAGTGACAAAAAGAACAAAACAGAAGGAAGGGAACTTTTAAAGATCAGAGGCTCAGAGACACAGAGCTGGAAGAGCTCTCAGAAGTTATCTAGTCACCCGAAATTGCATCCTTTGCCAAATTTCAAGTATTTGACTTACTGCTGAAAGAGACACAAGTACTCTCTGGAACATGAAAGAAGTATCAGAACGAATGTCATCTTCAAGAGTTCTTCCATATTCTACCAAAAAAAAATTATTAGTCACATCCCAGAAACATTAAAAAAAAAACCCAACTACTGAAACAGTTCCTTTGCCATCCCAGAGACACCAATCTTCTCCATGCCCAACCTATCTTCTGAAATAGCCTAATTATCATAACAATTAAAAACCTACAACATTCATTTTTGGCCAAGTAATACAGATCAACTTGATTCACTGGTTTCTAGTGTAAAGGAAAAGATGTTTCAGTTCCTAAGTGGAGCCTGCTCCACTTTCTGTTGAGAGGGGGGAAGTGTCTCTATTTTTCCTGTGGAGCCTCACTATGGGGAATGATTAATGTACTCTGTGAATCTGATTTTGGGAATTACTTTTTCACCATTTTGGCTTCAATGCTGACTCTAGCCCATCATCTGTTGAGTAAATCAACAGAATTAAGTCACCAGAGAGTTTCCTTACAGGCAGAACTGAAGGGTATTGCAGGAGACAACTCCCAGAGAATATTTCCAAGAATCCTACTGCAGTTTTGGCTGGGCTTATTCAAAAAGTTCTGAAAGTTTTTTCCAAATCAACTTAACAAATCTTTGGGGTATTTTTTTTAAAGTACATAATACATAAAGTTCTCTATCAAGAGCTGGGGATACAAAGGTGAGACACAGAATCAGTTCCTGCCAGCATCTCAAATTCATCATTTCTCATCATCTTTTTCTCAAAACCTATTCCCTAATTCAACTTAGTGAACATTTATTAAGCAGTTATTTTAATGTAATTTCCATTCAACTTCCCTTTGTTGATAGTATCACAATACCTAGTAATAATGATATAATAAATAGAACTAGAATTTATATAGTGTCTACTATGTGTCAAGCACTATGCCTAGCATTTTACAAATAGTATTTCATTTAATGTTCACAACAATCCTGTAAGATAGATGATGCTATTAACGCCATTTTACAGATGAAAAAATTGAGGCAAACAGAGGTTAAGTGACTTGGCCAGAGTCACACAGCCAGTAATGTCTGAGGTCAGGTTTTCCTGACTGCAGGCTCAGCACTCTATCTACTGTGCTACCTGGATACCGACTCCATTAAGGGCATCTTTCTTCCCCTTTGTCTTCTACAGCCAATCAGCTGTCAAAACCTTATCATTCCATATCTGTCATCCTCCCTTCCCCCTTCCAATTCTGCTATAGACATCCTAGTTCAGTTCCTCATTACAGAGACACAGACTTCCAGAGTCATCTGGTACAAGCTCTACTCCAAAGAGAATCCCTTCAATAGCATACTTGGTCATGTTAATACCCATCACCTCCTAAAACAGCACTTGGAACAATACCTTTACGCAGAATAGGCACTTAAATGTTTCTTGAATTAATTTTAGTGTTCACTTTGAAATAAGAAATAGCTTCTCAACTTTTGGTGGAATATAAACCTTAAAATAAGCTGTGTGGATTTGAGTCTCCACCTAAGGCCCACATTCAGTCTTAAATAGGTTTTAAGCACTTAATTGCCTGGAAAAGAATGATGAGACCAGAAAATCCCACAAGGTCTCTTCTAGCTCAGAGACTCCATGAAGAAAGGTTCACAGTATATATGTCCTCACAGCTAGTCCCCATTCTCAGATTATAGCAAAACCTTAACTGAGGCTACTTTAATAGGCTACTTACGTTGTTGGTAAGTACTACTGATCCGTCGGATCTCCTCTGGAGTCCGAGAAGCCAAAATTTCAATCAAGCAGCCCTCATCTGTGCCAGCACCCTAAAACAACCATCCAGAGAAAAGGTAAGTTGTAAGATAGTTCACAAATATGATGAACATAAGAGATGATGCTATTCTAGTAATTTACTAATCAAACAAAACCAGAAGGAAGAATTGCCAGTGGGGCTAACTTTGAATGGAGTCAGCCAAAATTCAAATACATCTCTGATCCTCAAACATTTCATCATGCCATAGAACATTAAGCTGGAAGAGACCCTAGAGATGCATCTAACCCAATCCCTTCATTTTACTGAAGAAATTGAACATAGAACGTTAAAATGTTGGAGTTAAAGAGTGCACGGTGTAATGCCAAGGGACCACACTCATGACCACCAGTCAGTTTCTGAGTGAGCCTGAACTAGATTAAAATGTAATTAGTAAATTTAACAAAATAAATAAAAATACATAGATAATATTAATTTGTGCTTTTCTAAGTCAATGTGTGGCCCAAAGGATCCATTTCTACTTGAGTTTGACATCTGGGATGATGGCTAGGACTTGAACTCAGGGAGATGTGAGTTCAAAGTTCCCTTCAGAATTTTACTATGTGACAATGGGTAAGTCTTTTAACCTGTCTGCCTCACTTTTATTATCTGTAAAATGAGGAAGTTGGACTACAGGTCCATTCTTAAGGTTCCTTTTAGCCACAAATCTATGACCCTATGATCTTAGAACATAGAAGCATACGATATTAGAGCCAAAGGAAATTTAAGGACTATTGAGTCAGAACCTCTTCAATTTACAGATGAAGAGATGTAACATAAAATCAAAGATCTGGAACTGATATGCACCTTGGAAACCATTTACCCCACCTGATCCTCAAACATTTCACCATTTTATAAAACAACTATATCAACTGTAATAGCCATAGCCAACATGTGTATAGTGCTTTACATGCTGTATCTTATTTGATTCTCACAACAACCCTGTGAGGTAAATGCTATTATTATACCACTTTACAAATGAGGTAAAAGATAATGAGATAAAAGAGGTCAAGTGATTTTTCCAAGGTAATACAACTAGGAAGTGAGTCCGAGTTGAGATTTGAACACAGGTGTTTGTGACTTTAAGTCCAGTGCTCTGTGGAAAACAAAGGCATACACAAGGCTCAAACTCTATTCTTGAAGACCCTCCTGTTTGCTTGGCTTCTAATCATTCTCCAAATTTCCCCATAAGCTTTTTGAGAGCAGGATCTGAATATCATACCACTTTTTATTCTCAATACCTTATACAAGGCAGACACACAATATTGTTTAATTAGAATGACAGAGTTATGTGGATAAAGGGGAACTTAGAAAATAACCTGCTTGGGGGGGAAACTGAGGCTCAGGAAAGTAAAGTGATTTAGCCACAGCTATATAACTAGAACCTGTGTGTTCTGAAAGCCACACTGAGGATAGTGGCTGGGGGAAAGATGCTAATAATGATAAATATATCTGAATCATAGACTAGGCCATTAAAATTAGCTTACCAGAAAAGTAATATGGCATCATAGATAAAGAGCCAGCTTTGGCATCCAGAAGACCTGGGTTCCACTCTTAACTTGGACATGTATTAGCTGTGTGACTCTGGGAAACTTATTTCACTTCTCAGAGACTCCAGATAACCCTCTAAGACTATGCTGGTTATCTAGCAGGTACTGGTCTCCATTGACAGAGAGAGCCTTCCACATCCAGCAAAAACTACGCTACTGAAATGACAATTTGGGTTTAAAAAAAATAAAAGGTCACTCACTGGGCTAGAACTCACCAGATTCATCCTCTCTTTGCATGCTATTTGTACTCAGCTGAGAACAAGTGATAACCCTTTTCAACCAGTTCTATATTTTCAGGGATTGCCCCATAATCACAAAATGACAGGGCTCGATTGAGACTGGAACAAAGCTAAAATAACCCAAATATTTCCACAAATATGCCAAAGGCTGAAACAGATGCTGTCACTATCACTACTGAATTATAAGGATGATGCATTGCTTTCATGAGAGGATCCCTGTAATGCCTGATTAAAACAAATGAAATGTTTTTAAAAAAAGAAGAAAATCCTCATAAAAGGATCCCTAATAGCAGGAGGTTAGAATAAATAACTTCTAGGTCTCTTCTGACTAAAACCCTATGAGTCTAACTTTTTAGAAAAGAATAATTTTGTAAACTGATATGATAACATATTTTTCAACTGCCAAAAGCTAGAAAATTAACCTCTCCCACACCTATTTGAAGGTTTTTATTAGTAGCATTATGAATAAAATGGTCAGATAGACTTCCTAAAGGAGGGAAACAAAAATGGCTCATTGCAGGGACGAATGCAAACCTTCATAGCTCTTCTCAGCTCAGACACGTCGTACATCACAGTGGGCATCATCATTCCCAAAATCACCTTCTCAAAGTTCCCACTCAGTTCTGACTTCAAGTCATCGACCAAATCCTGCAGGGGCACAGGGAGTAGGGCACAATTTAATCCAACAACCCCTCCAGACTGCAGCTAGACTGCCTCTCAATAACAGATCTACGGAGAGAAATGAATGGAAAAAGCAGGGAGCACAAATTCTTTTCAAGAACATCCAGAACTCTCATGACAACAGTTCATATGCCTAGCCATAGAAAAGGCCTTGGTAAATGTGAAAAGGCCGAAATTACGCAATACCATGTTTATAGATTATAATGCAACAAAATTTTAAGTAACAATAACATAAATAAAAGATAAGGCTACATGGAAAATGGGGGGGAAACTCTAAAATTTAAAAACTTAAAGACATTTAACAAAGGACTAAACATTTAAATATAATTTAATTTCAATAAGATAATGCTAACATTATTAATATTAGCTATTGTTCTTACTAAGAAATAATGATGAAAGAATAAACAGTTGGATACAAAAATCCATTTCGTTTAATAGGAAAATAGAAAGGAAAGGGGGAATTAGAAAGTGAGGAATTTGAGAAAGCAGGGATCAATCCTAAGTAAAACAAACTCTAAGGACATATAAGAATATTTAGGCCTCTCTTTAAGGTAGCAAATGATGGTAATCTGAGGGAGGGCCAATAAAGTGACGAATGGCTAAGCAAATTATAGTATATACATATGATGGTGCTGAAGTCTTGTCAAAGTAACGACCACCCAGGATTGATGGAACATGCTACCCACCTCCTGATGGAAAGGTAAAGGATTCAAGATGCGAAACGAGACAAATTTATTTTTTGGACATTGCTAATGTAGAAATTTATTTTGATTGACTTGTTTTGTTTTTCTCCTGTTCTCAATGGGGGAAGAGATAGGGTGGGAGGGTCAGAAAGTAGATGTTGACTGATTTAAAACAAAATGTTTCATTAAAAGATAATTCTAATCACATAACAGAATCTATGGAATATAGGCAAAACAATTCTTATAGGCAAATTTGTAGTGTCGAATGTACCTAATAACAAGGAAAAAGAAAGCCTAGTTGAATATCTATAGCTAAAAGCAACAGAGAAGGAACAAAGGCATAATATAAGGGAAGACAGAAAAGGAGAAATAATGGAAATAAATATAATGGTAAATGCAAAAACAGTTACATTAATCAATAAAACCAAGAGCTAGTTCTTTTAAAATACAACAAAACTGACAAATTATTATGAACAAATTTCAAAAAAAGAGAAAGGAAAATACAAATCACCAAATCACTAATGAAAAAGGAGAAATCACACCCAAAAAAATGACCCAGAAATGACAATCAGGGAATCTAAGTCAAATTCATAGTCTAATAAAGAAAGGGATGATAGTTTACAGAAATGATAGTTTTTTAGAATTGCCAAAATTGAAAGAGAAGTAGATAATTAAAACAAATGAAGCTCTGAGGAAGACAAAAAGTAAGCCATCAGCCAACTATTCTGTCAAAAAAATGTGAATCAATGCATTTAATACAGATGGGATAACAGGTAAGTTTTTCCAAATTTTCAAAATACATATCTAAACTAATACAGATTATTCCTAACCACAGAAAGAAATCAAAAACTTTGTTAAAAAGTTGACATTTTTAATAAAGCAAATATGGTCATGATTTTAAAACCTAGCAAAGATAATCCTGGTGGAAAATCAACTTAGATTCTCACCTCATACCTTATCCCTTATTCAAGATCACTCAGACTATAAATATATTTATGGAATAGGAGACATATGCTAAAAAGGGAAGAGTGACATAACACTGAGTAAATAACCTTTGAATGCTTAGGACCTACTCAAAATATGGTAAAAATTTGTAAGTTACGAAAAAAACAGATTCTGCACCTTCTGGGTAGATTAAAGGATTTAGAGCTAGAAAAAACCTTAGAGCTCACCTACTCTGACCTGATCATTCTACCTACAAGGAAATTGATAGATAAATAGACAGATAGATAAAGTATGATAAAGTTGGAAAAACACCGGATTTGGAATTAGAGGGCTTAGGGTGAAATCTTAGCTGTACAATTTGCCACCTGTGTCACAAAAATTGGGATACAACCAACTGACTGAAAAACAAAACAAAACAAAAAAATCTGGATGCAATTCTGAATCAAATCTGAAACATGGACTCATAGAAGTCTGAAACAAGATGTGGAGAGGATTTGAAAGGCTGGGAACAATGGTAAATACTCTGGGTGTCACTAAAGAGAGGGACACTACAACGTAATTTAGCCTAAGTATGAGTCAGAACGATGTCCCTAAATAATAGTTTGTAAATGCCCTTTTAAAACAAATCATTTTACAACAACCACAATGTGTGAGGATTTTTTCTGGTAGACTTAGAACTTCATTGCGATGCAACGACTTAAAAAAATTCCCAGTGGTCTCAAGGCAAAATGCCCTCCACATCCAAAGAAAGAACTATGGAATTCGATTGCAGAATGTAGCAGATCATTTTCTTTTGTATTACGTTTTGGCTTATTTTATGATTTCTCCCACTCATCTTAATTCTTCTATGCAACATGACTAAGGTGAAAGTGTATTTAATAGGAATGTATGTAGAACCTATATAAAATTGTATGCTGTCTTAGGGAGGGAGGGAGGAAGGTGGGGGAGGAAAAGGAAAAAAAATCCAAGTTATATGGAAGAGACTGTAGAACACTGGAAACAAATAAAATAATAAAAAAAAAAACCCAAAGCATTTTAAAATTATTTTAGCCTGGACAATTAAATCGACACCAGAAAAATCCAAATTGAGAGTAGCAGGAAAACAAGACATCATCTCCCACTTACAGCCACTATGGAAACTGTGCTCAGAAAAGGCACTTCCCTGGGGCAGTATATATGGTAAGGATGGTAAGAGCTGAGGATACACAAGTCAGCACCAGCATTAGATCATTAGAATCAAGCAGCCCTCAGAGCAAGTGAGATATTGCAGAGAAAGAATATCATCTGATAGAAACAGTCCACCAAAACCAGCATCTTAAACTGGCAAAGGGAAATGGGCTCATTCATTCATTCATTTGTTCACTGAGAATAAAACAAGCTTAAGTGGTGTGGTCCAGACAAGCCTCTGGTCTCCCCATTAACAAACTCAACTGTGACTTACCCTGCCAATGGTTGACTTATAAGCTATTTTTATTTCCTGGCGCTGTGACACACTACGGTGGGCGAGTACATCAATGATGGCATCTTCATCTGTACCTGAAGGAAAAAAAGAACAGACAGATTGTTGGCAGAAACAGAAGATATAGTAAGTACCAAACCCTGGCTCCTTCTTAGGTCACTAAAGTTATAAAATTAAATTTAGTGAGGTAAATGGGGCAGTGATGTTTTTTGAATAATAACAAATAGAATTACTGTTGGTCATCTTCCTTGTCTTTCCAGATCAAAATCACCTTGTGACAAAAAAAATTTTAAAAGGGGAAAAAAAGCTTCCCTATTGTAATTTTGCTGTGTATTTCCTTGATTTGCTGTTTTGAAAGAACACCACCCGTTGTCACTGAAATTGTACTCTACACTTATCAAATGGGGAAAACTCATTAGAAGTGACAAAACTCTATTTGAAGGAGGAAACACGTACACGATAGATTGCTAAGGAAACTGCAGGATACTGCAATATTTTTGGATAACAATATGACAATATACCCTAAACATAAAAGAACCTAGGCTGTCCTTTTGACCTAGCAATACATTCATGGGAATATACCATAAGAATGTAATTAAAAAGAAAAACTCCAACAATATAAATATATTCCCACCATTTGAACTTACCTCAAATGCAGAATAAAAACTCTGCAACTTACATAGTTTTAAAGATTGGTAGAGGAAGTGAGAGATTATGTATCAATAGCAAAGACTGCTGGAAATAACCTAAATATCCAGCATTTGGGGAAAAATGAATGATCCCCAATAGAATATAATCCTTGAAATCAAGGACCATTTTTTTCTGTTGTATCCCCAATGACTGGTATGAAATGAGTTACATAAAGAGTTATATAAGGAAATATGCAAGGATAGAGGTAGCATATCATCATGCATAGAGAGCTGGTCTCAAAAGCAGAGAGACCTGGGCTCAAGGTTTGTCTCAAGGTATCTAGGTCATGCAGTAGATAGAGCACAGAGCCTGGAGTTAGAAAGCTCTAAATCCAAAGAAAGCCTTTGGACACTTATTAGCTATGTGATTCTGGGCAAATCCCTTAACCTGTATGCCTCAGTTTCCTCAATTGAAAAATGGGGATAGAATGGCAGAGTAACAGCACACACTTTCTAGAGTGCTGCCCCCAAGCCCAGCCAAATACCTGTAAAAAAAGGCTCTAAACAAATTCTGGAGCTGCTGAACCCACAGAATGACTGAGTGAAGCAAATCTCCAGTCCAAGACAGCCTGGAAGTGTCTACTGTGCCACGTAGTGGGGAGGGCACAGTCTAGTATGGGCCATGAGTGCACAGAAGGGATCTGAGAAGGTATTGGGGAAACCAAATCTCTCACACTTGTGGTAGTTTCCAGACTTCAGGACCCCAAAACACCATGAACAAATTGGAAGGTCACTGGAAAAAGCCTATGGGACCAGTGCAAGAGAATGAATTGGCCCCAGTCCCAGGGCAGCAGAGGTAAGAGGGGGGCAGAGGAATCCTAAGCAGTCACAGAAGTAGGGACAGCTGCAGTCACTGTTGTGGAGCTTGAGGCCCACAGATTGTGTGGGGAAGACTGGCTGATGGTATACCCTGCACCCCCACTGGAACCAGAGCTCAAGGTTCCTTGAGAACCTTGACAAAGAGCTCAAAAATCAAGTAAATGACTGGGTAAATGAGCAAAAACTGGAAAAAGAATCAGACTATAGAATCTTACTTTGGTGACAAGGAAGAACAAAGCATACAAACAAGAAAACACAGCCAAAGTTCCTCCATCCAAAGCCTCAAAGAAAAATATGTCTCAGGCCATGGAAGAGCTCAAAAAGAATTTTGAAAAGCAAGTAAGGGAAGTAGAGCAAAAATTGGGAAGAGAAATGAGAGTGATGCAAGAAAATCATGAAAAATGAGTCAACTGCTTGCTAAAGAAGACCCAAAAAAATGCTGAAGAAAATAACACTTTAAAAAAATAGACTAACTCAAATGGCAAAAGAGATCCAAAAAGCCAATGAGAAGAATGCCCTAAAAAGCAGAATTGGCCAGATGGAAAAGGAGATCCAAAAGCTCACTGAAGAAAATAATTCCTTAAAGATTAGAATGGAGAAGATGGAAGTTAATAACTTTACGAAAAATCAAGAAATTATAAATTATAAAAACCAAACAAATGAAAAAATAGCAGATGTGAAATATCTCATTGGAAAAATAACTGACCAGGAAAATAGATTCAAAAGAATTACTGGACTATCTCAAAGCCATGATCAAAAAAAAGAGCCTAGACATCGTCTTTCATGAAGTTATCAAGGAAAATTGCCCTGATATTCTAGAACTAGAGGGTAAAATAAACATTGAAAGACTCCACTGATCGCCTCCTGAAAGAGATCCAAAAAGAAAAACTAGGAATATTGTAGCCAAATTCCAGAGTTCCTAGGACAAGGGGAAAAAATATTGCAAGCAGTCAGAAAAAAACAATTTGAGTATTGTGGAAATACCATTGGCACAACACAAGATCTAGCAGCTTCTACATTAAGAGATCAAAGGGCTTGGAATATGTCATTTTGGAAGTCAAAGGAGCTAGGATTAAAACCAAGAATCACCTACCCAGCAAAACTGAGTATAAGACTTCAGGGGGAAAATGGTCATTCAACGAAAAGACCAGAGCTGAATAGAAAATTTGACTTTGAAACACAAGAATCAAGAGAAGCATGAAAAGGTAAACAGGAAAGAGAAGTCATAAGGGACTTACTAAAGTTGAACTGTTTACATTCCTACATGGAAAGGTTAATATTTGTAACTTGAGACTTTTCTCAATATTTGAGTAGTTGGAGGGATTATATACATATAGACAGAGGGCACACAGTGAGTTGAATAGGAAGGGATGATATCTAAAAAAATAAAATTAAGGGATGAGAGAGGAATACACTGGGAGGAGATAGGGAGAAGTGGAAGGGGTCAAATTATCTCTCATAAAAGAGGCAAGAAAAAGCTTTTTCGATGGAGGGGAAAAGGGGGGAGGTGAGAGGGAAAAAATGAACCTTACACTCATCACATTTGACTTAAGGAGGGAATAACATGCACACTCAATTTGGTATGAAAATCTATCTTACAGAACAGGAAAACAGGGGAGAAGGGGGAAAGTGGGGTATGGGGGGGATGATAGAAGGGAGGGAAAATGGGAGGAGGTGGTAATTAGAAGGAAACACTTTTGGGGAGGGAAAAGGTCAAAAAAGAATAGAATAAATAGAGGGTAGGACAGGATGGAGAAAAATATAGCTAGTCTTTCACAACATGACTTTTATGAAAGTCTTTTGTATAACTGCACTAACCTATATTGAATTGCTTGCCTTCTCAGTGGGGATGAGTGGGGAGGGAGGAAGTAAGAGAAGTTGGAACTCAAAGTTTTAAAAATTCATGTTAAAAATTATTATTACATGCAACTGGGAAATATGAAATACAGGTAATGGGGTATAGAACTCTATCTTGCCCTATAAGCAAATAGAGGAGATGGGGATAAGGGAAGGGAGGGGTATGATAGAAGGGAGGGCAAATTAGGGGAAGGGGTAAACAGAATGCATGGTGTCTTGAGAGGGGGAAGGGGAGAAATGGGGAGAAAATTTGGAACTCAGAATCTTGTAGAAATGAATGTTGAAAACTAAAAATAAATATTTTTTTTAAAATGTGGTTAATAATAGCACTTGCCTTACGGGGTTATTGTGAGGCTCAAATGAGATATCTGTAAAGCAATAAGCACAGTGCCTGGCACATAGTAGGCATTTAATAAATGTGTCTTAAGTAAATATTCTTCGCTCCTCTCAAAAAAGAAACAAACCAGCCATGTAACCCTGGGCATATTATTTTTTAAATAGTGCCAAATATATTTTCATGCTGGTCATTTTAAAATGTTCTTGTAAACTCCTATCTTAACACTTCAAGCACCTAGTATGTGTGCATTCCTTCAGTGATATGGATTGCAGCCCCTTAGAAAATGTCTTCATGAACTGCCAGGTCCAAAAACCTATTCTTTACTCATGATGAAGAATTCTATACAAATTTAGCTAGGCTACCCTGTGGAGAGCAGATGCCTAAAAACCTATGGACCTATGAACCTGGGAGAAACTTACTTTCCACATGCACAGCCTTCAAGAGCCCCTAGTTACCTCCATGCCACAAGGGGAAGTTAAGTTCATTAATTTTTTTAAAAAGCAAAATGACAGTGTAAGCATGTGTAATAGTAATTTAAATGGGTAGATCTTTCCCATTCATTAATAGGCCCATGTGACCTGCTGAAGTCACATGGAAGTCTGAGTCACATGAAGCCTGTGCTGGGAGAAGCTTGCTGACTGGATGGAACAGGAAGAGGTGGACCTAGAGCAGAGCTGAGAGGAAGTTGGTCAGAGCAGTCAGAACTGAGGGAGAGAAAAGGAGGTGGCTGGCTAGTGCAAGTGGGGGAGCTTGTTTGTGACTTATGGGAGCTGGTTTGTGAGAAGCCTAAAAAGGGAAAGCTTTGGCTGGTGTTGACCTCTGCATTGTTATTGTGTATAGATGTCTTTGTTACTATGATGGATTTGGCTGTCTGGTATCTGAATAAATGTCTTGGTTCTGTCTTCCATGTAGAGAATCCATTGTATTTCATGATTCAGAATTACACCATAGTGCTGTGAATTGCCAAATTTAGTCTTGATTTCAGTAAAAATCTCCCAACAGTTAGAGCATGCTGAAGTAGAACTGGTTGCTTCATGAGGTAGTAGGCTCCCCTTCATTGGATGTCTTCAAGGCAAGGCTGGATGATCAACCACATCTTGGAATGTTGGTTCAGAATGAAGGACCATAGATTTAGAACTGAAAGGGAACCTTCCTATGTAAAATTATGGGATTGGGGGGAGGAGCCAAGATGGTGGAGTAGAAAGACTCACTGTATGCTAGCTCCGAATCCACAGCCCAGAAATTTCCTGTGAAAAGAACTCCCCACAAATTCTGGAGCACTGCAAGCCTGCACAGAAACACAGTGGAAGAGATTTCCATTCCAGAGAGCCCTGGAAAGCCGTCCCCAGGGGTCTGTCGCGCGGAGCCCACCCCTGCGCTGCCCTGGCCACGCGGCCCCAGAGGAGCAGATCCGAGCAGGCTTCAGGGACAGAACCTCTGGCAGCCAGGAAGGTCCCTCCACCCACAGGCACTCTAGGTCAGTGAGAGAGACGTCTGGGCTGGCCGAGAGGAGAGCAGGGTGTCTCCGTGACTTGGGCCCTCTCGGGAGGCAGAGACAGCGGCAGAGGCAGCAGCGGTGGCTGGAACTCCCGGAGCAGCAGGCAGAAGTTCAGGGCCATTACCAAAGGTCTCTGCATAAACCCCCTGAGGGAACTGAGCCTGGGAGTTGGCCCTGCCCCCACCCACTCCATTACTGAAGGTCTCTGCATAAAGCCCCTCAGGGAATTGAGCCTGGGAGGTGGCCCTGCCCCCACACGAGCACCAGAACTTAACCTCACATTGAATAGCAGCCATGCCTGCTGCGGAAAGCCCATTTGAATCTCAGACTCCGGCACTAGCTGGGCGGATCTAGGTGGGGGTGGAGAGGAATCTCAGAAGTCAAGTAACTGGCTGGGAAAATGCCCAGAAAAGGGAAGAAAAATAAGACCATAGAAAGCTATTTTCTTGGGGGACAGATGTTCCCGCCTTTCAATTCTGATGACAAGAAACAATTCTTACCATCAGGGAAAGACATAGAAGTCAAGGCCTCTGTACCCCAAACATCCAAAATAGATATCCAATGGGCTCAGGCCATGGAAGAGATCAAAAAGGATTTTGAAAATCAAGTTAGACAGGTGGAGGAAAAACTGGGAAGAAAAATGAGAAAGATGCAAGAAAAGCATGAAAAACGGGTCAATACCTTGGTAAAGGAGACCCAAAAAAATGCTGAAGAAAATAACAC
This sequence comes from Bettongia penicillata ogilbyi, assembly GCA_023548195.1. Taxonomy (NCBI): domain Eukaryota; kingdom Metazoa; phylum Chordata; class Mammalia; order Diprotodontia; family Potoroidae; genus Bettongia; species Bettongia penicillata. The sequence continues at coordinate 709,767 of JAJHZJ010000416.1, read as the reverse complement.
CTTGAAAAATAGGCTCACTCAATTGGCAAAAGAGGTTCAAAAAGCCAATGAGGAGACAAATGCTTTCAAAAGCAAAATTAGCCGAATGGAAAAAGAGGTTCAAAAGCTCACTGAAGAAAATAGTTCTCTCAAGGTTAGAATGGAAAAGATGGAGTCTAATGACTTTCTGAGAAACCAAGAAATCATAAAACAAAATCAAAAGAATGAAAAAATGGAAGAGAATGTGAACTATCTCATTGGAAAAACAACTGACCTGGAAAATAGATCCAGGAGAGACAATTTAAAAATTCTGGGACTACCTGAAAGCCAAGATCAAAAAAAGAGCCTAGACATCATCTTTCATGAAATTATCAAGGAAAACTGCCCTGAGATTCTAGAACCAGAGGGAAAAATAAGTTTTGAAGGAATCCATCAATCACCGCTTGAAAGAGATCCAAAAAGAGAAACTCCTAGGAACACTGTGGCCAAATTCCAGAATTCCCAGGTCAAGGAGAAAATATTGCAAGCAGCTAGAAAGAAACAATTCCAGTATTGTGGAAATACAATCAGGATTGCACAGGATCTAGCAGCTTCTACATTAAGGGATCGAAGGGCATGCAATAAGATATTCCAGAAGTCAAAGGAACTAGGACTCAAACCAAGAATCACCTACCCAGCAAAACTGAGTATAATACTTCAGGGGAAAATATGGTCTTTCTATGAAACAGAGGACTTTCAAGCATTCTTGATGAAAAGACCAGAGCTGAAAAGAAAATCTGACTTTCAAACACAAGAATGAGAACAAGCATGAAAAAGTAAACAGCAAAGGGATGTCATAAGGGACTTACCAAAGGTGAACTGTTTACATTCCTACATGGAAAGACAATATTTGTAACTCTTAAAACTTTTCAGTATCTGGGTAGTTGGTGGGACCACACACACACATGTACATGTATGTACGCACACACACATGCACACACACACAGAGACAGAGAGCACAGAGTTGAATAGGATGGGACCATAGCTGAAAAGAAATTCAGGTAAATGGTGAGAGAGAAATGTAGTGGGAGGAAAGAGGGTGAAATGGAATGGGGTAATTATATGTCATTTAAGAGGCAAGTAGGAGACTTTTTAGTGGAGGGAAAAAGAGGAGAGCCGAGAAAAAAAAACAACAATTAGTTTACCCTCATCACATTTGACTAAAGGAAGGAATAAAATGCACACTCATTTTGGTATGAAAACCTATCTTACAGTATAGGAAAGTGGGGGAGAAGGAGATAAGCAAGGGGGGGATGATGGAAGGGAGGGCAAAAGGAGGAGGGAGCAATTTGAAGTCAACACTTGGGGAGGGACAGGATCAAAAGACAGAAGAGAAACAATGAGGGGCAGGGTAGGATGGAGGGTAATTCAGTAAGTCTTACACAACACAACTATCAGGGAAGTCATTTGCAAAATTACACAGATATGGCCTATATTGAATTGCCTGCCTTCCCAAAGGGAATGGATAGGGAGGGAGGGATGGGGAGAATCTGGAACTCAAAGTTTTAGGAATAACTGTCAAGTATTATTGTTGTTGCAACTAGGAAATAAGAAATACAGTTAATGGGGAATAGAAAGTCATCCAGCCCTACAGGACAAAAGAGAAGATGGGGACAAGAGAAGGGAGGGATGATAGAAGAGAGGGCAGATTGGTGATAGGGAAAATTAGAATGCTTGGTGTATTGGGGTGGGAGGAGGGGACAAATGGGGAGAAAATTTGGAACCCAAAATTTTGTGAAAATGAATGTAAAAAGTTAAATAAATAAATTTAAAAAATAAAATAAAATAAAATTATGGGATTGGCCCACATGGCCTCTGGGATCCCCGCTAGCTCTATATCTATGATCTAGTCCAACCCTGCTCATCTTAGAAATGAGAAAAGTGAGTTCCATGGCATTTAATGTTTGGCTCAGGGTCATAAAAGACAGCTTTGACAAATACAGGTCCTCTGACCAAATGCAAATTCAATTTTCTTTCCTCTGGATGTCCTTCCAACTCCTGGGGCTCTGTAAATTTTGTATATATTTTGTTTAAATATGCATTTGCATCTGCTTTCATGAAAAGGATCACCCACCTACCTGGCACAGCTCCCAGTTCTTTGTCTCTATAGCTATGATATGGCTGGCCTATCAGCTAACTTCTGAAGCCTGGCATTTATGCTGCATTTGGAAATTTAGATGCATCTGTTGATTCAGATCCATTGCTGAGTGCAGCAAATATTTTATTTCATTTAAGTGAAAGGAAAAAGGAGGAAAAGTGGTGCAGATACAGAAATCAGAGGATTGAATCAGAGAAAGAAGAAGGGAAACTGTGTGGAAAAAAAACAAGATACCCTAATTACAACCTGTGTGACCTTGGACCCTTAGTTCCTCATCTCTCAGACTAGGAGGTTGTCTAAATGACTTCTTGGGTCCTTTTCAGTTCTAAAACTGTGTTCCTATGAATTTAAAATTTAAAAAGAATGCTCTGTTCAGAAACAGGGATTTGCTCAGTTTTCAAAATTAATAATAATAAAGTTTAAATAGTGCTTTGTCTCACAGTGTCATAGGATTTGAGGGCAGCTAGGCGGTGCGCTGGACAGAGCGCCAGACCTGGAGTCACAAAGACTCATCTTTCAGAGTTCAAATCTGACCTCAGGCACTTGGTTAGCTATGGGCAAATCATTTAAACCTGTTTGCCTCAATTTCCTCATCTGTAAAATGAGCTGGAGAAGAAAATGGCAAACCACTCCAGTATCTTTGCCAAGAAAACCCCAAACAGGGTCACAGAGAATCAGACATGACTGGAAAACAACTCAACAATAACATTATAGGATTTAGATCTGAAAAGGGGTTAGATATCACTTAATCCATTTCCTTTACTGTATAGGAGAGAACGAAGTCTCAGAAGAGAAGCGACTTACTCAAAATCACACCGGATACATAGTGACAGGTAACACTGGAAACCTGGTCTTCCAAATCTAGGCCCAGAGAGAGCTCTTTCCACCATACTACACTTCCTCTCAAGTCTCATCTGGCTAAAACTTACTCTAAGATGATCATAGGGAATCTCTAGAGGCTCCCTCAAGTACAGCAACCTATGCCCTCATTGGGCCCACCTCTTTTTTGGCTGGACATGAGACAGTGAGGTGGCACAGTAAATAGAGTGGTGGGGTTGAAGTCAGAAGACCCGAGTTTAAATTATACCTCAGAATGAGCCAATCACTTAATCCTTCTAAGTCTCAGTTTCCTCATTTGTAAAATTGGGTTGATAATAGCATCTACCTACTAGGGTTATTGTGAGGATAAAATGAGACACTATTGGAAAGCTTTGCACATTTTTAAATATGATATAAATGCTATCATTGCTATCATCTTCATCATCATCATCATCCCACCAACTCCACATACCTTGCATATGATGTATCTATCTCTCCAAGGCTCCCAATAAGAGAACTATGTGCCATTTTTCTACCTTCACTGACACACAATCTAATGCTATGACAGTTATCCATCCCACACTGATTCTCTACATATATCTATACTGACTTTGCAACTAACTGCCTATTTTTACAGACTGTTTCATACAAAATTCTAATTAACCCCATAATGATATCATCAATACTGTAGGTCTATCACCAAAATGAGGACAACATAGAAATTACAGCCTACGCAACATATACATATATGAAAAGCTATAACAGAAATATTCTGTAATTACAGTAGAGGATACAGAGCTGACCTTAGGAGAAAAAAAGACCAGGGTTCAAATCTGATACTTATTGGCTATGTGATGTGGGCCAAGTGACAACATCTCACTGCCTCCAAGAATCCTTCTAAGACACAGTTTCTTAAGGGTTTTTGTATCCTGGACCCATTTGGCAGTCTGGTAAAGTCTATGAATCTCTTCTCAGAATATTGGTTTTTAAAATTCATAATCAAAAGAAGTGTTAAATTTTAGTTATAGGTTTATGAAAACAAAGATGTATTTTTCCCCCAAAGTACATGGACCCCTGAAATCTATCCACTTATTTGCCAAGGAGTTCTGAGGACTCAAGGTTAAGATGTATTTTGTGGAGTAGGTTTTGTGATCTGTGTTGGGAGGGGACATTCCTGCCCAAACGCTCCCTTCAAGCATGAAATAACAGCCCCCGTATCCTCCAATCCAAAAAATTTGGGGGGGACCAGTAGTGGTTGTCCTTTTGAAAAGAATCTTTTCCTAAAACAATTACTCCTGACCCTATTGGTTTTGCAAAGTCAAAATTTTTATATACTTAAGGCTCACCTGGATTGCCAAAGGAGACACAGCTTCTATTTTAAAAATATTAAGTTACCATAAGATTTAGGTTGCTTGCAAAACATACATTTAAATAAATTTTTACTATGCCATAAATTAGGTAGGCCATCTACTTACCCAATCCTTTCATGGCCTTCCTCAGTTTTTGGGCATCTTCAGCTGCATTAAATCCTAAGGCAGCCTTCACAGAACCTCCTTTTCCTGCCTAATTAAATACACAGAAAGTCAAGCGACTTAGAGAGAATGACATGTGAACAGCAATGGTTTTTTACAGCTAGCGGGTGCTCCCAAAGCAAACTAATATAATCAATAAATGCGTCTGTCCTGACTGAAGCTCCTAAGAATTCTCATGCAGGGAACAGGATTACCCATGTGTAGGAATAATTCTTCCTTTCCTGCAATTTAAGAAACTACATTTCACTTGCTGATAAGGGTAAGGCTTAAGAGTTCTGCACTGGGAGTCAGGAAAGACAGAGTCAAATTGCACCTCAGACATTTACTAGCTACGTGATTTTGGGCAAGTCACTTAACCTGAGCCTCCCTTTCCACCATCTATAAAATGGGGAGAAAGTAATAGCACCTCCTTCTGCTGTAAAGATTAAATGAGATAATGACCACAGTGTAAACCCTCAAAAGTTGTGTAATGAGTAATTGTTACTATTATTACCACAACAAAATGTGGATAAAGTGCCAGCCATGAAGTCAGGAGAACCTGAGTTCAAATCTGATCTCAGACTCTTACTAGTTGTGTGACCCTGGGCAAGTCACTTGATCCCAACAAAGAAACAAGGAAATGGACATCATAAGACATCATTGATATAAAATCAATTATAATCTTTGAAATTATATCATAATGCTACATTATAATGGCAAATGGAAGAGGAGAATGGATAGATTATGTGGGCAATTTGAATTGGAGAACAGTACCGCAATTCAAGGAGTATTTATTTACCTGAGACCCATTAATAAAGAAAAACTAAGAGATAATTCTGTGAAGGTGAGGTGTCCTCTTTATATACTTCAAGATGGCTTAATGATTTTTGAGGTGATGGAAAAACCATCTTTAAAAACTTTGCTTCCTGGTAAATGTTGGAAAAGTTGTGGGAAAATTGGGACACTAATGCATTTTGGGAGGAGTTGTGAACTAATCCATCTGTTCTAGAAAACAATTTGAAATTATGCCCAAGGGGCAAGGAAACTGCATATCTTTTGATCCAGCAATACCACTACTAGGGCTATATCCCAAAGAGATCACAATAAAGGGGAATGGACAAAAATATTTATAGCAGCTTTTTTTGTGGTGGCAAAGAATGGAAATGAGGGGATGCCCATCAATTGGGAAATGGCTGAATAAGCTGTGGTATGTGAATGTAATGGAATACTATTGTGTTGTAAGAAATGATGAACAGATGGACTTCAGAAAAACCTGGAAAGACTTATATGAACTGATGCTGAGTGAAAGGAGCAGAACCAGGAGAACACCATACACAATAATAGTAACAATGTATGATGATCATCGATGATTGACTTGGCTCTTCTCAGCAATGCAATGATCCAAGACAATTCCAAAAGACTCATGATGGAAAATGCCATCCACATCCAGAGAAAGAACTATGGATTCTGAAGGCAGATTATTCTCACTTTGTTTTTCCTATCTTATGGTTTTTTTTGTTCTGATGACTAATGTGAAAACATGTTTAACCTGACTGCATATGCATAACCTATATTTGATTGCTTACCATCTTGGGAAGGGGAGAGAAGAAGAAAAATCTGGAACTCAAAATCTTCTAAAAAATGAATGTTGAAAACTATCTTTACATGTAATTGGAAAAAATAAAATACTGTTTACAAAACAACAACAAGCCTTTATTTCCATGATTAGCAGGGCCCCTTTCCCTTTCATTTCTTTGGCTGGGGGACCGGTTACTTACAAGGTACAGATTGCTTTAAAATCTGACATCAAAGACTTCTTTCTAATCTGAGACTGAATTAGGGTGCACAAACTCAGGTAACTTTCCAAAATGGACAATTAGAAAGATTAATGCCAGACTGAAGCACTCCATTGCTCTTTGGAGTCTGGGGAGAAAACAGGGCTAGACCTTGTATAGGGTGAACTAGGAGTCAATCTATCTGGTCTTAAAAATAAAAACCTGTGAGGGGAGAAAAACATGAAGGTCCATAGGCTGGAGCAATGAGATTCCAACTGTTTCCTGAAACGGGCAACTCTTATCTGGAAAGCAGTCACTTCTGAACCCAGCCTCTCAGAATTCCTACCTTTCTTCAAGGCTCAATTCAGGAGTCACTTCCTACTCAAAGCTTTTTCTGATTCCCTAGGCTCTCTTCTCAAATTTTACTTTGTATTTATGACTATGCATATGTTGTTTTCTCCCAAGAGAATGAAAGCTCCACGAAGACAGAGACGATTTCACTTTTTTCTTGCTAACTCTTTCTTGTCTAGTGCCCTACCTGGCTCGGAGGAAGCGTTTGATGTTTGTTCAATTGCTAACCTGATAACTGGGGAGGGGAGGAGAGGACAAGAGGGACAGTCCCAGCCAACTCTGATCCAAAATCCTAGGAGGCCACCTGGAACTTCCTTTGGACACTGGAGATGAATAAATCTAAAATGCAAAGTAAGATCATGGCTCTTGGGAAGCAGAGAGGTGGCAGGGTGGAGAGAGCAGTAGACCTTAAGTCAGGAAGAGTTCAGCCTCAGACAATTACTAGCTATGTGACCCTGGCCACGTCCACCTCTGTCTGCCTCAGTGTCCTCATCTGTAAAATGGAAGCAGTAATAACACTTACCTCCTGGGTTGTTGTAAGGATCAAGTGAGATAATATTTGGAAAGTGTTCTGCAAACCTTAAATTGCCATATAAATGCTAGTACTGAAAGTTATGCTGACTCAATGATCCAATGTTCTCAGACTTGCTTGTGGATCAGTGCTGGGGGGAGGTGTCACCCAGTCCCTTGATAGCTGTCCCATAGTCAAGTTACCCTGCCCCCCCCAGAGTATGTACCTTTAAATTGTCACATACTTGCTACCTTGGGGAGGAATTGAGATGCAAAGACCCAACCTCTTTTGCTGATATGAACTTATCGGAACTGTCTTTACCTTACTGCCAATAAAAGCTGTTCCTACCTTGAGGCCTCTGCTGATCTCCAGCGATCAACCCATCAAATTGATATACTTGTAATAAAACACCTTTTAATTCTCTTTGTCCTGAATTTGCCTCATTAACCAGAGTGACAGCCCAAACAAAGAACATTCCTTTCAACACTAGCCACAATTACATTATTACTTTTTGTTCCAGAGGGATTAGGGCCAATGAATTTGTCCTTATTTGTCCTTCATTCTCAAAGAGGACCAAAATGACATCACTATGTTAGAATCAAGTTATAGTGTGTCTGACTGACTGATCAGACCAATACAACCTCGGAACACCGTACTACAGGTCGGGCACAGACAGTCTTCTGTGAACACTTGGAGTAGATTCTCTAAATTTGCGCATCTCATATTTCTTTTGAGCTACTACAATTTTGCTTTGCTCATAGAGCATGGCACCTTCTCTGATGAGGGCACACCATGCTAGGCGGTCCTGTGCCAGTGTCTCCCATGTCACACAATTAATTTCAAAGTTCTTAAGAGAGACTTGAGAGTCCTTGTATCACTTCTGACCACCATGTGAGCGCTTCTCCATAAAATAACCTTTTTGGTTTGGCATTAGAACAATCTGACCAGCCCATCAGAGTTGTCCTCTCTACAAAAGAGTTTGAATGCTTGGTAAAGGAAGGACTTTAGTGTCTGGTATCTTATCCTGCCAGGTGATCTTCCTAAGACAATATACATATTTATATATACCTTTAAATGTAAGCATTCTTTCTGAGATTTGAATTCATAAGTTCTAGTGCTGGGAGGGGCCTTTGAAGTCCAACTCCCTCACTGGACAAATAAGAAAAAGGACAGTCAAAGAGGGTATAAGACTTGGCCAAGGTAACACAGGGAAGAAGGAAGAGATGGGATTCAAACTTAGGTCCTATCCCTACAGACTTATCAATCTTTCCCCTGTGCCATTTTGTTTCCTTCATTTATATATGGTTTTGCTTCAACTCAAGGCAGTTGGGAAATGGTAAGAGGAAATGTAATTCTGGAAGTTATGTGGAACCCTTGAAAGAGCTGTATGGATAAAGGATTCCCAACTCCTAAAACAAAGAATGAGGCATCTCAAATCACAAAATCCCTATCACTTAAAACCAGTAGGGCTCATCAAGATGATCAAGTGTGACCTCCACATTTTATAGGTGAACAAACTGAGGCCCAGAGAAATAAGGAATATGCCCAAGACCACGCAGGTGGTAGAGTGGCACAGCCAGAATTCCATTCAAGATCATCTGTTATTATTAGGGATTCCTGTAGTCTCAGGGCAGGTCTGGGAACTAAATAGGGAAGGCAAAAAGGTTTAGATTCTTCAGAGTTTTCAGGCCTCAAAGAGGCTACAATTTAAAGGGAGATAAGATATAAATAACAATAATGAAAAAATAATGAAAAGCAGATGGTTGTAAGTGCCTAAAGAACCACTGTGAGGGTAAAATTAAAGGTCATATAAACGGAGAGAAACTGCCAGAGGCTGAAGAGAGGTGAATTAGGGAAAATTCAATTAATAGAAAAGACAGAATTTAAGCCTAAACTTCCAAGGACAAAAAGGATTTCAACAAATAGAGATCAGGGAAAAGAATTTCATGGTTTGAGCAAAGGCATTTAAAGTATGCCATGAGCACACAGTGGGCCACGTAGAATAAAGTGAAGTACAGATAGAAAGGTAAGCAGGGGCTAGACCTAGAAAAAAAAACTCCTTCATTTTACATATCAGGAAACTGATTCCCAGGGAAGTTTAAACGATTTGCCCAGGGACAAACTAGCATCAGAATTGGGATTTGATGAGCAGTCCTCTCTAGAGCCAGTTAAGCTCTACACCATGTTTTTAAAGAGCTTTAATGTTTATTGAATTTTTTATGTATGCTTGGGGGGGAAATCAGTCCCTCAACCCTGGGTAGAAGGTGGTACAGATATCCTCAATCCTATTTTACAGATGAGATAACAGACTTAGAAATTAAATGATTTATCCCAAGATAAAGAGTTGATAATATCAGAGGCAAGTTTCCAACTGAGGTCTTCTGGACTTAAGAATTTTTTATTTTATTCAGTAAAGAATTTTGGATTTTATTCAGCAGATAATAGGGAACTGTTCTGATCAAGATAATTGTGTATTCTGCAAGGCACATTCAAAAGATAAGTGTGGAGGTGAAGAATGAAGCTAGGCTGCCCACTCTGAGGTATGCTATACCTACTTCTACTCTGCGAACTGAACTTTTCAGAACCCCAAAGCATTGATCAGCTGCCCTGGAGTCAAAGGGATCTTTATGAGGGACAGAAAAAAAAACCAAGAGATTACTTATCTCTTGATAACTCCCTATCCCAGTACCCTCCCTGGTATATTGCCCCTGGGAGAACAAATAAGTCTTTTAGACTAACTCCTCTCAGGTGATAGCACTTCCTGGATTTGCCAAGAACTGGGCAGCAGCTGGGGTTACCTCAGACTTACCATGGCCAGTGACTCTAGAGAAGGATCACTGTTGAATCTTTCCAAGCAGATGTTTCTCTGTAATAAATCAAACAGGAAATGACTGTGATAAGGGAAAAATCATTAAGCAAAGATAACTCATGGATTGCATTTATTGACAAGGGAGACAGGTACCTTCTGACTCCACAAGGAAGTATGACAACCACCTCTGCCCACCAGTTCATTTGGATGTCCTGTTTCTTTAGCCACAGACAGGATACAATAGTCTAATTTACAAGGCTAGTAACTAAACAAAGACTGTGACATGGCAGAACCATAGATTATCAGTATCAGGCCTCGAAGAACCTCAGAGGTGCTCTAGTCCAGGAGTGGGGACCACAAGTGGCCTTCCAGGCCTTTGACTGAGTCCAAGTTTTACAGAACAAATACTTTTATTAATAAAATAAAAGTTGTTCTGTGGAGTTTGGATTCAGTCAAAGGGCCTCACTTGAAGACCAAGAGGGCCACATGTGACCTTGATGCCACAGGCACCCTACCCCTTTGAGTCTAGGCCAATCCCTCCATTTTACACTGAAACTCATAGGGAAGTGACTTGGCACAAGGCCATGAAGCAAGAGAGTGGCAAAGCTAGTATTTGAACCTGCCTTCTCACTTCCACATCTGGGTTCTTTGCATTACAGGAAACTAGAGAAAAATATTCAATGTTCAGAAGTATCAAGAATAGGAAGAGATTTTTTTAAAATGTTTTTGAGAATAATGAATATTTCAACCTCATAAAACAGGATGTATCATTATCATTTTGGTGACGTGAACTAGTCAGTCCTTTCTAAGCACTGATTTCTTCTCAAATCAAGCAAATTGTGTAGACCACATAACCCAGACATATCAACTGGGGCTGCCCCTTTGAATGCTGAGCTTGGAGTCATAATCCTGCCCCTCTCTTACTACCTGGGAGACCTTAGTCAAGTTACTTAACTTTCTCCTCCCCGCTGGGCTGGGTTCTCCTCCCAGACGGTCTATATAATGCACTGTCCACATTCGGTACCCTCTTACCCTTGACTCCTCCCTCCACCCACTCCCCCACCTTCCCTTTCCAGATTCCTTTTTATCTTTTGTCTCCCGCCATTAGAATATAAGCTTCTTGAGGGCAGAGACAGATTTTCTTTTAGCTTATATATGTATTCCCAGAGTTCAGCACAGCATCAGGTCTGTGTTTTTGTTGTTCAGGCAGTGTAGTCCAGTCTTTGTGACCCCCTTTTTTGGGAGATTACTTGGCAAGGATACTAGAGTGGTTTGCCATTTCCTTCTCTAGTTCGCTGGACAGAATAGGAAACTGAGGAAAGCAGGGTTAATGACTTGCCCAGGGTCACACAACTAGCAAGTGTCTGAGCCCAGACTTGAACTCGTCCTCCTGACTCCAGGGCCAGCCACTGCTTCATCACACTACCTTGACTTGAGTCTTAGCTTCTTCTATGTCACAGATCATAATAACTCATATTAATATGGGACTTTAAGTGAGTGTGTCAGTAATTATTTTTAAAGTACTTACTATGTGTCAGGCACTGTGCTAAGGGAGGGGGATAAAAAGAAAGAAAAAAGATAGTCCGTGCTCTCAACGAGTTCACAGTCTAATTGGGGAGACAATGTAAAAATAACCACACATGAATAAGCTAGCCATGGAGTCACTGGAGACAATCAATGAAGGAAAGGCACCAGAATTAAGGGGGATTGGGGAAGACTCCTGTACAAATGGGAATTTTAGCTGGGACTTGAAAGAAGCCAGGAAGTCAGAAGGCAGAGATGAGGAGAGCACACTCCAGGCATGGGGGACCAGTCAGTGAGAATGCCTGGAGTCGGGAGACTGAGTTCTTGTGTGAGGTACAATACGGAGGTCAATGTCATTAGATGACAGTACATAGGGGGATGAGAAGTGTAAGAAGACTGGGATGGTAAGTAGAGTCAAGTTATGAACGCCAAATATAAGAATTTATATTTAATCCTAGAAGAGATAGAGAGCTACAGGATATTATCAAACAGTGGAATGACATGGTCAGACCAGTTTAGGAAGATCACTCTGGCGGATGAACAGAGGATGGACTGGCATGGGGACAGATGAGTGCCAGGGAAACCAACCAACCAAGGCTATTCTAATAGTCCAAAGCTAATGTGATGAGGATCTAGGTCAGAGTGGTGACGGTGTCAGAGGAGAGAACGGGGCATTTTCAAGAGACATTCTGAAGGTAAAATCTATAGGTTGGATACAAGATTGGGATGATAGTTTCTTCATGACCACCCTGTAAGGTCAGTAGTATATCACTACCTCCATTTGACTGATGAGATAACTGAGAAAGCAAATATGAAAGCAAATACTGCCCATAGTCCTTCGGTTAATAAATGCCATTCCCCTGAACTTGAACCTTGATGATAAAACTCTCTACCTCACAGGGTTCCTGTGCGAAACAAATGAGATCATAATAAATTGCCAAGGTATTAATCAAATAGAAGGTGTGGCTACTGCAAAGTCTCTGTTTGCCTAGCTCAACTGATAACTGATAATTGATTTCACTTCTAAGCCAAACTGGGTCACAGCCAGGCCAGTTCTGCTTCATTCTTAGCCCGGGTCTCTGAAGACTTAAGGGTAAAGTACCTTGGTTAGAGAACTTTCAGAAAGTGAAGTTAGACCTCACGGGTTAGGAAGTTATTAATTATTAGAATATACCAGTAAAAGCATGACCTTTCTGAGATCATTGTATACACTAACAGCAAAATCATATGATGAGCAACTGTGAATGGCTTACTGTTCTCAGCAATACAATGATGGACGACAATTCCAAAAAAATTTACGATGAAAAATGCTATCCACCTTCTGAGAAAGAGGTGATAGAATCTGAGCGCAGACCAATGCATACTTTTTAACTTTCTTTTTCGCTTTTATTTGGGCTGGTGATGTTTGTGTTCTCTTTAGCAACATGGCTAATATGGAAATGTTTTGCATGACTGCACATGTATAATCTATATCAAAGTGTGCACCTTCTCAAGGAGGGAGAAAAGGAGGAAGAGAATTTAGAAGTCAAAAATTATGAAAAAATGGATGTTAAAGATTTTTACATGTAATTGAGAAAATAAAAATATTCTTTAAAAATGGATAGGCTTCGATAAAATGGGAAGTAGAATAGTATAACACATCAATAGTGCTTTAGGTTTGTAAAGCATTCTGCAAATATTATCTCATTTAATCCACACAACCCTTTGAGGTGGGTGCTACTGTTATTCCTGAGCAACTGAGGCTGAGAGAGTTTGAGTGACTTACCTAAGATCATACTAGTAATAAATATCCGAGGCTGGATTTGAACTCAGGCCTTCTTGGTCCAGTATTCTATCCACTGAATTACCTAATAGGATTTATTAATGACTAAATTCACAAACCATGGGAAGGAAGCAAATTGGAGAGCAAATGGGCCACGATGTAGAAATAGAACCAATAGAGTGGTGGGAGGATATATTACAAACCACATGAACCACAGCAAAAAATAGATAATGAATTCTGGAAAGAGATCACAAAATTAACACAGAGACAAGAAATAGCAGTGATGGGAGATTTCCAACTATTTGAACAAATGTTAGAGCTCTATAGCTACTAAAAACAGAGTAACTGATAGCTCTCAAGGTAACCTTGATGACAATTCATTCTTTAAAATGTTGATAAGTCAAGTGACACAGTAAACTGCTATTCAGGACCTGATTCTGACCAGTGAGAAGCAGCTGACAAAGTAGTCAGAAAGTGAGTCAGGAGATGAGAAAATCAAATTAATTCCATTTTGTAACTGATTCTGTTCTGTACCAACCACCGACATTTTATATAACTGCTCAAGTCATATTTCTTTATCTTTGAATTAAGTCCAGAAGTTCACAGGTTCAGAAATTCAGTCTTCCTCATTGAATTATGTTCTGTTTCCTTATAAATCACTTTAATTAAAAGAAATCTAGGGCAGTCTGGTGGCACAATGATTAGAGCACAGGCCCTAGAGTCAGGAGGATCTAAGTTCAAATATGACCTCAGACGTTTACTAGCTGTGTGACCTTGGACAAGTCACTTAACCCCGATTGCCTCTCCTCCCCCCTCCAAAAAAAATGAGAGAAACCTATTATCTCTATACCTCTAGTTGTCCTTCAAAGAAGTCTGGTTTGTTACCCACGGACCACTAACTGACAGATAGACACATCAATCATCATCAAGATGAAAAGAGGGATATTTGCTGGCTCCACATACCTGACTTCCAGACAATCATACTGTCCTCTACTTCCACAATGCTTCAGGCTTGGTAGCCAGTCATATTATTTTCCCCATCTATGATTCTTTCTTCTAGTTTGGGGATCCTGATCCTTTCATCCATAAAAATAATCTGTTAACTTTCTTTCAGTGTCTATTGGTTTGCTGAGGAACCAAAGACCCCTTTTATTACGCTAGCCTTACCAATAAAGGAAACTTTGCTCAGAACTTTGTGCCTCAGTTTACCTTCATTTCAATCCCAATAGAGACCTGGTTTCAGATTCCAATTCTGATACCAACTGTGTGATCATCGGTCTCTCCAGTTCATTTCTTTGCTAGGGATGCAAAGAAAAATGAAACAGACTCAGACCTTAAGGAGCTCATATTCTATCAAGGTGTACACACACATATAGTAATACACAAAATAAATCAGATCTTTCCTAGCTACAACTTAGTTCTCTTTCTACTAACCCATAGGTCTTCTCACTTATGAGTGGGAAAGAGAACAATACCATAAAGTCATCTGATGAGTGGCATAGTATGATGGAATGGATACCAACTAGCCAGACTGAGATGTGCGTGTGAAACCCAGTTCTACTTCCTGCATGGTTTGTGAGTTCAAGAACGTCATTTAACCCCCACAAGCTTCAGTTTCCTCATTTATAAACTGAAGCTAATGATATGGGCCCTGGTTGCCTCCCCAGGTTGTTGTGAGAATCCAATGAGATAGATAATGGACTGATGCTTTTTAAATTGTACTGCCACAAGCACTAAAAATATCATGGAAATGATTTGTTTTAAACAGGGTGACAAAGAGGAGGCAGATTAAGTTCTGGCTTTATGTTGGGTTCTTAATAACTGAAGTTTTGCCAATTTGCCACTCTGTCACTCACATGCTGTTTGAAATGAGTCATAACCATGTTCCAGTTTCTTCATCTGGAGAACAGGGCCAGCAAAAAAACCCAAAAGCATTCAGAAAAATTTCCATTGAAGTTGTGGGCAACTAGGATTACAAATTTAGAGCTGGAAGGGACCTCAAAGGTCATCTAATCTAACCTGCTCACTGTACAGATGAGGAGACCCAGGCCCAAAGAGAAGCTCCATCATTTACCCAAGGGTATACAGGGAGTCTAACAGAGCTGGGATTCAAAGCACAGAATCACAGAATATTACCTCATCAGTCATCTCTTCCAACCCATACCTGAAAAAACAACCTCTTTTCTACAATACACTCAACAATGGATTGTAATGACAATTAAAATTAATGATGATGATGATAAGTTTTTACATAGCACCTTAATGTTTGCATTACATCATTGCATCATTATATTGCATTGCATCACATATGTTATCTCTGTAGGTCCTCATAACAGCTCTAGGAGGTAGATGAGGAAACAGAGGCTGGGAGAGGTTAAGCAATCCCCTTAGGTAGGCAAAACCCAGGGGCCTCCGTACTGACTAGTCATGTGACCCTGGGTAAGTCACTTAATGCTGTTTGCTTCAGTTCCTAATCTGTAAAACAAGATGGAGAAAGGACAATCCACCCTGGTAGCTTTGCCAAGAGAACCCCAAATGGGATCACAAAGAGTTAGACCAGACAACAACAGAATGGTACAATGGATAGCACAATGCATGGACTTGGGGTCAAGAAGACCAGAGTTCTGGGACTGCTAAAGTATAAATGCTCATACTGAAATTTTAGCAGTCCCTGGAAGGGTATGAACAGATTCCAGCACACTCTTGGAAGAGCAAGTCTCTAAGGTCCTGCTTTAATATACTATGATCCTGAGCTTGAAAGAATAAATTAAAACAACAACCTACCCTAAAAGTCAAGTGACAGTCATCAAGTAGGAATTTTACCCATAGCTAATCTTTTAAAAATAAACACAAGATTATTTTCAAATTTCAAATTCTATATAAATAATAAATATATTTTTTAAAAGTACATGAAAGTTTGCATATGCTCCACTGTAGTTTGTTTTCCAACGAGTGAGTCATCTTTCTTCATTTACTTTGACAGATGGTTTCATTTTACATCCCACAAGTAAGAAGAACTTGAGCTTTTTGGTTTATGGAAATATAGGAGGTCTGACTCACCCTTATATAAAATAGGCTCTACCCATGCACACATTCATGAAAAGAAGTCTGTGAAAGGGGCAAGTGAGAGAGGGGGAGCATTTATCACAATCGTCATACCTTATGTTTGTGTTGTGTTTTCAGATCTATTACAAAGCATTTTCATGGGTTTGATTTTGAAGAACCAAAGTGTTCTAATATGGAAAACTCATGAGAGATAGCTTAGTATAATCCGTGCTTAAGTTTATGACCACCTTAAAGAAGACCTTTGACCAAACTGCTCCAACTAGATGCACTATACTTACCAAACAGGTTAGAGGGATAAATAAGAGACTACCATTAATGCAAATGACTGCTCTTCCCAGATTATGTCTATAAGTTTCTAGACAAATTGTCTTTGTATAGTGCTTTAGTGGCTTAACATGATATAATGGGGATGATGGCACAATGCACCAAAAGTCAGAAAACTTGTGTTCTAGTTCTGACTGCACTGTTTATGAGCCCTAGGATGATGTAGGGTAAGCCATATGACCTCTCTGACTCCCAATTTCATCATCTGTAAAACAGGGATAGTAATATATATCCTATCCAATTTCAGTAGACTGGTATGGGGATTAAATGATGTATAATGTATGTATTACTTCTTTATAATCTATAAAGTGCTATGTTTTATAAGGCATTAATTATTAAACTCTTCCTCAAGCCCAACTCAAATACCATCTCCTCTGTGAAATTTTCCTTACTAACTACTGGTAAAGCCCTTTCCTTCTAGCACGCTAAAAAGCACTTTGGTTTGTACTGCTCCAAATATTTCAATACCTTGATGGATCTGTGATCTCATTGGTTAAGATAAATGCCTTCTCATCCAACAGAATTCTTACCAATTTCCTTCCATAAATCTTCCACAGAAGATCTATCCAACACACCAAAAGCCTTCCCAGGTGTCTTTCACTATTTTGTGGAAACCAGTGTGATACCAGCTTCAACAGCCTCTTCCACAGAAAGTATACTTTTACTTTATCTTTAAGGGGCATTGGAATATTAGAGTGATAGTTTAACTGTCATTCTATGAGGAATCTATGAGAAGACTAAGAGTTGAATTATCATTCTGGAGATGGTTACCTGTCATTGAAGAGAGAATGAGTGAGGTACAAAGAGAAAAAGGAGGAAAGAACTTCTTTCCTTGGGGAATTGTTTTAACTTTTATTTTGTGAAGAAACAAGGAACTACTTCTTGAAAAGAATTGATTAGTAATCTAAGATAAAGTGTGTTTCTAGAATTGAAAAGTACAATAGTAATGGCTAGAGACTTAATAAATTATATAGCCCACAACCTTAATGTTGAGCTAAGCTTAGAAAATGAGATTTGAGATGTATGTGTGTGTATGTGTTTGTGTGTAGAAAGAGAAGGAAAGAGAGACACACACGCACAAAAGAGCAAACACTTGTGGGGAAACAAGGGTTTTTTTGGTTTATTTAATAAATAGCTAACTTTTCAATTAATAAGAAAGATGCTGCAATTTTAGCAATTAATGAGGAAATGTCAGAACAAATCCCTGGATGAGAAAAATGAGCTAGTAACAGAAGAGATAGGGATGGTCATTGCATGTTGACTATACATGAGGTCTTTTCTATGTTATCCTTTGCTCTGGTTACATTACCAGTCTACCTCCTTTTCCAGTCACACTTTTTTTTTTTTGTTTATTACAAGAAAGCATCTGATGTTCATATAAGATTCCTTGCTAGATGAGGCCATAGAGATTGACAGTCAAAGATACTCTAGTTCTCATTATCAAGTGAGACATAAAATGGGGAAACAGGCTTCACAAAGATATTTGTCATTGTTATGGGAAAGGATCTGAACAATGAACTTGTGGGATTTAAAAAAATTTTTTGATAGTTGTATTTCAACATAAATGGTTTCCTCCGTAGTCTTATGTTTTTTATTTTATGCATTTAAAATCATTATTTTGATGGAACTGGATCGCAGAATGAAGCAGACCATTTTCTCTTGTATTATGTTTTATTTTGTTTTGTTTTATGGTTTCTCATTTTAATTCGATGCAACACGACTAAGGTGAAAATGTATTTAATAAGAATGTATGTGTAGAATCTATATAAGATTGCATGTCACCTCAGGGAGGGAGTGGGGAGGGAGGGGGAAGAAGAGGGAGGCAGGGGAAAATCTAAGATACATGGAAGTGATTGTAGAACACTGAAAACAAATAAAATAATTTTTAAAAAACCATTATTTTGAGTAAGGAGCATAGTTTTCACCAGACTGCCAAAGGGTTCCATGATACAAAAAAGGTTAAGAAGTCCTGCTACAAACGGTAAGGTCCTACAGATGAGCCTATTTGTGGATGCTATTATGCTAATTTTTTTGAGCCCTGGAACATCATGTGGCCTTATTAATGAGATCTATGACCACTGAAGAAAGTTTGTGTCAGTTATTCATTGAGTTAGTCCAAGTTCATACTTCGGACAGGCACTACAGATAAAAGAGTTCCAGAATCATATTAAAATAAGGGACTAGACTGGTTTGCATTTGGGAATCATAAAAAAAAGAAAAAAGAAAATTCTTTTAAGCCATATTTACTAAGGCTGACTAGGTCACATCATTTGCATGCAAACAGATCCCTCTTTACTTTCTGTATCTTTGTCTTTACCATAATATATTTCATTTTTTGTAGTTAAAAAGGGAAAACATAATAGAACATAGATCAATAAAAACAAACAATATTAAAATTAATTAATTAATTAAAATTAAATATTAAAAGCACTAGTTTTTTAAAAAACATTTTGACATGGATAGCAACTTTATTAAAATACATTTTACCTATAAAAGATAATTTTCAATTGGATTTCTATTCAAGTTTTTAAAATGGCAATTGTACTTTGACATAAGTTTCAAATTTTAACTCTTAAGAATAGTCAAAACATTTAGACAGTCTGAAACATTATCAAAAGACCTGATTTGCAAAGGAAAATTGAATATTTATGTTAGTTCTGAGATCCAGAACATTTTTTTTCTTTTTTAGAAAACAACTCTCAATTATGCCTTTGCATGGAATGGAAATTCTGGTGACCTTCTAGTGTATATTAGCATTAAATCTCTTTAGGATGAAGACAATTGTAGACAGATTTCTGATACCCAGATAAAGTTGAATATGATAAAACAAGAAAAGTATTAGTTGTCCTTGTCTTGAAATATAAATATGTAAACATGAAGCAGTAACATCTATTGTATGATAAAATACATGCTAAGATAAAACTATTACTACTAAGGCAGATTTAATCTTCAAAATGAGTTATGATCCTCCAACAGGATTCAAATAGAATCATTATTAGATGCTCTGTCTAATTTGAGATACCCCATATTCTAACCACAGTTGAACTATTGCTTTCTGTTCAGAAATGCTCCATAGCAAAAGGTCACTGATGGTTTGGTTCATTAAATAAGCTGATATAGTAGCCAATCCCGTAGGACTTAGTTCATTGCTTTTTAAAAGACCAGGAATCCCACACACTTGCCTCAGGCAAATATACTCTCTTCTCAAGGACAGAAGCTTTTGTTCAAAATGTCAATTCCTCTATGAAGTTTTTCTGGATCTCAGCTGAAAAAATCAGAGACTCAGAGAACCTTGGCGTTCAAAGGGAAGAAATCATCTGAAGAATCTTTACAAGCCCCAGAAGTGGTCATCTCTTGCCTCTACTGGATGGAAGGGCTACAGTGATAGAGGACTCACAAAATACAAGTTTCATTTCTGAACAGCTCTAATTGTTCCTAAGACCTTACTCGAACTGAATTTCAGGTAACTGCCATCCATTGCTTCTAGTAGTGCTCTCTGGGGCCACATAGATAAAAGCTAATCCACCTTCTGATAAATAATCCTTCAAACATATGCAATCAGCCATCATATCTCCCCAAAGTCTTCTCTACAATCTAAATAAATTTTCCCATTTTCTTCAGCTAATCAACAAAATGTCAAGGTTGGAAGTCCTGTCACTATCCACGATGCCTTTCTTAAAATGTGGTGCCAAGAAATGAAGACAATAATTCCAGCAACTAGGATGCTGATCCACACAGAATGAACCAGCAATGGATCAGGGCTTGGTGAATTGAAAAGATCATCTGATCTATTCTGATTCAGGGAAGAGCACAAGAAGACATTCACTTGCTTTTCAATCTGCACTCAGTATTTCTGTAAATGACTAGCTATTTTTTTTTTAAGAAAAAAAAACCACACACTACAATGCCATATTGTAGTTTTTACTACAATATCACCTTGTATTGATTTCACTGTCCACAAAAAATTCCAAGTCTCTTTTAGATTAATTGCTATCTACCCTCATCTTTCCTCCTAACCTGTTCTTAAGCATTGATTTTTTAAAATGAAATGTAGGACTTTACGTTGATCCTTGTTAATTATCAGCTTCTAGTGCTCTTTATGCTGCTTCTGTGATCAGGAATCAGGAGATTTAGGCTCTTTACTTCCAGATTTATCACTTACTGGTGGTGGGCAAGTCAGTCTTTTCCTAATCTACAAAATGGGTATGCTAACACTTGCACTACCTACATTACTGGACCTTTGTAAGGAAAGTGCTTTGTAACTGTAAAATGCCCCAAACGTAGTAGTAGTTGTAAGCAGTAACAATTGTAATTCATTCTATTGCTCTGGTTCATCTAGAATTTTTTAACATCCATATTCTGTTATCTAATCTATTAGCTAACTTTTGTGTTAGCTGTGTATTTGGGAAAGATGCCATCTATTTCTTTAGTCAAATACTAGATAAAACTGTCTAAAAAAACTGGCCCAAATTCAGAGCTCTGTGGCACCTCTCTACAGGATTCTACTAAAGATGAATTAATCAACACTTTCGGGTTCGATTGTACAAACACTTCCAAATCCACTTTATAGCACTATTATCCATCCTACACCTCTGTTTTATTCACAAGGAAATCAAGAGACTGCCAAACACCTTGTTGAATTCCAAGTATAATTTATCTGTAACATTCTCTTCTTCGGAAACTTTGTTTAAAAAGGAACTGGGGTTCATCTGTCATGACTTATTAATGAATGTTTGATGACTTAAAGTAATTACTACTTCCCTTTCTAAGTTCTGACAAATCATCCTTTTAATAAGCTATTCTAGAATTTTGCCAGGAATTGGTAAATTTCACTGGTCTTATAGTTTAAAGAAACTATGAGCTTAGTTTAAAAAAAAATCAGGACATTTGGCCTTCAGCTATAGTCTTACTGAAATCTCCCCTGGTCAGGCAACACTGGAGTGTTATATTTGTTCCTGGTACCACACTTTAAGAAGGTTATTGATAAGATAAAGCATATCAAAAGAGGGCAGCCAGCATATTGAAGAGTCTTGCAATCATGTCATGTGAAGACTGGATAAGATAACTGGGAAATGTTTAGCCTGGAGGAGGAAAGACTCAGTTACGTGCCTACTATGTATGTATGTCGCAGGTGTTGTGCTAAGCTCTGGGGGACATAGTAGCAGTAATCAGTTATTTACAGAACTGTAACATGAAAGAGAAAGTCAGCCAAATCAATACATATCTATTAAGCGCCTGTGGCTGGGGACCATACTATACATTGGGGATACAAAGAAAGGCAAAAACAGTCCCGTGCTTTCATGGAACTCACAGACCAATGTGGGAATAATATGTAAACCACCACCCACAAACAAAATGTACACAAGGATTGCTCATGAAACTGCAAAGAAAATGTATACAGCATAAATAAGGAATGGTCTCAAGGGAAAGCACTAAGATTAAGGAGGAATGGAAATGCCTTCTTGCAGAAGATGGAATTTAGATTGGACTTGAAAAGAATCAAGGAAAGCCAGGAGGCAGAGGTGGAGAGGGAGAGAATTCCAGGCATGGGAGACAGCTACTGAAAATGCTCAGTCAGGAATGTCTTGTGAGAAGAACCACAAAGAGGCCAGGGTCATCAGGGTGGAGGGGTATAAATTATAAGCCTAGAAAAGGTAGGATAGATCAGGTTATGAACTGCTTTAAAAACATCTTTAGGAAGCTCACTCTGACAGGAGAGTGGAAGAGGGACTGTAGTGGGGAGAGACTTAAGACACTGAGATATCACTGAGACATCAGGATATTGCAGAAATCCAGGCATGAGGTGAATGGGCCTGCACCAGGATAGTGGCAGTGTTACAGAAGGGAGCATGGAAGGGATGTTAGGAAGGTACAAAAGACAGAACTTGACAACCAATCGGATCTGGGATTACAGTGACGTTATGAGCTTCAGTGATTGAAAAACAATGGTACCCTTGACAACAATAGGGAAATTCGGAAGAGGGGAGGGGTTTGGAGGAAACACAATGGATCCAGTTTTAGAGGAGCTGAGTATGAGATGTCTAGAGGACATTAAATTGAAGATATCTAAGAGGCAGGTGGAGATGTGAGACTGGAGGGCAGGAAAGAGGTTAGAGCTGAACAAATCCATCTGAGAATCACCTGCACAGTTAGACTTCTGCTTATCTTCAGAAGGCAGAATTAGGGAAAATGAATGGAACGTTGCACAGAGAGAATTCAGCTCAGGGTGTCTTTTCGTTGCCATAAAGTCATGGTGAAAATATTGCTAACTGATCAGGTAAAACCATCTGTTTTAATTAAAAACTACAGGCAGACATGCTATGAGGTCCTCAAGTATAACTGCTCTGGGGTTATTATACTTGGCTGGCCCGTGGACTCTGGGTTAAATATCCAGAAACAAAGCTATCTTGAACCTCTTTAATTGTCCTTCAAAAAAATGCCAGAGTCAGAAGTTGCTGAATTGATTGCTTTTCTTTGGGTCATAGATCTAGAGTGGAAGAACTTCTATCTAGTTCAGATTCCTCTTTATATAGATGATGGAACTGAAGCCCAGGAAGAGTAAGTCACTTGCCCAAGGCAGTAAGCATCAGAAGCTATGCTGGAAACCAGGACGTGGGATTCTAGATCCAAGTGATCAATCAATAAGCATTTAATAAGCACTTACAATGTGCTATACTGTGGACTGGAGACTAGGGCAAATTGCCTTAATTAGATCTTGTTACAAGGGTAAGGTTCAATGGGGGAGAGAGGAAAAGGGTTTTTGGAATATCAAAGAGGAAAATGAGGCCGTGGGACTTAGTAGATCAATTGCTGATGTTAAGGTCAGAAAGACCTGGGTTTGAACACAGCCTTGGAAATTTACTAGCTCTGTAATCATGCCTGAGTCACTTTAACTTCTCAGGTCTCAGTTTCCTCATTTGTAAAATAAAGGGATTAAAGTAGAAGATATTCCAGGTTTAAATTAATGTTTTGTAAACACTCAGGATAGTGTGCCTATGGCACATGAAACTATGAAAGTCACCCTCAGTATTAAAGACAATTCATGTTACATGTTTTTATTTCTATTTTATGAACTTCAGTCTATACCTGCACGTACACTGTTGCTCAGTTGTGTCTGACTGTTCATGACTCAATTCTCTTAGCAAAGATACTCGTATGGTTTGCCATTTTCCTCTCCAGCTCATTTTACAGAAGAGGAAAATGAGGCAAAAAGAGTTAAGTGACTTGCCTAGGGTTACAGAGTTAGTAAGTGTTTGAAAGTGGGTCTTCCTGACTCCAGATCTGGCACTTTATCCACCATACCACCTAGCTAACTGCCCATACACATAAACAAATTGCCTTAAAGTTGCAGGTCAGTTGGGAAGCCTTGATGAAATCCTGATGAAAGAGCAGAAAGAGAAGATCTGGCTTCCGTAATGGTTTCTCTGATCTTGGGCAAGTCATTTCCTCTTCTCAGGGACTTAATATATAAGAGAAAAATACAATCAGCTTCACAAGCAGTGTTCGATTGGTCAGATTTATTCAGTTTAACCAACATTTATTCAGCACCTATTTGGGTAAAGAGGACAAATAATCTCTAAGCTCCCTCTTCACCTTAAAGTTTTATGAGTCTCTGAGTGCAATCACAAGAACCACCAAAAAAGAATTGTACCATTTCCTGCTCAGCACAACATCCCTATTTAGTAATTTACTTTTCCTGTTAACAGTAGAGGTTAACCTTTGAATCAACAAATGAATTCAGTCCAAGGCTAGAATGTGAGAATAGCAGAGGCAGTGTGGAGTATGGAAAGGCTTTCCTTTGGGTAAATAAATAGAATTCACAGAAGATAAATAGAAAAAGAATAGATCCTGAACCAAGAAGGACTTCGCTATATAGCACCACACCAGTGTATCAACTAGATGTCCTCTTGTGGTATGTGGCCCCCAGTTGCTGCTGGGTCCATTGTGGAAAATCTTGTCCTTTCCACCTCCACAACATCTCATATACATCCCCTTCTCTCTGTTCTGACAGTCACCAGCACAATTGAAGACCTCATCCCTTCTCACCTCAGCTGTTTCAATTTCTCATAACTGGCTTCCCTGCCTCTCTTTCCTCCCTACTCCAATCCATCCTTCATCAAGCCACTAAAGTATTTTTCCTAAAGTACAAGTCTGACCATGTCACTCTTCTGCTTACTAAGTTCCAGTGGCTCCCTACGTGCACATACACACACACACAATGTACATATATGTGTGTATATGTGTAAACAATTATTCTATACATAATTCTATTTCTCAATTTTTCCTCTGGATGTAGATAGTGTCTTTCTTCATATGTGCTTTACAGTTAATTCGGTTATTTATAATAGTCAAAATAACTTATTCGTTCAAAGTTGTTCTTAAAACTATATTGCTGTTATTGTATACAATGTTGTCCTGGTTCTGCTCATTTCCCTTTTCATTATTTCGTGCAAGTCTTTCCATATTTTTCTAAAATCACTGAGTTCATCATTTTTATAGCACAGTAGTATTCCATCACAATTATATACCATAACTTATTCAGTCATTCCCCAGTTGATGGGCATTCCTGTAGTTTCCAGTTTTTTGCCACCACAAAGAGAGCTGTATAAACATTTTAGAATGTATAGGTTCTTTTTTCCCCCTAATCATTGGAAATAGACGTAGTAGTGACATTGCTGTGTACTGATACAACCATTCTGCAAAACAATCCAGAATTATGTAAAGAAAGTGATTAAAATTTTCATACTCTTTGACCACATATTCCACTTTTAGTACTACACCCCAAGGAGGTCAAGGAGAAAAAGAAAAGCCCCAAATACAATAAAATATTTATAGCAGCACTCTTTGTGGTAGCAAAGACACACAAGAGATGCCCATTAATTAGGAAGAAACTAAACAAGTTATGATACATAAATGTAACAGAATAATACTGCATTATAAGAAAGGAAGGACATGATGAATATGAGGAAGCATGGGAAGACATATGAATGAGTCCAAAGTGAAATAATCAGAAACAAGAAAATAATACATAAACAAGGATTATAGCTTTGTAAATGGTAAGAAAAAGAGCCCAGACCAAATGTTGCATTATTATGACCATGCTTTGCCACAAAGAAGAGATGAGAAGACACCTCCCCCTACTCCTTGACCATGTAGGAGACCATGGGTGTGGAATTATTGCATATAATATTGGAGCAAAAACATGGAGGCAGGAAATAAGTAGAAAACCAGACACTGAGAGTTTAAGACCCACCCCAGAGACCTTTCCTGCCTCTGGTCATTCCTCTGCTTTTTTTTGCTCTACAGTGAGTTTAACAAAGAGTCCACAGTCCTATGTAGCTAAATTTGTATTTAAAGAATGTTTTTCTTTGGAAAAGGAAATATACTGTCAGTATTTGTGTGTCCCCATCCTCACAACTCTGAATGCTACAGTAAGTTTCAACCACTTTCTAAAGGATGGAGAACTCTACCCGAGGTAATCTACGGACTCATTTCCTAACAAGAGCTAGAAGCACTACAGCCTATTTATCCCAGTAAACTTCTCACTGAGTTAGCCCTGTTTATTTCAGCCTCCATTTTCATAAGATGGCAGTATTTGTCAGCAAAACGGATTTAGAATTAGGCCACTATTTTGACCACTTACTTCTCTCCTTCCTCCCTCATCTCACTTGGGAATTGTGTGAAGTCAAATATTTTCAACAAGTTTCAGGTGGGGGAGCCAGCCAGAGACCACTGAGGGACAGAAGGACTGACTGCCAGGCTGAGGACCGGAGTTAAAGTTAGTGCCAGTAGCCTGAGATGCAGTAGCCACTAGAGTTCAGGAGCCAGGTCAGCCGTGGCATAGGCCTGGTTCGGTTCCTCACGGCAAGCAGCCCTGGCCTGGGCCTGTGCTTGGCACTAAGCCTGCAACTACTGAACCCACAGCCTGCGTTGACCCAGAATACTGGCTGCACTGGCTACACTGAAAAAACTACTGTCCCTTCCATAGCACCACCAGCCAGTGGGCCCTGTCCCAGGGTGCAGTCACTGCCATCATCACTGTATTTTAAGTCTTGAGTATCCTCCTCCCGGTAGTGGCACTAGTCCTGCTGGGCCAGAAACTTAGTGAGAAACACCAGACAGAGGACACCTACGGGCCCAGCAGTAAAGAGCAGGTGGGTGCCCAGGCTCCACTGCCCCCCAACCTGAAGCTTCCTCCTGAGGAGTGACTCATCTGAGCACTGTATGCCCCCTCATCCTGCATGAAACCCCATGCCCCATTTTTGGTTTTGGACCTACCTGACATTGGGCACTCAACCACTTTGAGAATCCCCTTCAGGGAGCATCTGGAGTAACACTGAGGGCCTCAGATGCTAGGGACTGGAAGGGAGTGGGCAGGGGGGTGCTGACTAAGGTGCTGGCCATGGCCACCTTCACTGTACCACAAAACCTGCTGCAGACTTCTGCCTTTAGTGTGTGGACACTGGCCTGGGCCTGGAGGCTACTACTTCTGCTTTTCCTGATGCGAACTATGATGGCCACCTGGCCTTCTCCCCAATGGCCTGCTCCTGCCTTTCAACCCTGGTCTCCTTGCCTTTCAGTTGTCCCACGCAATTGAGGCAGTCCCAGGTCCCCAGGACTTGAAGAACAAGGCATGAGGTGTCCTGCTGGGGTTAGGGTGGGTGCAAAAGGTTTAGGTCCCCTTACCCTTTGTGGGGAGGGGCAGAGATTTTGGTGGGCATTGAAACGAAGCACCTCCTCCTCCCCTACTACCTCCAGCTCCCTAGACCTGTCCCTGGGAGGGGCTGCTTGATTTGTATTTTTTATAATGATAGTTATAAGGTCAAAAAAACCCCTGAAAAACAAGGTTCAGGGGGCTCCCTCCCACCTCAATACTAAATAAAACCTGAAACATTGCTGCCCCTCATGATATACACAGTAACTACCACAATGGAAATGGAAAGAAAACACACACAAAATTATAAAGGTAAAGCAAGATTCAAATGAAGAGCTGCTATGAGAAGACATCCCCAACCTAGCCCCTCATGGAGGTCTACAGGTGTTATATATTGCACATTTTTTCAGACTTTTTCAATGTATTGATCAAATGTGCTGACATTTTTTCCCCTCTAAAAAAATACTATGGGATGGCTTGTGGAGAGGGAGAAGAAGGAGGTTACATGAGATACTATGGTGATGTAAAGTTTAAAAAATAACGACAAAAAAATCCCAACTTCTCACCTCTCACTAGCACTGCCCCCTCCCCTATCATACGTCTTTTAGATAGTTTCATAGCTTGAAGACTCATGAATCCAACTTTCTCATTTTACAGAGAAAACCAGAGGCCACAGTAGTCAAGTGACTTGCCCAAGGTCATAAAATATCTAGAGAGGGCCTTAGGGATAATCTAGTTCAACTTTCTTGTTTTACAGATAAGAAAATTAAAGCCTCAAAAGACAAAGTAACATATCCAAGGTCATAGTAAATGGCAAAGTTAGAATATGAACCTAAATTCTCTACATCCTAGTACATCATAGACATCTAGAATAAAGTCTACCTCCTAGTAGAATATAATTCTTAGGGGCAGAGATTGTATTTTGATGTGTGTCCTAACATAGTACCTTCCACATGCTTGAGGGGCTGGAATCTTTCACTAGACCCTGATACCTCCTCACTCAGCAAGTGGGCAGCAGGACCATCCCTCCAAAGAAGTTATCCTGGCCTCAATTCAGTGTTGTTTCCAGTATACCAGGCTTACCCTTTGATGGCCTTTTTTCCACTTCAAGGTTCCTCCTAATGTTCGCTTTAGTCTGATTTCATTCATGTAAAAATGTGTGCCATGGGAGATGGGAAATGTTTATAGTGTGCTTTGTCCCAAACTTCTCCATTGCTAGGAGTGAGATTGAGTGAGAGAAGGAGATCAGAGAAGGTGCACCTTGCCAGCCTACCTAAACTGAAACTACCTCTTGGTGATGGAAATGTGGAAGAGCTGGAGAGTGGGGGAAAAAAAATCCAATATTTGGTTAATAAATTACTCTGACATAAATTTAAAACTAGAACAGGAATGGTAGCCAAAAGCTGCTGCCACACCTAGAAGGGTTGAAGAATTAAACTAAACAACTGCCAGGAAAACAAAAGAATGAGTGGCCATAAGCAAATGAATGTATTCTAAACCATGACTGAGGATGTTGCCCTTTCCCACCTCGAAAGATCAAAAGGACGTGTGTGTATTTTGGAAAGGTAGAAAAAACTCATTCTTCGGCTTTCCCATCCCTTCAGATCCTCCGCAAAGAAAACCATCCTAAACCCAATGCAAGTGAGGAAAAAATAAAAGGGAAAGCCACGAGCCCATGTTCTATTGGACTGGGTTCTGTTGCCCTTCCTGAAACTTAGTGAGGAAACGTATATCCACAAATCAGGGCTCTTGACCACCGTACTCTGCCAACAACCCACATTTCTGTAGCACTTTAAAGTTTACACTTTCCTCATAGCAGCCAAGTTAAGATAGTAAATTAGCTGAAATGGTCAGAGGGCTAGGATTTCCACAAAACACTCCAGACTTTCAGGGCACGCTTAACACCCACACCCTATGGAACTCCAACCAAGCAAAACTGAAAACATGGCAAGTTCCCTGGATTGTGCAAGGAGAAGTAAACAGTCTCTTTGGCACCAAAGAGTACCAGGGAGCACCCACTCGACAGCTCCCTGTTCGGTCTCCCCAGAGGGATAGCTGCCCACTTCCAATCCCAGGGCGAGCAGCAGGGCACCTCGCCTGCCCGGAGGCACCCACTTCTGCCTGCTCCACCCATTCTGCAGGGAAGCACTAGAGGCCCAGCCCTAAGAACCCCGCAGAGCCCGGCAGAGAGCTCGAGAGGAACCTCTCAAAACCAGATTAAGACGGGATGGGGGGCGGAGACTTGTACTGAGAATGCGCAGCGCTCCCTCGGGATCCCCAGTTTCCCTGTTGCCCAGCCAGGAGGTTCTACTTGGCTCCTGGGGGAGCGAGGAACCCTCCTCGACCACAAACTGACGGATCCCGAGGCCAAGTCCCCGAATGGGGCTGTGGAAGCCACCCGAGAGGTGTCCAATGAGCAGGACAACGCCAGCTGGACGGCGGTACAGTCACCCCCTAGGGCCACTCCCTGCTAGTCCCGCCCGCAGCCCGGGAGACCTCCCCAGAAGGGGCTTCCTTACCGCAGAGGGCAGAGTGCAGCAGCCTCTGGTCACCAGTCTGCCCCTTCTGAGCTCAGACCCTCTCTGCGGACCGGACCGTGGTTCATATATTGACTGTACTGGGCTGGGCTGGGTTGGGCTGGTCCGCCCTGCTTTGGGGTGGAGACTGTGCCTGTTCCTCCCTCCCTCCCCCACGAGTCAGGAAATTTTACTCCCCTGGCTAATTACACCTGGCCCTGAGTTACGGGACACCCGATTTGCCCTCCCCGCCTTCCCGGCCCAGAGTAGCCTCTCCCGATCCTACCGAGGCACTTACTCAGAAACTCCTGCCCCGCCGCCCCAGAGGCCCGATTGTGTCCGATGTGGTGGAAAGGGCGCTGGGCTTGGAACCAAAAGGTGTGGATTCAAAGCCCCACTATGTAACTTACTATCGGCTGCAGCTTAGTATGTGCTGGCCCATAGTTTCCACCCCTGTGATAGAGAAGTTGTACTGAATGATCTCTAAAATCGGCTCCAGCCCTAGACGGGTTCCCCAGATGCCATTCCCCGGGCTCACAGACCCCCTCAGATAGGGGCGTGTTCACTTGGAGCAACACCAGCTCCCGCTTTGCTCTCTAGTCACGAAATAGATTCCATCCCCACCTACATTAGGAAGCCACATGGTTGGTTTGGGCTCAAACTCAATTTTATTCCAACTTGGAAAAATTGTCCTGTCACCCAAACTACTAATGAGAAGTCTGGAGGCAGAAGTGGTATGTATAACAGCCAGACCAAGGGACTTGGACCTAAGTAGAAAGATCAGGGTTTGAATCCTGGTTCCGCAACTTACTGAGTGACTTTCAGCAATTAAAAAAAAAAATTCTTCCCTCTGCCTCAGTTTCATCACCTGTAAAGTGAGGGAGGGGGTTGAACTTGATCTCTAAAGTTCCGTCAGATTTCGAGTATTTTATAAGTCTAAGTGAACACGTCAAAACTACCTTAATTTACAGGGTAGGAGAAAATTGTTGCTTCCTGCAGGATCCACAGGGCGTACCAACGAATCCTTCTGCCTCTTGATAGCCTAATAAGTTCACTAGCTTGGGTTCGAATTCCCATCAGTTACTATCTACCTCTGTAAGCTTGGGCCAAGTCCCTTTAAGTTTCCAGTCTTCAGCTCCCTCATGTGTAAAAGGAGGCGTTTGGACAAACGGATATTCGAAATCCTCAGATCCTCTAACTGCTGATTCAGGCTGGAGGAAAGAGCTAGTGAGCATTTTTTTCCTCCTTTGAAAATTACAGTTTCTTTTCCAAGGGAGACAGAATTTAATTCATTCTGAGCAGTTTCACTTAGGTAACCAAACACAACACTGACATTAGATCTGAAAAGTGGAAGTGACCGGAAGAGAAAAGAACATAAACGAAGTATGAACACTAGCAAATTTCAAATGTCTTTTTTAAAAAGTATATTTAAAGTATTTCCATTAACTGTGACTCAGAAGTCAGAGGTTTCTCCTCGAGGGAAATGAAAACTTGTAAGGATGTGGATGTGTTGTAAATAGTCCTGTCGGCTGGTGATGGACTTGGGCGGACAACCCCACAGTCCTTGTCTCTTGCCTACTGAAAATATCTGGGAGACCAAGGTTTATATCCTGGCTCTATCAATTGGAACAATTGGTACTACCATGGGTTGTGGAGGGGAAAATTCCTTGTAAATCTAAATTACCATAGAAATGAAAGCTAAAATTAATAATAAAAGCATTCAAGAATGACTGTCCTTTGATTATATGGATTTGAAGCTGGAAAGGACTTTAGAGCCTCATTTCACAAAGGAGGAAGTTGAGACTCAATAATTTAGGCAAAGTCACATGACCAGGACTAGAAGGCAAATCCTAGCTTCTTTTCACTAAGCAAAATTATGAATATAATGAATATTATGAATATTTTCAAATGACTTGCACAGGATCACACAGCTAGTAAAATCTCTGAAGTTGGATTTGAACTTAGGTAAGGCCCAGTTCTCTGTCCATTGACTCTAAATGATAGGATGCTGCATTGCTAGTTGAAGGGGCTGGGATGCTTGTGTACCCCAAAGACAATCATACTGAGGCCCCAGTGGTCGACTGAGTGGTTGACCTATCCAACCCAACCACTTCTAGTGCCTTCCTATTAAAATAGCCTCCCATTTACACTGTATGTGTCTTATATGTGGGTTAGCTAGTTGTTCAAGTGGATAGAGTACCAGGTCTATAGTTAGGAAGACTCATCTTCCTGAGTACAAATCTGGCCTCAGACCTGCTGCATGACCCTGGGCAAGTCACTTAATCCTATTTGCCTCAATTTCCTCAACTGTAAAATGAGCTGGAGAAGGAAATGGCAAACCTCTCAGTGTCTTTGCCAAGAGAACCCCAAATAGAGTCACCAAGAGACTGAAAAAGACAGAACACATCTGTATTTAGTTATTTGCAAGTTGTCTCTACCATTGGAATGTGATCTCTGTAATAGCAGGGATCATGTTTTGCCTTTCTTTGTATCCCCCCCGAATTACTATGGTATATAGTATATGACAAATGCCTAATAAATGCTTGTTGACTGACTGAAAGACACATTTCACCTCAAAACATAGACATGTATTACCTAAACATCCTAGACAGTTATAGTCTCTTTGTGTCCAAATGATCTGTCTTGGCAACCTAAAGAGATTGACGTTCTGCCTGGAGTGAATAGCCATACCCAAGCTTTCAACTCTGGTAGGAGCTTCCTCCCTCAAGGGCAAATAGTCTATTCCCTTTGCTTTCACTTGTTCACCATTCCCTCACTCCTCAGCTTGGCACAGTGGGATAGTGTTGGACTTGGAAACAGGATAAACGAGTTCAAATATAAAGTCAAACACTTATAATGTGTGAACTTAGGGAAGCCACTTAACTTCTATACTATACTCATGTGTAAAATGAAAGTAATAATAGCAACTACCTTCCAAGGCTGCTATGAGGATAAAAAGGAGGTTGATATTTGTAAAAGATTTTCAAATCTCAAAGTGCTATATAAATGCTAGCTAGTATTATGATAAATCTGAGTCTGTTTTTTTTTTTTATTATTATTATTTTTTTATTTATTTAAATTTTTTACATTCATTTTCACAAATTTTTGGGTTCCCAATTTTCTCCCCTTTTATCCCCTCCCCCACCCCAATACCCCAAGCAATCTAATTTTCCCTATCTCCAATCTGCCCTCTCTTCTGTCATCTCTCCCTTCTCTTGTCTCCATCTTCTCTTTTCTCCTGTAGGGCCAGATGACTTTCTATTCCTCCTTAACTGTATGTCTTCTTTCCTAGTTGCAACAACAATACTAAACAGTTGTTCCTAAAACTTTGAGTTCCAAATTCTCCTCATCCCTCCCTCCCCACCCATTCCCTTTGGGACAGCAGGCAATTCAATATAGGCCATATCTGTGTAGTTTTGCCAATGACCTCCCTGATAGTCGTGTTGTGTAAGACTAACTGGATTACCATCCCTCCTAACCTGCCCCTCATTGTTTCTCTTCTGTCTTTTGATCCTGTCCCTCCCCAAGTGTTGACTTCAAATTGCTCCCTCCTCCCTTTGCCCTCCCTTCCATCATCCCCCCCCTTGCAATATCTCTTTCTCCCCCACTTTCTTATACTGTAAGATAGGTTTTCATACCAAAATGAGTGTGCATTTCACTCCTTCGTTTAGTCAAATGTGATGAGGGTAAACTTCTTGTTTTTGTTTTTTTTTTCTCAGCTCTCCTCTTTTTCCCTCCACTAAGAAAAACTCCTACCTGCCTCTTAAATGACATATTGTTACCCCCTTCCCTTTCCCTCCTCCTACATTTCTCTCTCACCATTTACCCTAGTTTCTTTTAAGGTATGGTCCCATCCTATTCAGTTCAATCTGTGCTCTCTATCTCTGTATGTGTGTGCATGTGTGTATGTGTGTGCATGCGTGTACATGTGTATGTGTGGTCCCACCAACTACCCAGATACTGAAAAGTTTTAAGAGTTACAAATATTGTCTTTCCATGTAGAAATGTAAACAGTTCACTCATGGTAAGTCCCTTAAGACTTCTCTTTGCTGTTTACTTTTTCATGCTTCTTCTCATTCTTGTGTTTGAAAGTCAAATTTTCTTTTCAGCTCTGGTTTTTTCATCAAGAATGATTGAAAGTCCTCTGTTTCATTGA
Source organism: Bettongia penicillata ogilbyi (assembly GCA_023548195.1). Lineage (NCBI taxonomy): Eukaryota > Metazoa > Chordata > Mammalia > Diprotodontia > Potoroidae > Bettongia > Bettongia penicillata. The sequence goes on along the minus strand of JAJHZJ010000416.1, from coordinate 675,873 downwards.
AAGACCATATTTTCCCTTGAAGTATTATACTCAGTTTAGCTGGGTAGGTGATTCTTGGTTTCAGTCCTAGTTCCTTTGCCTTCTGGAATATCCTATTCCACGCCCTTCAATCCCTTAATGTAGAAGCTGCTAGATCTTGGGTTATCCTGATTGTATTTCCACAGTACTGGAATTGTTTCTTTCTAGCTGCTTGTAAGATTTTTTCCTTGAGCTGGGAGTTCTGGAATTTGGCCACAATGTTCCTAGGAGTTTCTCTTTTTGGATCTCTTTCAGGTGGTGATCGATGGATTCTTTCAATACTTATTTTGTCCTCTGGTTCTAGAATGTCAGGGCAGTTTTCCTTGATAATTTCATGGAAGATGATGTCTAGGCTCTTTTTTTGATCATGACTTTCAGGTAGTCCCATAATTTTTAAATTGTCTCTCCTGGATCTATTTTCCAGGTCAGTTGTTTTTCCAATGAGATATTTCACATTCTCTTCCATTTTTTCATTCTTTTGGTTTTGTTTGGTGATTTCTTGGTTTCTCATAAAGTCATTAGACTCCATCTGTTCCATTCTAATTTTGAGAGAGCTATTAAATTCAGTGAGCTTTTGAGCCTCTTTTTCCATTTGGCTCATTCTGCTTTTGAAAGCATTCTTCTCCTCATTGGCTTTTTGAACCTCCTTTGCCAATTGGGTGAGCCTATTTTTCAAGGTGTTAATTTCCTCAGCATTTTTTTGGGTCTCCTTTACCAAGGTATTGACCTGTTTTTCATACTTTTGTTGCATCTCTGACATTTCTCTTCCCAGTTTTTCCTCCACCTGTCTAACTTGCTTTTCAAAATCCTTTTTGAGCTCTTCCAGGGCCTGAGCCCACCCACCACCCCCCTGGGGTGTCTGGGGTACTGAGGCCCCGCCCTCCACGTCTTTCCCTGATGGTAAGAACACGTCCTCATCCTCGCCATCAGATCCGAAGGTCGGGATCATTTGCATTTGTTGGAAAAAACTCTCTAAAGTCTTATTTTTCTTCCCTTTTCTAGGCATTTTCCCAGCCAGTTAACTTGTCTTCTGAGATTCCTTTCCACCCCCGCCTGGATCCGCCCAGCTAGTGCTTGTCCTCTGAGATTTAAATGGGCTTTCCTCCTGCCAGCTGTCAATCAGTGAGCTTTAGTTCAGGTGCTGGGGTGGGGCCCGGGCTGCCTCCGAGACTCTGATCCCTCGGGGGGGCTTTATGCAGAGACTCTCAAGAATGGAGCGGGTGGGGGCGGGGTGGGGGACCCGCCTCCCAATCTCAGCTCCCCTGGGGGTCCCGAGCAGAAGCCTTCAGCAACAAAGCGGGGTGGGGGCAGGGCCGTCTCCCAGGCTCAGCTCCGTCAGGTTTTATGCGGGAATCTTCCCTAATGAAGATCCTGCCTGCTGCTGGGGGATTCCTGAGTCCTGGGCCGCTGCCGCCTCAGCCCCAGTCGGCGCCCACGCCTCTGCCGCCGCCGCTTCCTGCCCCCCGTCCCTGCCGCCGCCGCTTCCTCCCGAGGGGGCCCGAGTCACGGAGACGCCCCGCTTCCCCTCTCCTTCAGCCCGGCCTCTCTCACTGACCTGCTTCTGTGGGCGGAGGGATTTTCCCGGCTGCTTCAGCTTCCGTCTCTGAAGCCTGCTCTGATCCGCTTCTCTGAGGCCTCGGCCAGGGCAGCGCTGGGGGTCGGGTTTACTCTCCAGGGCGCGCCGGACCCTGGGGACGGGTCCTCAGGGCTCCCCGGAACGGAAATCTCCTCCACTCTGCCTCTGCACACCTTGCGCTCACCCAGAATCTATGGGGGACTCTTTCTACACCAATTCCATGGGCTTTGGTTTCGGAGCTCGTAAATGTGCGTCCTTCTACTCCGCCATCTTGGCTCCGCCCCCTCTGAGTCTGTTTTTAAAAATGTTTTTAAACTATATTTTAATATAATTATAACTGCATATTTTATTTTGTTCAAACCTGGGTCAGTCCTGGGAACCCACAGTTTTGCTTTGAAGTATCCCCATAGAAGGCCAAGGGAGTCATCATGGCAACTGGAAGAGCATTCAACTTGGAGTCAAAGGACCCTTGGTAGAATCCTGGCTACACCCTATCTGTGTAACCCTTTGATTCCTGGGCTACTGCCCAGTGAATATTGTAATAAACACATCAGACTTTGGAGATGGTCTAAAGAATCAATCTCAGAACTCACCATCTTGATGGATGTCATCTTTTAGCTTAACACTGAGACTTCTGGGAAGGAGAACCTGGAACAGATTCCATTCTACATGTCAGGCAGGGTAAGCACATGAATTTGATCTCTATTCATGCACCCCATGCCACTCAATTCCTCCCAGACTTTACTGGACTACCATCTTGAGTGATGGCAATCAGAAAGGGTGATATGGACAGAGACTACAGAAAATTGGCTAATATGTTGGTGAGATTTAACTATTGGTTGGTTGGTTGGTTGGTTGTTGTCCTTTGTCTTCGAAGAGGACCAAAATGACATCACCATTGTAAAGTGAAATCAGAACATTACGAGCTCGGAATGCTCTACCACAGGTTGGGCACAGATAGTCCCAGTGAATATTTGGGGTGAATATGCCTAATTTGCGCATCCTGCATTTACCTTGTGCTTTCTCAATTCTGCTTTGCTCAAAGAGCACAGCACCTTTTCTTATGTGGGCACACCATGCTGAGCAATCCTGTGCCAGTGTCTCCCATGTTGCACAGTCAAATCCAAAGTTCTTGAGAGAGACCTTGAGAGTGTCCTTGTATCATTTCTTCTGGCCACCATGTGATTGCCTGCCCCATGCAAGTTCTCAATAAAATAGTCTTTTTGGCAAGCATACATTTTGCATTTGAACAATGTGGCCAGCCCATTGGAGTTGTGCTCTCTGAAGTATAGTTTGAATACTTGGTAGGTCAGCTCAAGCAAGGACTTCAGTGTCTGGTACCTTATCATGCCTGGTGATCCTCAGAATCTTCCTAAGACAGTTCAAATGGAAACTATTCAGTTTCCTGCCATGGCGCTGGTAGGCTATCCATGTTTCACAGGCATACATCAATGAGATCAGCACAACAGCTCTGTAGACCTTCAATTTGGTAGTCAGTCTAATACCTCTTCCCTCCCAAACTTTTCTTCAGAGCCTCCCAAACACTGAGCTAGGTCTGGCAATGTGTGCATCAACCTCATTGTCAATGTGTACATCCCTGGAAAGTATAAAACCAAGGTAAGTAAACTTATCCACAGCATTCAAAACTTCTCCATTTGTTGTAATTGATGTTTCCACATATGGATGGTGTGGTGGTGGCTGATAGAGAACCTGTATTTTTTTGGTGTTAATTATTAGATCAAAATTAGCACAGGGAACAGAGAATTGATCCATCTTTTGTTGCATCTCAGCTTCAGAGGCTTCACTGAGTGCACACTCATCTGCAAACAGAAAATCATGCACCAGTATTCTCTCCACTTTGGTGTTGGCTTGTAGCCTTTTCAAATTGAAGAACTTACCATCAGTACGGTAGTTGACCTTAATGCCATGTTCATCCTCATTGAAAGCATTTGTCAACATGGCTGAAAACATCATGCTAAAAAGCATGGGAGCAAGCACACAGCCCTGTTTCACTCCATTGGTGACTCCAGAGAGCTTTGTCCATCATCCAGAATCCAGGCAAACATGCCATCATGAAATTGACGTAAAATATTGATGAACTTCTCTAGGCAACCAAATTTTAACAGAATTTTCCATAAGCCTTCATAACTACCAGTGTCAAAGGCCTTGGTCAGAGCTGCAAATGTTGTGTACAGACCTCTGTTCTGCTCCTGGCATCTCTCCTGGAGTTGTTGGGCAGCAAACACCATATCGACTGTTCCTCGGCCCTTTCTGAAGCCACACTGGCTCTCAGTATATGACCATCTTCCAGGTGAAGGATCAGCCTATTAAGGAGGACTCTAGCAAGAATTTTGCCAGCAATGACTAAGAGAGAGATCCCTCTGTGGTTGTCACAGGGCAACCTATTCCCTTTACCCTTATAGAGATGGACAGTGGAGGCATCCTTGAACTCCTGGGGGATAACCTCCTCTTGCCATATAGCCTGGAAAATTTCAGTCAGCTTTTGTATGAGCAATGGTCTCCCTACCTTGTAAATCTCAGCTGGAATAGAATCAGCACCAGGTGCTTTGCCACATGAAAGGAGCCTAATGGCCCTCAAAACCTCTTCTTCAGTTGGAGGGATTGACTTCAACCTGAGGTAAACAGTCAATGGCCTCAGCATTGATTGATGATGGTCTGTTGAGAACACTATGGAAGTGTTCAACCCATCTCTCTAGGATCATGTCTTTATCATTAATCCATGTGACTCCATCAGCACTGAGTAGTTGTGATGCACCATAGGTTTTTGGTCCATAAATAGCTTTCAGGGAATCATAAAAGCACTTTGGATTGTTACTATCAGCATAAAACTGAATTTCATCTGCCTTCTTACTGAGCCAGGAATCCTGCATCTCTCTAAGCTTTGCTTGTACTTTACTTTTGATGGAATTAAATGCTGCCTTCTTAGAGATGGATGAACTATCCTGCTGGTAAATCCTGTGGAATTCTCATTTTTCATTTAGCACCTTCTGAATTTTCCCATCATTTTCATCAAACCAGTCTTGGTGTTTGTGAGTGTTCTGACCCAGATGAGCAAATGTAGTACTGTTACACCAAATCTCTGAACACTACCCACTCCAACTGTATGTTGGCTCAACATTCCCTCCAAGTCAGCAGCAAACTGTTCATGCTCAGAGGAGAGCTCTAATTTGTTGACATTAATTCTTTTGGTAGTCACTTTGCCTTGGGGGTGGCACTTTTGATGAATGCAAATATTTAGCTTGGAAAGGATAAGTCTATGATCAGTCCAGCACTCTGCATCACACATTGCCTTTGTCACTCTCACATCTTGTCTGTCTCTTCTCCTTACAATCACATAATCTATTAGATGCCAGTGTTAGGTGAGAGTTAGGTGGAACAGGTAGACGCCAAAGTTGGAAGAGCCCTGAAAAGGGCTCAGCAGCCATCACACCAAAGGTACTAGTACTGGTCCTCCCTGAATACACCCTACACCTGGATATGTGTATCTTCTTGTCACCTGCTAAGGTTGGGAGGAAAGGGGGCATGACTTTAGAGCTCACTAATTCCCAGTTTAATAAGAAGGTGCTCGCTACTGCCCCCTTCTGCTTCCTACTTTATTTGGTAAGAGAAACAGAAGCAATAAGAATCTTTTAGCAGTGAGCCAAAAGTGGACAGTGCTTACAATATGTGTTTACATCCAAACTGCACCCCTTTGCACTCTTATTCCTGTCTATGTATCTAATAAATGCAAAATCTATTACCTAATGGTTATAAATGGTTACCTAAATTCTAGTTATGTGCTTAATACTGGAATGGGTAGTTAATTAACAAACACTTATTAAGTGCTTACTCTGAGGCACCATGCTAGATGCAGGGGATACATACAAGATAATAGGCAGGAAAAATGGGAGGTAGTTTCAGAAGGAAAGACTAGCAATGGGGTAGATGGAAAGAGGTTTCTGACCCTTGAAAATGATGGGAGATATTCCTCTTTCAGAATAAATTGAGGTCTGCAAGGAGGGCTTAGAAAGGATCCTGTTTGGTTGTTTTTTAAATTTTCATAAGAAAGAGAGTACCATAGCCCTCTAGACTAATACTTTCCAACCCATATAAGAGAGGATTTCTTATTTGGGTCAAAGTTGGAAAATTAGGGGATATAGGAGGATGGGTGTACCAGTGGACAATGATAAGAATTAATGAAGGAAAAGTATTGTCATGAGATGGAGTTAGGGAGTGTTAGGCTTGAAATAAAGTGACCTGGGTTCAATTCCTGGTTCTACTTGACTCTTATGTGACCATGGGTAAATGACTTAATCTCTCTGAGCTTCATAAGATTATAACTCTAGATGTCAGAGGTCATGTAATCAAGCCCCCTCATTTTGTAGATGAGGAAACTGGCCTAGGAAAGTTGTGACTTACACTAAGATAGTAAGTATCAGAGGTTGGATTGGAACTCAGGTCCAGGCATGCCAGGCCTGAGGTCAGGAAGACTCATCTTCTTGAGTTCAAAACTGACCCCAAACACTTACTAGCTGTATGACCCTGGACAACTCACTTAACCCTGTTTGCCTCAGTTTCTTCATCTGTAAAATGAGCTGGAGAAGAACATGGCAAACCACTCCAGTATCTCTGCCAAAAAAACCCTAATATGGAGTCACAAGAAGGTGTTGACTGAACAACAACATCCTATGACTCCTTAGCCAATGTTTTTCCCACTATACTACACTGTTCCTTGTGAAATGGAAATAATACTTATACTATTTATCTCCTGGGGTTGTTATAAGTAAAGTGTTTTGTAAGATATGTGTATATATACATGTATATGTGTATGTATGTGTGTGCATACATATATACACATATGTATACATGTATATATACATACGCACATATATGTAGGAAAGTCTGCAAGGTCCTTTAAATAAATCGCCTGAGCCTCGCCTGTGTTTTCTGTACTGCAGAAAACCATAATGTGCTATTGAATGGACTTGTTACAATGACCAAGGAATTAAACTAGGTAAAGATAAGCCCGGGCAAAAGCCGGTTCAAGTCCAAGAACATAAAGTCTTCTAGCTTGCTTGGTGGCTTGAGAGAAACTGGGAGGATTACTTGTTCCTTCTGGGGTATTTTGACCTTACTCCCAACCCAAAGAACTCTGGTTTATTCTGTTATTTATCCTAATCTGTTCAATCTCTGCAATATCTCTACACTGCTTACATTTGATAAAGAGAGTCAGTTGCTATTCATAATGGTCTTTTGTATAACCGTTATTTGGTGGGAAGGAACTGTTATTAATAGTAAGCTAAATTGTTATCTTCTGATATCTGAGTTATCTTCTTATTATCTGAGATTTATCATAAAAAGTAGCATTTGTTCTGAGCCCCAGAGTTTTGTATGCCTTAGACTACCAAAACTTGGTATTTGGCAGGTAGTTATATAATTCTTGCCCAATATCCCTCTTGGAGATGGGTGAAGGAAGAAACAAGTGCCCAGCTATGACCCTTGTTCTCTTCCCCACAAAGGCAGGAATCTCAGGCTCCTTCACAGAGGGGAGGTCTAGGTTCCATATTAGGTATCTATCCCATGCTATACTCAAACTAAGCTGTCTTTATATTTAGACAACAATCATGTTTGAATGTCTGCACGTACACATGTAGACACATCTATAGATATATAGATATTTATCTATAGTTTTTCTCTTTCTCTTTGTATACACGTATATAATATAAACACATATATACACACACATATATGTGTGGGCTTCTATCAATATATACATAGTTTTTTTTTTACACTGAGAATGAATGAAAACTCTCTTGGAGATTTAGTTGGCTCACCACATTAAGGGCTCCATCCGTTGATGTGACTCCTTGGTCACCTGAGTACAGCAAGTCATGACTAGCTCTGTCTGGACCTTGATGCTTTCTCTATAGACAGATAGCCATGACTCTGCCATACAAAGTCAAGGGACCTCTCTTCGGCTGAATCTAGGTGGTGTCCTTACTGAATATAATTGTGAATATCCTTCCCCTGCTATGGCTAAGTAGACCTCCTTTGTTGACTATTAGATTTATTATTGAGTGTTTCGTTTCATTCCTTTGTGAAAAGTTTTTATTTTTAATTTATGGAATAAAACAAACATTTCCACAACATAGTACAGTAAAAAGTTGATTGCATATGAAACTGTAATTCTGTGTACAACTTGCTATTCTTTACAAATATACAACAAAATTATCATGTAAATATCTTTTTTTCTACCCCCCTCCACCCTAGAGATGGCTACCATTAGACACAAATAGGTGTATACATGTAAAATTATTCTGTACACACTGCTATTTATCACTTCTTTTTCTGGATACAGATAGGGTCTTTCTTCATATGTCCTTTATAGTTCATTTTATTTCATTCCAATATCAAACCTGAGGCTAATGAAAAACCTGAGAGACAGAGTTTCTGGGTAATTAATAAACTCTTAATTAGGCTAGCAAGTAATCAATAAATTGATGGTCCGTGACCTGCACAGCCCTCCTTCACTCAAAACAAAGTCAAGTGCAAGTCATGTCATCATTCCTCTGATGGCATGGTCTTCTGTGGCAATAAAGGATGAACACGATATGTATAGCCTATATCAGATTGCATGCCATCTTGGGGAGGGGGAGAAAATTTAGAATTCAAAATCTCATAGATATGAATGTTAAAAACTAAAAACAAATAAGAGATAAGCTATCCTAGTTGAATGGGGACCTACTCAAGATTGAGGAGAATGTTCTTGGAGGATTAGGTGAATCTCAAGTCCTGTCCTTCAGAGATTAATTGACCTACAGGGACTGTAGGGTTCCTGAATGGGGAAATAGAAAAGAAAAAACCCTCAATCCTAAATAAATAATTGTTATTAATAGAAAAATAATTTCTCTCCAGCTGAAGGTACCAGTTTAGCCTGATCAGCCTGGCCTATGACAAGGGATATTTGACCGTTAGCAGAGAAGACATGGAGTCGAGAAGGGGTGACACAACAGGGAAGATACAGTCAGGGAGACACAATGATTATCTTCAGATATGGAAGAGAGTTTCAACTTCTTAGGCATACTAAACTGGCCAGTCAGGGTAACTGATTTAATGATAGCTAGCATACATATATCATTTGAATGTTTACAAAGTGCCTTACAAAAATTTTCTCATTTCATCCTTATAACCATACTGGGAGATAGGTGCTATTATTTTCTCCATTTTTACAGATGAGGATACTGAGGCATAGAGTAAAATGACTTGCCTAGGGCCACACTGTAAGTATCTGAGGCAGGATTTGAACTCCAATGTCCTCTGAATTCTAGTCCAGTATTCTATCTATGCACTTGCTACCTAGCTACCTTTATTCCCTTTCCTAAAATATTTACTTTAGGAATCCACCAGAAATAGTGGAAAAGGAAAAAATTAAGAATGCTGCAAATGGAACACATTTTCAGATATTTCCTCAAACTACCAAAGTCATATCTTAGAGCAGGAATTCTGGAGCTGTGAACTTATTTTTATTTATTTATTTTTTTTATAATTGTATTTTGATTTAATTGGTTTCTTTTGGCATCCTATGTATTTTATGCATTTAAAATCATTATGATAGGAAGGGGACCTTAGGGTTTTATCAGACTGCCACAGGGATCCATGACCCAAAAAAATGTCAAGAACTATCGAAGAAAATAGTTCAGAGGATACCAGAAATGTTGTTATCTCAGCTGAAGCAGCTTTGCTCCTGGGTCTTGACTAACTAGAAAATTGATCATTAGATGATGAATAATTCCAGTCAAAGCAGCTGACAAAAATATCTCCTAGGGCTGTACTATGGCATGCATCAGTGGAGGCAACAGCTACAGATAGATAATCACAGATTTTAGAATTATTTAAATAAGAATATTAAATCCATTTGCATATATATATATATCCTCCACAAAATCTGATGCTAATATCTCATCAGGGCCTGGCATGGAGGTGACTCTGAGTTCTTAAAGGCCATGACTGGTGAGTGTAAATTCTGACAGATTCTACTATGGCTGAAAAGGCTTTGAGTTGACTCCTGATAATAGAATGTCTTTGATTTTTGAGAATTCTACCTAGCTAAGTATGAAGAGGCACAGATTGGCTATCTGCTGATGAATTCTTTGGACATGGCCACTCTTGAAACAAAGGAAAATAGAGGATTCACCTCGGTTCAGCTTTGCACCCTTCTGTTTCTGCAGTGATGATAGCGAAGTGATGGGAAAGGGGGTATGAGTGCTAAGAATCACACAGTTTTCAGAGCAGCTCTTACTACTACATTAGCTCTTGCTATTCTAAATGCGAGCTATAGAATAACTCAGTTATTCTGAAAATTACAAATACTCATATCTGCTACAGAGAATCTATGGAGAAAGATGTTGTGCAATCCAGAGAAAGAACTATTATGCATATTTGGCTTTATACACACATACTTATATGCACATGTGCATACATATGTACATATATACACACATATATGTACACGCATACATATACGTGCATGTATATGTTAAATAGTGGCATTCTCCAGTGCAGGATGAGAAGGGAGGAAGACAGTTTGGAACTTAAAATGTTACCCAAAAGAATTAAATTTTAAAAAATTTGAGATGCTTTTTCAGGGACTAGAGAGTGGATTTAATATAAGAACGGAATCATCTCCACGTTGACATTCTCAGCATAAATGAAAGTAAAAGACAAAAGGTTGTTGAAGCTGATTGGAAGAATGACTCAGAGGTTCTCCTTGGAGAAGAAAATAAAGGAAATGCTGACATTGCACCCAAAGGAAATAAGAAATGTTTTACAGGATACTTGGTCAATTTTTTATTGAATTTTATTCAATAATTTATTAAATTACAAAAATTACCATGAAAATATTTGCAACTTGTGTGTCAATATTTGCTCTGGTAAGAAATGGAGAAATTCTATGAAGAGCTCTATAAGATCTTCCAAATTATGTTAACATGGTATCATAGGTCTTCAAGGATTGAGTCATCCAATTCCCTCATTTTACAGATGAAGAAACTGAGGCCAAGAGAGGTTAAAGTGACTAAGGACACAGAAGGAGTAAACATCAGAGGTGGGATTTGAATTCAGGTCCTCTGACTACAAATTCATGGGTCTTTCCATGTGTCATAATTGTTAAGTACTTGGTGACTTCAATGCAAAGGTGGGAATAAAGGAGGATGGTGAAAAATATATTGGAAAATGTGTTTCAGTAATAAGAAATAACAGAGACCAAAAGGCTTGCAGACTCCACAGAAGCAACATATCTATCATTACTTCTTTCTTAAAAACAGAGTAACGGAGCTTCTTCTTACAGGGAATGGGTAAAAAGGTGTGCTGGAGTAAGCTTGGAATTCCAAGAGTCACTTGTTAAATTTTCGGTGTGAGAATTTACATAATTCTGGGAATGCTACAAATGGCAGGGAGGAAGCCTTGATTTGTTGTTTTGCTAATTGTCTAAACTTAAGAAAGTGACAAAAGAAAAAGGAAATGTTAATAATGGAGAATAGATGTGAAAGTGAAAAAAAGAAAGTCACCAGACTTCTCACCAAGATGGCTCCAGAAAAACCCTGAAGTTCACACCAGATCAAATTATGATCATGAAATCCAAAAAGGAACGACAGTACCTGATTGCATCCACCCCAGAATGGCACATAAAATTAGCCAAAAGCCCACAGACAATAGGAAATGGAGCCTGTCAGGAAAGCCTGTATCAGTACAGGGTAGTTTCCCTCCTCTACAAGACAGAGGCCAAAGACATTTGGAGCCTCCAGGGCTCTCTGTCCAGAGGCATCAGGAGGAGAAAGTTCCCAAGAGAAAGCCCTAGGATAGTCAGAAAAAATTAGGGTGGAGATCTTGGAATGCCACAGAAAAAGAATGAATGAATAGTATGACTACACCATACTGCTTTCCTCAGAATGGGCAGCCCTGGCCCAGGAAATCTGAGAGAGGTTCATAATATTCTGTTCTAAGACTACAAATGGAGATCTGAAGATCCAGAGCTCTGAAACTTAAAGATCCAAAGGGATCTAACCATGGGACAAAGTAGGACTGATACCCCCAACCAAAACTACAAAAGGGCAAAGCTTGCCCCTGGTATGAAGTCTCAATTTAGGAACTAAAACTGGAGATAAGAGTAAATCAAAGAGGAGGGCAAAAAAAATGATTGCAAATGCAACTATATCTATGATTATAGACTCAAAGGAAAAATAGGATTTTCCACAGGGACTACATAAATATCTAGAAGAAATAAAGTAAGAGATTTTAAAAATACAATAAATGCTTTTAAGGAGAGAATTGGAAAAAGTAAGTAAATTAGCAGAGAAAGTAGTAAATCTTACTCAAGGAATGTAATACCTGAAAACTGAAATAGATCAGTTATCAATAACAGCAAGAAGCATTAGATTAAATAAATAAATTTTTTAAAAAGAAGCATTAGATTACAATCAAAGATTGAAAAAAGGAAAGAAAATCTAAGATATAAGATATAAAAGATAATTGACCTGGAAAAAAGGCCAAAAGAAGAAAACATTAAAAAATCAGTGTACTCTCTGATTTAAAAAAAGAAAAGGAAAGGCCTAGACAGTATCATTCAAGAAATCATTACTGAAAATTGCCCCAATCTATTGGAACCAGATGACAAAATAAAAATACCAATAGCCCATTAATCCTCTCCTAAAAAGAATCCCCAAAGGAAAAAAAAATCCAAGAAATGTCATAATGAAAATTCATAACTCCCACAGCAGAGAAAAAATACTACAAGAACCAGGAACTAGATTCGGGTCACACGTATGATGTATTAGCTTCTTTGAAAAAGAGGAGATCTTGTAATACAGTATTCCAAAAGGCAAAAGATAAAGGCTAACAACCAACAATAAGGTATCCTGCAAAGCTTATAAACCTGAAGAGGGAAAAACTAGCCATTAGTGGAAGAAAGTACTTTCAAGCATTTGAGAAAAGATCATGGCTGTGTGGGAGCTTTGACATACATATAGGCACAACAGTCCAAAAGAACCTAGAAAGTTAAATTTGAGCAACAGAATATCAATTTATCTTTACCAATAAAGGTGTACTAATATTCTAATAAGAGACAAAGAAACAAGTGTCCTTCAGAACCTTAAAGTCTTCAAAGGGGATTTAGGGAATTAAATAAGAAAAATAGGAGTCCTGGGACCCATTGATTCTGTTTTGAGGGTCTGAAAGAAGAGAAAGAGAGGGTAATTTAGGTAAAAGAAAGAATATCCTTGTGTAGAAAAGAGAAAGGGAGGGGTAGAATTTGCTATTTTTCATAATTGGGATGCATGCATGCGAAGAATATACAAATATGAAGGAGGGTGTGGGCATCAGATGAACTTCATTTTTATCTAAAATGGACAAAGGAGGACAGAACATGAACACGGAGTTTGGGGTAGAAATACAAACTCAACAGGGAAATAAGCAGGGGTAGGGAGTGGGTAATTAAGAAGGTGGATAATACTAGAGAGGGAATACAGTTTGAGATTCATGCAAGTACAAGTAATGTAAAATTCAATTTTGTGCAAATTATAAAGTGATGTCAGCTTGTATTTAAAACCACCCAAATTCAACAAATGCAACAGATTTTAGCTGGTGGAGAGTTTTAATATACAGACACTCATCAATCTGAACTTGCCTATTGTAGGGTATACATCTGATATGATGCTATGAACCATAATACAGTTGTGCTCATTTTTTAAAAAGAACGATTAGCTCAATGAGAGAAAAATACTTCAGATGAGAACACTGGCAGCACAAAAAGGAAGGATTGTTATTACACTAGAACAAAGATTTTATGTAATTGAATATCAAGAACATGGTCATAGTAACTCTGAAATAGAACAAGACATGAATCTATGGTAGGGAATATTATAAAAACATACAGGTGAAATAAAACAAAAACCAAAGTTGTATCAACATTATGTGGCTTACAATCAACTACTAGGAACAGAATGGTTACAACAGAATTGGAGTATCTATCTTTTAGCTATATGAATTGAAGATTTCAATTTTTAAAAATGCACTCCTACACAAAATTTAAAGTTGAAAATTATTTTACATGGAATGGGAAAAAAATAAAATGTTATTTTTTTTAAAGTTCTTTCCTCTTGGCACAGCAGCCATTCAGACAAAAGCTATGAGTTTATTCAAGGCAATGAAAGAAAATGGAAATGAAATAGATATTGAAGAAACTTTTGCTTAGGTATTGGTTTTTATGACTTTAAAAATCCAGTTTGACAAGTTGGGGTATATGAATGTAATGGAATACTATTGTGCAATAAGAAATGATGAGCAGGTAGATTTCAGAAAAACTTAGAAAGACTTACATGAACTAATACAAAGTGAAATGAGCAGAACTAGGAGAACATTGTACACAGTAACAGCAATATTGTACAATGATCAACTATGAGTGATTTAACTCTTCTCAGCAGTACAATGATCCAAGATTATTCCAAAGGACTCATGATGGAAAATCATGAAAATCCAGAGAAAGATGATACAGTCTAAATGCAGATAAAGCATTAGTATTTTCACTTTATTTTTTCCCCCTTTTGATCTGTTTCTTCTTTCACATCATAAATAATATGGAAATGTGTTTTACATGATTACACATATATAACCAATATCAAATTGCTTACTGTTTTAGTGAAGGGGAGAAGAGAGATAAAAAATTAGAACTTGGAAATTTTTTTAAATGAAAATTAAAGTAGTCTTTACATGTAATTGGAAAAAATAAAAAACTATTTTAAAAAATAGAAGTAAAAATTCTATTTAATTTCATAATTTTAAAATTATAGAAGGCATCCGATTAGCTGATATTCAAGACCTAAGTCCAAATATGATACTTACTAGCTGTGTGACCTTAGTAATTAAGTACTTAACCTGTGTTTGCCTCAATTTCCTCATCTCTAAAATAGAGATAATAACAGCACCTACCTCCTAGTGTTGTTTGTAAGGATCAAACAAGAGAATTATAAAGCATTTAGTACAATGACTAGCACATAGTAAGTGCTGTGTAAATGTTAGCTATTAAAAAAAAACAAAACAAAAAACCTCAACCTGGATTTAAAGTGATTAAGGAACACCCAGAACTTTTATTGGGATTGTCAATGTAAAAAACCCACCCCTCAAATATAGAGGAATTCTGGTTGAGTCAGAATAAAATTATTTATTAAAAAGGAAGGATGTTGATCATGATGAAATAAAAATCCTAAAGAATGAGTGGGTCAAACAACAAATCATAGAAATAATCAATAACTTCATCCAAGAGAATGACAACAATGATGCACCCTACCCAAACTTATGGGATACAGTGAAAGTGATTCTTTGGGGAACTTTTATATCTCTGAATACTTACATGAATAAAATAGAGAAAGAAGAGATCAGTGAATTGGGCATGTGACTGAAAGAAGTAAGAAAAAGAAAAAATTAGAAATCCTCAATCAAATACCAAATTAGAAATACTGAAACCCAAAGGAGAGATTAATAAAATTGAAACTAAGAAAACTATTGAACTAATAAATAAAACAGCTGGCTTTATGAAAAAAAGAAAAACAATAAAATTGATAAACGGTTGATTGGATTAAAAAACTAACAGAAACCATATGACCATCTAAATAGACGCAGAAAAAGTTTTTGAAAAAATACAACACCCATTTCTATTAAAAACAGTAGAGAGCATAGGAATACATGAAACCTTTCTTAAAATGATTAGCATCTACCTAAAACCATCAGCAAGCATTACGTGTAATGGGGACAAGCTAGACACATTTTCAATAAGATCTGGGGTGCAACAAGGATGTCCATAATCACCACTGTTATTCAATATGTTATTAGAAACATTACCTTTAGCAATAAGAGAAGGAAAAGAAATTGAAGGAATTAGAATAGGCAAAGAAGAAACTAAGTTATCACTTTTTGCCCATGATATGATGATATACTTAGAGAATCCTAGAGAATCCAGTAAAAAACTGCTTGAAATAATAAATAACTTTAGCAAATTTTCAGGATATAAGATAAGCCCACATAAATCATCATTTCTGTGTATTACTAATAAAGCCCAACAGCAAGAGATAGAGAAATTCCATTTAAAGTTACTGTAGAAATATTTGGGAATCTAACTACCAAAACAAACCCAGGAACTATATGAATTATAATTCATATATTCATATACAATTACAAAACACTTTTCACACAAATAAAATCAGACCTAAATAATTGGAAAAACAGCAGTTGCTTATGGGTAGACCAAGCTAATATAATAAAAATGGCAATTCTACCTATATTAATTTACTTATTCAGTGCCATACCAATCAAGCTACCAAAAATTATTTTATAGAGTTAGAAAAAAATAGTATCAAAATTCATCTGAAAGAACAAAAGGTCCAGAATATCAAGGGAATTAATGAAAAGAAATGCTAGCCAAAATGACCTAGGCATACCAAATCTTAAATTGTTTTATAAAGCAGCAATCATCAAAACTACTTGGTACTGACTAAGAAATAGAGGGGTAGATCAGTGGAATATGTTAGGTACACAAGACACAGTAGTCAATGATTATAGCAATCTACTGTTTAATAAACCAAAAGACCCCAGCTTCTGGGATAAGAATTCCCTCTTTGACAAAAACTTCTGAGAAAGCTGGAAAATAGTATGGCAAAAACTGGACATAGAGCAACGTCTGACACTGTGTACCAAAATAAAGTAAAAATGGGTACCTGATTTAGATATAATGGATGAAACTATAAACAAAATAGAGGAGCAAGGCATAGTTTATCTGTCAGATTTATGAAGAATGGAAAAATTTATGACCAAACAAGATATAGAGAACATTATGAAATGCAAAATGGATAATTCTGATTACATTAAATTGAAAAGTTTTTGCACAAAGTCAATGCAACCAAAATTAGGAGGGAAGCAGAAAACTGGGAATGAATTTTTGCAACCAGTGTCTCTGATAAAGGCCTCATTTCTAAAATATATAGAGAACTGAGTCAAATTTACAAGAATACAAGTCATTCCCCAATTGGTAAATCATCAAAGGACATGAACAGACAGTTTTTAGAGGAAGAAATTGAAGCTATCTATAGTCATATGAAAAAAATTCTCTAAATCACTAAGATACAAGTCAAGACAACCCTTAGGAACCACATTACACCTATCAAATTGGTCAACATGACAAAACAGGAAAATGGTAAATGTTGGCAAAGATGTGGGAAAGTTGCAACATGAATCCATTGTTCATGGAGTTGTGAGCTGATCCAAACATTCTGGAGAGCAATTTGGAACTATGCCCAACAGGCTCTAAAAATGTACTCAGCAATACCACTTCTAAGGTTATATCCCAAAGAGATCATAAAAAATGGTGGAAGGATCCACATGTACAAAAATATTTATAGCAGCTTTTTGTGGTGGCCAAGAACTGGAAACTGAGGGGATGCCCATCAACTGGGGAACGGCTGAACAAGTTGTGGTATATGAATGTAATGGAACACTATTGTACTATAAGAAATGATGAACAGGTGAACTTCAGAAAAACCTGGAAAGACTTATATGAACTGATGCTGAGTGAAGTGAGCAGAATAACTAGAACGGTGTACACGGTAACAACCACAGTGTCTGATAACTGACTGATAGACTTAGCTCTTCTCAGCAACGTAAGGACCTAAAACAATCCCAAAGGACTCATGATGGAAAATGCCACCCACATCCAAAGAAACAATATGGAGTCTGAATGCAGAGCAAAGCAGACTATTTTCTTTTTTTGTTTGTTTTTTGTTTTTTTCTTTCTCACGGTTCCTCCCATTCATTCTAATTCTTCTATGCAAAATGGCAAATGTGAAAATATATTGAGTAGGAATGTATATGTAGAGCCTATATCAGTTTATACGCCAAATTGGGGAGAATGAAGGGGAGGGAGGGGAAGAAAATTTGAAACTTATGGAAGTGAATGTTGGAAACTAAAAATAAATAAACTAAAAAAAATAAAGGGAGGTATTAGATGTGCTTGTCAGGGTCCCAAATCCAAAGGTACGATGGAGCCCACAGCCCAGGAGAGGCAGGGGCAATTTATGCTTGAAAAGCATAAATGGGAGGATTTATGGTGACGGATGGATAGTCCTTTCCAGGAACAAGTGGGATACAGGAGCAAAATTTTTCTAGCAACAAAGGTTTGACCACAAGGCTGTTTTAAGCCAGTTTAAGGGGCACAGATCAGCAAGGTCAGCCAGCAAACACCAGTAAATGCATTTGGTAATAAGCAAGACTTTTGGTTCATTGTAGGCTCCTGATTGTTTCCTTTTGGCAAACAGACTTATCCTGTGTCCATTCCATGTATATTAAGATATGTGTCCATGTATATTAAGATAACTCATAGAAAACAGATATGTTAGTCTCAGGAGTATTTTCACAGGATATAATGAAGAAAGGAATTTTAAATGAAAACCACTGCTCATTTAACAGTGTCAAAATCCTCTGATGAGTCCCCCATTTGAATTAGTTACATGAAAAGGGGGGAGTAAAATGGACATTGTTCCTCCCTGGGCCCTAGGTTAAGGGATATCTATTAGATTACTGGGCAGGGTTGGATAATCTGCCTAGTAACAGGTTTTCTGTTGTTGGGCCCCTGTCAAAATGTTATTCCCCTTTGGTTTAATATCTGATGAATTGTTAACAGTCATTTTTTGTTTAGTCCATTTGCATGGTAACCATCTGTGCCCCACCTAATGTTAGACCCACATTGCCAGGTAACCACCTGTGCCCCCCTAATGTTAGCCAGGTAACCACCTTCTGCTGAGCCTCCCCCCTTCCTGATTAGCCACCTCTCCTGGAACCTCTCCTCTGTTGGGGTCCTTTGCCTAGTAGCACCCTGACAACCACCTTCTGTTTGGGGGTTCTTGCCTAGCAGCAAGCCCCACTCTGGCTCTGTCAGAACTCTGTTTGTTGTGGAAACTACAAGGCTGTACCGAGTAGAGCAGAAATGCTTAAAATGCACTCATCCACCTCAGTTCATGGCTGTCTCCTCTGGGTCTCTACATGAGGCAGCCGCCAGCCTGGCTAATAAATGATGCTCTCAAAATTTTCAATTAATTTTGCCTGTGACTTATTAATTCTATCTATTTCATGCTCAGGGAGACAACAGTCATTGATCACTTCCTGCTTCTTGGAAAGTTATGATGATGTGTCCTGGAGACTTTGGAGCATGTAGAGACATTTTGCAACAGGTTCAATTCTATGAACAAAAGCGGGGAAGCAGCCTCCTCTCTGGGATCCACCGAAGTTGAAGAATCATGACTAGTGTACCTTCAAAATGCCTTTGTCTCAGTTGGCCTTTTCCCTTCTCTTGTTTGGACCTCTTCTCTGATTGAACTCCTTCCCTAACAGCTATGGATAGAGATGCTACTTAAAGGGAAACAGGCTTTGGACACTCTCTCTATTGAGGCTGACATACAACCTTTGAGTCTTCACTGTCTCAGGTAGTTCTTTTCACTTTAATTGAAGGAAATGAAGTTTGAAAAGATAAAAACATATATTATATCTCTAATTTCTACTGTATGGATTTCTACTGCATTGATTCTACAATGTAATTGATTTTTTGCTGTATTGAGCTTTATAATTGAGTCTACATCTGCCTAAAACCACTTTTCTATGTCTTTGAGTTGAGCTCAGGAATTTGACTTTCCCTTTAAGTTTGCTTAAAGTTAATTTAAAGAAAAGTTATCTCTCATATTGTTACCCCCTGGGATACTTCCTGAATATCTGTTTGTTAAGTCAAGTTAACTGTGATCCATAGTTAGTCCTTGTTTGCCTTTGTGTAATTAAGGGAGTTTTTCAGGAGAGAGCAAGTCTAGTACTTGTGATCCCCTAGCAAGGACTACAAGATGCCAATGGGTCCCATAAAACAATTAGCATTCCTTCGTTGTTAGAGAGGGTGTAATTAGCCTCACCTGAATGCCACCCCACCTTTCTCAGTATAGCTAATTGTAATGTTTCTGCCCCCACCCTACAACCTATCACTTTTTCTCCATTCCTACTAAAACCCCTGCTTTATTGAGTGTCAATGCCTCCCTCCTTCTCTTTGGGTCCTTTGATTTTGCTGAGGTTGTCCATCTGATGCATTTTGTTAACAGTTTATATATGTGTGTGTGTATGTATATAAATATATGTATATGTGTATATAAATATATTTGTAACTGTTAATAAACTGATCTTGCTCAGTCTATCTTTATTAAATTTACTTGAGACATCTTGTCAGTTTCAAGAGGTCAGAAGAGCAAGCCACAAGAAGTTTGGAAGTCAGGGAATTCAGGTAGTCTGGGAAGGGAGTCTGTGTCAATTTTGCAACCAGACCAGTGTCTATGCCCTTTGGAATGAGGAGTAACCTTCAGGAACCAGCCCAGCTATAGCAATAATGCCACATTTAGACAGAAACTTGGTGGGACCAATACTGATGTAGCCTAAGAGTTAAAAATAATATTAAGTATTGATTTTGTGAAGCCTTAGTTTATTCTGTAACCTGAAGGGGCCCTAAAGGGGGCCTTTCCCCCTTTATCTTAAACATGTAACAAAAGAATTGCTTTTGTCTCTCTTATGTTGTGTTCCCTGGGTCCTTTAATCTTTTACCTGGGTCCTCCTGCCCTGTCCTTTAATCCTTAAACTATAAAACTTCCCCCTTATCCTGGCCTTGTCTGCCCCCATCCTGGGTCATAAAATTCCCCTTATCTTGTGTCTCCTATCCTGTCATCTATCTTCCTCACCCTGTCCCTCATCCTTAACTTCCATAAAAATCTCTACAGCTACATCACTGTTCTGAAACCTCTATGTAAGTATAACTTCCCCTGCCCCCAAAATCAGAGTCTCACTTAGCTTTCTTGCTAGGAGACCCATGCCACTTTTGAGTCAATGACACTCCCCTTAGTTAGGAGAAAATAGTCTAAGTGAATTCTTTCACAGTTGAACCAGCTCTAACAATTCTAAACCTCATCAATACTATATTGAAATTGTGCTAATTCCTCATAGAGAGATTGGTAATGGGAGAGACTATGCCCCAAAGCATAGGGAGGAAATGTTTGTACCTCTATCCTAGCCATATCTTATTGGAGGGAGTAGAAGTGCTCAGGAGAGTAGCATTAGGAAAAATACCCTAACCACTCAGGGGTACCTCTAGAATCTAGAATCTAGAAGCTCTAGAGCATGGTGTTCACCCAAAACTTCCAGAATTTACCAAAAGGAATATTTTGAGACTCTTGGAACCAAGTGAAGGAGAGGAAAGCTCCATTTCTCTTTCTCATGGAATGGGGAAGGATATTTGCACGCATGAGCAGCACATAGGCCCTGAGAAGCAACAGCTTAGGAAAATGTAGTAGAGTATATTTTACTACAAATAAAGGGAGGACATTCTTGCGGACAACCTTCGCTGAAGAATGTTACCCACCTTCTGATACAGAGGTGATAGACACAAAGTGGAGATACACATTTTTGGACATGGCCATTGTGTGAACTCATTCTGTTTGACTATTTGTTACAAAGGTGCCCTCCCCACCCTCCTTTCTTTTAACCTCTCTTAATTGGAGGAGTGAGGAAGAGGGAAGAGAAGGTTAGCAGTAGTGATACCCCCAAAGTTGGCCATTATGACATTTTTAAATACCCAGAAAAGAACAGAAACAAGTTCAGAACAAGCACAGACAAGCAGGACAGTTTTGAAAGTGATGTGCAGAATTTATTATACACTTTTTAATAACGGCATGTGGTGTGACATGGAGATTTACAGTTACATATAGAATCTTCTTTTTGTGTTCTACTGTGAACATGAAAATGCTCTTTTTGATTTTTAATGTTTAATTTCAGAATTAAAAAATAAAATAATATAATACTATATGACAAAATAATACAAAATATATAAAATAATAAATACATTAAATTCAACAAGAAATTAGGTTTAAAAAGGAGAGGCAGGAGGTGAGAATTAAGATGGATAGTAGGAAGGTCCTGGGGGTGGGATCCAAGAGTCAGAAACAGCTTGTTTGAATTATTGTTGTACACGGGCTTGGAGTTTTTGGAGCTCTTGAAGCAGCTATGGCCTCCCAGGCCTGACCCAGTTGAAGCTCCTAGAACTGAACCAAAAGTATCCAGGAAAAACCATGCAACAGTTCAGGGCAAGGTTGCCAAGTTGGCTATGGAGGAGTTCCTTGACCACCTGCTAGAGGACTTGTAGCTCATGTCTTCAAGTTACCACTGACCTGAAGGTCTCCCAGGTGATCTTGCTCCAAAACCAAGACAGGAAAGTCAGGGACGAGATGACCATCAAGCAACAGAAGGAGAAGCTCTAGAGCATGGTGTTCACCCAAAACTTCCAGAATTTACCAAAAGGAATATTTTGAGAGTCTTGGAACTAAGTGAAGGAGAGGAAAGCTCCATTTCTCTTTCTTATGGAATGGGGAAGGATTTTTGCACACATGAGCAGCACATAGGACCTGAGAAGCAACAGCTTAAGGGCTATATGGTGACAATGGGCAAGACAGGTCAGGACTAAGTGATGTTTTCCAACAAAGGACAGAAATGACTGATTTGGGAACTGACAAGCTGAGAGCATCTCCTGGAAAGGCCCAAAAGATCTTAAGAGATATAGGGACTGATTTCTGCCCTCTTCCCATCCCTCCAACTTTGAGGGCTACCCTTTACTGTCCTACTTTGCCTCCACTATGATCCTTAGGGGACCCAGACTGACTGCTGTTTGAGAAGCACATAGCAAATGGTACTGAAAGTGCTCCAAGCCTGTCTTGGAATGAAGAAGCAGCAGGAGAGAAATTAATTCCTAGAGTCTGGAAACCCCTCTGAGGCCATCTGATTAGTTTTCTCTTATAAATAAAAATGGAATCCCACTCCCCATCCAACAAAAGGGAGGGTGGATTCAGGGAGAGATTAATCATAAGCAAAATAAGCTCCATCTTTGGAAGGTATAGCATGAAAGGAGTAACAAAGGGGCCCAGGTGAAGGCAGAGAAGAGAAACAGTAGCAGTTTAAAAAAACTATAGATCATTTAATGTTCAGCATATCTTCTCTCAGCACATTCTCCTTATTTTTAAAGAGATCAGGGAGTCAAAGAGAGGTCTAAGTATAAGAGAAAAAGATACAAGGAAACACAATTAATAATGAGAATTGTGAATAGGAATAGGATTCCCTCAATTGTAAAACAGGGAAGGGCAGAAAAATGAATTAGAAAGTAGAATCCAACAATGTTGTTCACAGGAAACATATTTGGAACATAAAAATTCATATAGTCACAATAAATGGAGAAAAGGCCATGCTATTTCAGATAAACTAAAAAAAAAAAAAGCAAAAGGTAGCAATGATGATTCTCAGATCAGACAAAAATAAAAATAGATATAATTAAAACAGATAAATATGGAAACTATTATACTTAAAGGCACTTTAGGCAATGAATTAATATCAATACTACATATGTGTGTATCTATAAACATATTACATATATAAAATTTTATTTATATATGTATGCATGTATGTATACACACATATATATATGTACATATATACACATATATACTGAATTGCAGGGCATCTAAATATTTAAAGGAGAGGCTAATCAATTTATAAAAAGAAATCAATAGCAAAACTCTAATGGTTAAGGATCTCAACCTATACCTCTCAAACTAGACAAATCTAAACAAACCTTAAAGATGAAAGAAGTCAAGGATATAAACAGAATTTTCAGGGGGAAAAGAGATATGATAGATGTCTGGTAATTACTGGATGGAAAGAGAGATCTCAGTTAGCATGGCATCTTTAAAAAAATTGGCCATGTACCAGGGTATAAAGTGTTCACAAATTCAGAAAAACATAAATATTTAAAATATCCTTTACCAATCATAATGCAATAAAAATCAATTCAATAAAGGCCTTTGAAAGAAGGATTAAAAACTTATCTATAAACTAACAGTCCTAAAGAATGTATAGATAAAAAAACAAATTCTTTAAACCATAGAAAAATTTAATTTAAAAAAATGAAGCATTGTGTCAATACACCAAAACCCTTGGAATGCAACCAAAGCAGTTCTGAAATGTATGTATCTCAATAATGTATATCTCTAATCAATTTTAACATCGACAACAAGAACAACAAAACACAAAGAACATATCAACGAATTGCACATGAGCTAAAAAACGAGATCCATCCCAGCCGTGAAATGACCAGGCTCTAGAGATCTCTGTCCTACCGCAGAGAAATGAACCAGATAGTTGCAGGTGATTATCCTGCATTTGAATGTGAACTTGGTGAGGCACAGGTATGGAAACAATTGCTTTAAGTTTGAGCCTGCTCTCTCCAGGGACTGAGGTTTTACACCGGAGAGAGTACTCCTAATTTTAGATAGCTGCTTTTAGAGACTTCTGTTCATACTATAGCTTCTCAGTTAATAACGTTTAAAAAAAACCTCATTGATGTTGATTACCTCCTGATGAAATCAAGTTGCTATCAACTAGTTATTCTGATAGCAGGAAAGGGAAGGGAATAAGTACAGTGCCATATTAAATACTTAAAGTAGTAGACTTTTATTGTGGTAGATTTTAATTCACATAAGGGAAACCTCAATGCTTAAAGAGACACATGACTATATAGTTTTTCAAAAAAGCAAACTGTGAAATGTAAATTCACGATTTTATAGTAAATCTTTTTAGGTTGCGCTGTGTGCATGGCAATGCCGAACCAACAGCTCCAGTGTTGAAGTCTAGACCTCCAAAGAAGGATGGCAAGTATAATCTCCAAACTAGGGTTGCCCACATATTAAGGCAACCTATGTTTTTACATCAGGACCAGGAAAAAGCAGTCAATGATGCAGGCAAGGACTACAAATGGATTGTTTTTTGCGATGGGGGTGGGGTGTCTCCTCAGGAACTTCTGATTGGTTTTTCAGCTCTGAAGTCATTAGGAGTGAGTTACTAGACATTAGCTAGGGAGGTGCTCCTCCTCTTCACCACAGGGCATAGATATTCCCAACATAACCCCCTGCCAGCATGGAAGATTACAGAAAGGCAGCAAGATGGGAGTATATTCATTACTCACAACATGCAGGGACAGAGGCTAAGTAGTCTGCTTTTAGGGGGATTAGGGTGTTATTATTTTTTTTTCTACCACAGGTCCCAATAGATTTTAACTATCCTAAGTGACACAACTGCTGATATTTCTTCAGATGGATGAGCAGCACCCCACATTGTCTCATTCTTAGAGATAAAAGAACATAATGTTCCATCTGGGGGGTTATGACCAGTACAGTATCAAGATTCTGCCTTGCTCCCCAGGTCTCTCTAAAATGAAACCATTTCATAGCCCATTGAAAATGTGACTTTTTCTTCCAATAAACATTTCTTTTTTTTTTAATTTAAATTTTAATTTTTTTTAATGTTTTACAATCATTTCCTTAAAGTTAAGATTTTATTCCCCCCCCCACCCTTCCCCCAATACCCCCCTCCCTCCCCATGACAGCATACAATTCTGTATAGGTTCTACATATACTTTCCTATTGAGCACATTTTCACTATAGTCATGCTATGTAGTCGAACTAAAATAAATGGAAGAAATCATATAACAAATCAAAACATAATATACAAACATTTCTTAAGTACTTAATTGTGAACCATATGCTATTTCACTCTTCTCCCAAATTTGTAGGCAATAAGAGCTCATCCATATGATTTTTTATAATGATTTTTTAAAAATCATCTTATTTGATTTGATCCCTGTACCAACCCTTTGGGATAAAAAAGTACTCTATCCTCTCTTTACTGATAAGAAAATTGAAGCCCAGTGAGGCCCATTAAGTGATTCATGCTTAGATTTTAGTAAGTTCTCCAGCCCCAATGGTACAATACATTCCCCAACACAATTAGCTTCAGATTCCTGCTAGAGAAAACCACTTAGGGTGAGAGTTGAAGGAAATTCCAAATAAACATAGCAAGAGGACCACTATGAAAGTGTGACTGATAGCATACTTCCAGAAGGAGGAGATAATCTCCAAATTTGGAACCAAATTCCGAAGTGTAGAAGTGACCCTCATTAACAGAGGGTAAGGGTGCCTACTATATGAAGACTTCTATGGCTGAGGTCATCGTCTTGCGAAGCAACCTTATTTGCTGCAGCTTAATTTAGTTTCAGTTCAGACTGGTTC
This sequence comes from Bettongia penicillata ogilbyi, assembly GCA_023548195.1. Lineage (NCBI taxonomy): Eukaryota > Metazoa > Chordata > Mammalia > Diprotodontia > Potoroidae > Bettongia > Bettongia penicillata. The sequence continues at coordinate 650,055 of JAJHZJ010000416.1, read as the reverse complement.
AGAAATGACACAGTCTCATATTACATATATATAATATATACACATATATATCTAGTACTAGTATTTATTTTAATAATAATAATAATGGTCACGATCAATAAGTTTCAATAGTTGTGTCACAATCAGTAAATCTCAATAGATATCCAATATTACCACAATTGATCAGCACTGACAGCGAATTATCTACATCTGGATCACGGCTGGGGAATCCTGGGTCAGCCCTCCAAGTATTGATGGGAAGGTCCCTGACTACTTGTAGTCTGTACCCGCAGGGAAGACTCCCCAAAGATGGCTCTGGACTACCTGCCCTTAATAGTTCCTTTTAACCAAGAAGGCATTTTGCCAATTAAATATGTGATTTGTGGGAAAGTAGCTATTCTCAAAATGTCCTTGAGAGCATTTCCATTTAGGAATGTCTGATTCCAGGAGGGGTGGCCGGCACTCCCTGGTAGCAGACATCACAAACAGTCCTTCAACATCTAGCTAAGAATAACACTAGTTAAGAGTCAAATTGCAGACATGTTGAGCGAGGTCAGAATGTCCTAATGAATTTATGCATCACAGTCATGTAGAACAAGATTGTCATACTCCTTTGAGGCTATATCACCCTGTCCTACAAGAGGGGAGGGGAAGGGAAGAAGCATTTTATTAAGCATCTACTGTTTGCAAGAAAGAAGAAACAAAACAACAAAAGAAAAGGAGAGTAAATGGTATACTTTCATCTGCATTCAGACTTCAAAGTTCTTTTTCTTGATGCGAATAGCATTTTCCATCTTGAGTCTTTTGGAGTTGTCTCATATCCTTGCATTGCTGAGAAGAGCTAAGTCTGTCAAAGTCATTCATTGTGGTTGTTACTGTGTACAATGTTCTCCTGAAGGATTCTTGTTAAAATGCCAGGACCTTCAGAAAAATGACAGTCCAGCCAACCACCTTGACCAAAACTGGAGGATGAAGAGATACAACAGAGCTTCTGCCAGCAGAACAACTTTAGAGAGAGAGAAGGGGGCAGGGGATAGACAGAGCAAAACCCTGGGATTCAAATTTCTGGGCAAAGCCAGAGTTGCTGTCTTTCAGATAGGGTTTCTGAAGTCTAAGATAGGGTCAAAGTTAAACAGTTTCACCCACTCCAGACTCACACCAAAGGCTGGACTTAACTCAGGCTTCCTTCCTTCTACTGGATCACTCCATAGTCAATTCAGAATATTTTATCATTCCCATTTGCTCCTGAGAAGTTTCCTCCAGGTCAGGGCTTGGATTGCACTGGTTGAGCCTCCAGAACAAATTCTAATATCCCCTCCTGACTTGGATACATGCCCTATACTGAGAAGATGGTCAAGAATTTGATCAATCTTTGATGTTACTAACACACACACACCACATATATATATACACATACATATGTGTGTATATATGTATATATCCATATACACACACACACATATATATTTTATATATATATATATGAAAATCCTGTCCCAGATTTATGGAGTGATAGAAATTAGAGCTAGAAGAGACATGACAGAAATTCTTGTCCATTCCAATTGCCCTGCCCTTTTCATTTTACAGAAGAAGAAACTGAGGCACAGAAGGGAAGGGACTTGCTTAAGGTCCCATAGCTAGTAAGTAGTATAGGCAGAATTTGAACCCTATTTCATCTGATTCGAAATCCAGTCTTCTATGCACTGTACCCCACCCACTTCAAACACAGGTCTTCTATGCCTAAATCCAACATACTTTCCACTACCTGATGGATTGTAAATGTATAAATACAGAAATGAACACACAAACCAAGAGTAGAAGGGCTATAGCAGGAACTAGTCATAAAGCATCATGAAAATGGTACACTTAGATCTCATGTCTCAGTGTAAAAAGCTATAAATGTGTGTGTGTAATTTGGTTGGGGGGGATGTTTTACTTTAAGTGCAGAATTTTTTAAAATGGGTAAAAATTTATTGTTTTGTTGACAAAAACACCAGACCTGATGAGAGAGAAATTGTGAAGGGAGTCAAGGGAGCAGGGCATGAGAGAAAGCCCTTGAAGGGAAGGATGTGCCATAGTATATTCTCAGCTAAAGGCAACTTTAACAAAAGAATTTGTGGAAAAGCAGCCATGACAAGGAAAGGATTTGGGGGAGTCTCATGTTTTATTTCCAATATGGCATGGGACTTTTAGGTCATGTCATTTGCGCTCATCAAAGCCTTTGTTTCTCTCGCTTATTAGACAGAGATAAGGATCACCCTGCCCTCTGTCCACCTCGACATGGAGTTGAGTAATTAAAAAGTGGCAGCCTTCAGGCCTCAGAATTCCATACCTCAGAAATATGGAATGAAATGGTCTAAGAACAAAGGGTAGTGTTGAGATATTAGGAGACAACTGTTTTCCAGAGCTAAGGCCCAAAAAGCAAGCTTGTGCTCTGAGCTTGGCATAACAACAATCCTTTGCGCTCACCCTTTGCATGATTTCAGCCACAGTAAAATCCCAGAATTGTTTCATATGATTATTATATTTCTTTGACCAACACCAGGTATCCTCTGAGTGTTGACAAACACCTGCTGCATCTATGTTCCAGACATGAAGCCCTGCTCTGAATAAACTTCTCTCATTGTTGCTGTTACCACCTTATTGTCAGAGCTACAGTTCACTGCGGAGACACTAGTATAAGTATTAAGATTCACCCACACTAAAGCAGGTACCCCCACTAGGGGCAGAGCCCAGCACATGTGTCTAGTTCCCCTCCTTGCTCGCAAGCCATTTCCTTCACTTTGAAATTAAACTTCTATTTGATTCCTGACTCTCATCTCTGACGTATTCTGTTTAGCTCCAACAATCCACAGGTTAGAGTCTGGTTCAGTTCAGTTGACAGTATTTAATAATTAACATAAGAGTTTCTCTTCACCCAGCTCAGATCCTCCACATCAAGGCTATGCAACAGACCCAAGTTCACAGTAGCCATCTTTTCAAGGATGACATTCTATCCCTTTTTAAAATGAACAAATTTCAGAAAATTTTCCATGCTTTCCTTGGAAGTTCAGGATTTTATATTTATGTTACAGTAGCCTTTTTCCAGACTGGGTTCTCAAATCCCCACCCCACTATACTCAGTTTCAGTGCGGGAAGAAGAAAAAATAATTCAGCTTGAGCCTCTATCCAGCGTAGACTGAATTCATAGACCAGGCAAATCTTCAGAAATCAATAATAAGGTGTTCAATACAGTGTTAGGCCTGAAGTCAGGAAGATCCATCTTACTGAATTCAGATCTAGCCTCAGATATTTACTAGCTGTGTTACCCTGAGCAAGTCACTTCATCCTGTTTGCCTCAGTTTCCCTATCTGTAAAATGAACTGGAGAAGGAAATGGCAGCTCACTCCAGTATATTTGCCAACAAAACCCCAAAAGGAGCAAGATATTGTGATGCAGGCCTGCAGAACCTGCAGCCTGCCAAAGGATTTCAGGGGGCTGGAGAAAAATGTAGAGGAAAACATTCTTTGTATGTAGAGGAAATCCAGATTATGTAGGCCTGTTATAATGTAAGATATTATTATTAGCATATGAATATGCAAATTTTCCAGTTTCTTTTACTCGCTGGAAGACACTAGTTCACTGTGAGAATGACATGGGAAGGAAAAGGTGAACAACCAAAATTCCTCTACCTACATTCCCATCATCGTAACAAACCTTTGTCCACTGTCCCCTACATGCCAAAGAATTCAACAAATGTTATCTATTAAGTACTATGTTAGACATTACATTATGGTTGGAAAGAAAAAAATGAAATCATTCCTGAACTTAAAGTGCATCATGTGGGTGAAACTTGATTCATATTGTCTCTGAAGTTGATTGACCTTGTCTCCATTCCTATGAACTGACCCATAAATTGCCTAAGGCTCATTTTATTTTGTAAATACTTAACTCTCCCTTCAGAGATTCCCAGGCTTTCTTAATGAACTTTCTGTTGTTATTCCAAACAAACTAACTTGTCAAAAAGTGAGATGTTCCAATCATACCTGCAGCCTGGCCATTCTAAGAACTGTGCCCCTCTCCCTCTGCCCTTGTGCTATATAACAACCTCATGCCCAGCCACAAGGTGAGGTGGGAAGAGGGCCTGTGTTTTCCAGAACTTGCTGTTTCTTGGTATCTCCATTACAACTCTCTTGCTCTGACTAAAGATCATAATTTTTGCTATATTGGCTGTCTTCTCTTTAATTCATGTTGACAATATAAAGGATATTGCAGAGTAGGAATGAAGGGGTAAAGGAGAGATCAGGCATGCTATTCTAGGAATAATTGAGGAGGAAAGGAGTCCTAATGTTAAGGTCTTGGGGTGCTAGTGTTAAGGTTGGTTTGGGAACCATAATGTTGAGGTTTCAGGTGTTTGGGACCCCAAAATGCCGACACGCTGGGTCCTGCCTAAATGAATTCAACCCAAGCCTTATTTCAGCTAGAGTAAAACAAAAATTCACCATATTGGGTTGACTCTTTAAGAAACTTCACCATCTGTGACCCTTGTATTGACAAGCAGGCCAGAAAGAATCTGAGCTAGACTGAATCTGAGCACTTTCATGGAGACAAGAAAGATTTTATAAATAGAAAGACTGTGGGAGGGACCTGGAGGTGGTCTAGTAGTCTGGGGTGATGGCTTTTGAGGGGGAGTCCTAGGAACATCTTAATAAGACTGGGGTGCCTGATCAAGGGGGGGAAACAGCTAGAGGCAATTGGTAAATGACAGTGGAGGGCTTGGGTGGGGAGCAAGTAGGGCAATCCAGAGGTAACAGATAATAGAAGGCCAGGCTAGGTTAAGGGTGACAGATTTGAGTATGAATAGCCCGATTGAGTGGGAAGATTCAAGGACAGTTCAATGAGGCTCCCAGAGTCTATACCCCATCACTGGGACCCTGAAATTCATGAGCATGTGATGCAGGTCCTGCTTTGAACGAGTTTGACTCAAGCCTTCTTTCAGCTAAATATAAGGTTTATTAGAACACAGGTTGGGTGGGTGAGATTTTAAGAATCTGCTCTATTATGACATTTGTATTGACAAGAGGGCCAGACTGAATTTGAATGTATTTGTGACTGCAAACAGACCAAACTCTTAAGGAATCTGAGCATTTGTGGCACTTGTATTGACAAGTGGGACAGACTGAATCTGAGTCATTGGCCAGACTCTTAAGGAAACAGCCATTTTAATGGAGGCAAGATGGACCTTAACATACAGAAGGTCAGAGAAGATCTGGATGTGATCTACGAGTGGCCCAGTAGTCTGGGGTGACTGTGAGAAGGGGTCTCAAAGGAATTAAAGGTGGGAAGTGAGTGGGGCAATTGGGACATAGGAGACAATAAAGATCTGGGCTAGGCTAGAGGTTTGTGTTCGTCCTTCGTTGCTGAAGAAGACCATGACATCAGAGAAATGATGACATGACTTGCACTTGACTTTGTTTTGAGTGAAGGAGAGCTATGCAGGTCACCAGTCTCACGTCTCCTCCAGAGCCATCTGAATCCAGTGATCTGATATTCCTCAGGATGACTGGAGATGGCCCAGGATGCACTGGTAGACCTTGGGCCCTTCAGGCCAAGGTCTTTGCAGGTACTCACTTAGGGTGAGGCAACTTAGACATTTGGTTAGAGGTAACAGAGAATTGGAGGTTTGGGCATGGGGCTACAATGAAAGGCCAGTTGACTAGGATGGATCCATGCTTCAGGTGAATACTGGAGACATGACCATGTGGGATAGTTTGGTGGGGAGGGTTCCCATCACCAATATCTGTGGGGAAGAGGTAGTACCTGAGCTGAGCTTTGAAGGAAATTAAAGGAATCTGAAAAGTAGAGATGACTTGGTAACAAGTATTTAGCTGCAGTACTGATAAGACTCTCCAGAAAACAAAATTAATGCAAGATATACTTTTAAGTTTAACTACATTATTAATGTGGAAAACAGAGGAAGAAGTTTCCACAGGGTCAAAACTCTCCATGGTGATGGTTAATCAGAGTTGTGACCTTGCAGGGTCATGCAAAGAAAGTCAGAAACTCGTAAGAGCGAGCAGGGGTTAAGTGTTCAAAAAGATCATTAACCCCTGATAACATTTAATATCATTTTTGGACTTTAATAAGGGCCAGAACTTAAATTAATCAATCAGAAGAAGGATCTGGACCTAATAGTCTCTTTGTTCTTTGAAGTAAACTCAGAGAATATCTCTTCTTAGGTTAACAAGGCCAGATTGGGCTAACTTAGCATACATTATGAGACCCTTAACCCAAGACACTATCTTGAATAATGGAACTTTTTCCATACCTTAATATTTTGTGGACATATACTAAGTTATGACGTTAATGGTAAAGAAAAAATAGATATACTGGGTTGTAATTTCAATTGAAACTTTATCAACTCTCTTATTGTATTTACAACCTATTTAATTAAGAAGATTCCTTTCTTATAGTATAGTTAAACATGTATAGAGACCATCAATCTGAGGGACACAGACATCCTTGGATTGTCCTAAAACAGATTTAAGCCTGGTCGTTCTTATATTAGTCAGAGGTTTCCTTCTGGCTCCATGGCCATGTAAGTGATAGCTTTAACAGAATAAATAATAATGAATTTAGTATGGTGAGAAAGGGTTCTCTTCTTTTCCCACTCAGCCACTCTTACATATGTCTGTTAACTCACGGTGTTTCTGCTTCTTCTGTCTGTGTTTATTTTTACTTTTACTTGATCTATAATTCAATGAGTATCAAAGATGGAATAGACTTTATGAGCTTGAAAAATAATCAGAAAATTCATAAAAAAGTTCCCTCAGCAAGAGAACAGGCCATAGAAATAGCTGAGTCCAAGGCAGAGCCAGTCTGCTAACCTTGAAGACTGATGCTATCTGCTGTCAGAGAAAAAACTCATAAATAGAAGTGTGTATACTGTGGCTTCACACATACACACACACACACACACACATTCACACTGTCAGCTTCATGTGAGGCATTGGATTTACTGATAGCGATTTAGAATAATTATGCTATAACATTCATAAGAAGTAGTGTGATTTAAAACACTGAATTGTAGAGGGCTGAAAATGTCTAAATTTGGATGACTGTCGCAGTCCCTGCCGCCACTTGAGTTACTTACCATTGTGTTCAGTGTGCTCAACCGCTGATAAACACGACTCATCAGAGATTCCTGGGGAATGATTTCCTCTATGTGCCTTATCTTTCTTCAGTATTTCCCTAAGCCCCTCAATATTCCACAATTTATCTACAGCTTCATTTTCAAAGAGTGTTTTCAGCCTCGTTCCATAGCTGGTGCCTGGAAATTAGAATGCAATGAATAGCCTACTATCTCTCCTCAATAATTTACATTCTGAGAAAAACTGAAAATGTCCTTTTTTTGCAAGTGTGTGTCAAAAAATTGTTCTTCAGTCATTTTCAGTCCTGACTCTTTGTGACGCCTTTTGGGGTTTTCTTGGCAAAGACACTGGAGTGGTTTGCTGTTTTCTCCTCCTATGTCAAAGAATAAGACAGTTTAAATAAAAATTATTTTAGATTGGAACTCTGTTCTGGCACATTTTGCATGAAAAAAAGCATTTCAGCAATGATATTCATTTTCATTATAGAAAATACTAAAAATAATTTTTATTGCATCTCACACTAAAGTTTAAATGGTTGTTTTTAAATATTACTTGTTGTATTGGCAATATAAGTCAACCAGAGGATGGAATATTGATGCTATCTTTATATTTCATAACACTCTCATTTTTGAAACCTCAAATATAGTAACTATCTTTAAAAAATTAAAAGAGTAATCATTTCATATTAAACCTACAAAATACATCAAAACAACCCTTTAAGAAAAGGAAATCAAGTAGAACTTACATTTCCATTGTTGATGTAAATTTAGACAGTATTTGGATATAAAATTTTTCACCTTGGTTTTTTCCATTATTATTTATGACTACTTAAACACACATAAACACAAAAATATTAAATATTCAAGTCTGTACACAAACCATCCAGCTTTCAGAATAAAATTACTTAACAGAAAATACTATCCTATACAACATGAGTTAGTTCACCTGCATTTTGATGACAGCTATCGATCTACCCTTTCATTAAGAGCTCTTGTAAGTTTAAAACACTGAGAGTTATGATATTAATAATCATAACAGTTTTCTTTTTCCCTCTTATTTTTTTCATTTATGGAATAAAAGAATCTTTTCTATAACATAGTATAATAAAAAAGATGATTGCACATGAAACTGCAAATCTATTGTGCGGATGTACAACTTGTCATTCCTTTTAAAGATGTAACAGAGTTATCATGTAAATTTCTTTTTATTTCTTCCTTTTTCCTCCCACCCTAGAAATGGCTACCATTAAGACACAAATGGGCATATATATGTAAAATTATTCTATACATACTTCTATTTATCATTTCTTTCTCTGGGTCTTTCTTCATATTCCTTTATAGTTAATTGGAGTATTTATAATAATCGAAATTACTTATTTACTCAGTCATTCTTAAAATAATATTGCTCTTATTGTATCCATTGTCTCTTGGTTCTGCTCATTTCACTCTGTTATTTCATGTTTTTCTAAGATTATTGAGCTCATCACTTCTTATAGCAGAGTAGTATTTCATCACAATCATATATCACAACTTATTTAGCCATTCTCCAAATGATGGGCATCCCTGAAATTTTCATTGCTTTGCCACCACAAAAAAAGAGCTGCTGTAAATATTTTAGAACATATAGGTTCTTTTCCTTTTTGTTTAATCATATTTGGAAATAGATCTATGACTATGAGAGATTTCAAAAATAATTTTGAAGCAATAGTCACTTATTTTGCGAATTATTAAGAATTTAGGCAAAGCACCAAGAATTTTTGAGCAGACAATGCGGGTCATATTAAAAATGTTAAGCATCATCAAAAGTAGTTAGCTGCTTAGAACATAAAGCACACTTCTAATGTGAATGTTTAAATATATTAAAAATTGTATTTTAGTGAAATAATTTTTTACCATTCATAAATAAAATATTTTTAAAACTTTATTTTACTTTTATCTTCCTTCTAATGTTTATTTTTGTGTATGTTTCATAATGTAACATATTAGTACAGTAGTACATGCATATAATTTAGAAATAAATAAATCTTTTTACTGATTGGGTTGCAGTGTTAAAATAGAGAACACTGGTCTAGGGCACTGAGAATTTAAGTGACTTGTCTGTGATCACACTGATAGCATGTGTTGGGGCTGACGTGCTCTAAGCCAAGCTGCCTCTCATTACACTGAGCTGAAACCTGCCTTCTTAGAGCTTATATTTGTCAACCTGAAAGTTTGATTAAAACAGGCAAACAGGTTAAATTCATATCGTTTATTCCCTTTAAGCTAGCAGTTACGTGATCATGGAGCCTGAAACTTCTGACTAACTGGTACAAGAATGACTAGGCTTAAATACACATTACCATGAAAAAGGAATTTTCTATCTTTGAATGCCTACATAAATAAAATAGAGAAAGAGGAGATCAATGACTTGGGTATGCAGCTGAAAAAGCTAGAAAAAGAACAAATTGAAAATCCCCAAGAAAATACCAAATTAGAAATACTGAAAACCAAAGGAGAGATTAATAAAATTGAAATTAGGAAAACTATTGAATTAATAAATAAAACCAATAGTTGTTTTTATGAAAAACCTAATAAAATTGATAAACCTTTGGTCAATTTGATTAAAAAAAGAAAGAAGAAAATCATATTACTAATATTAAAAATGAAAGGGGTGAACTCACCTCCAATGAGGAGGAAATTAAAACAATAATTAGAAATTATTTTGCCCAACTTTATGCCCACAAATTCGATAATCTAAATGAGATGGATGAATATTTTAAAAAATACAAATTGCCCAGATTAACAGAAGAGGAAATTGAATACTTAAACAACCCCATCTCAGAAAAAGAAATTGAACAAGTCATCAATGAACTCCCTAGGAAAAAATCTCCAGGACCAGATGGATTCACAAGTGAATTCTATCAAACCTTTAAAGAACAGTTAATTCCAATACTATATAGACTATTTGGGAAAATTGGGGAAGAAGGAGTACTCCCAAATTCTTTCTATGATACAAATATGGTTTTGATACCCAAGCCAGGAAGAGACAAAACAGAAAAAGAAAATTATAGACCAATTTCTCTAATGAATATAGATGCAAAAATTTTCAACAAGATTTTAGCAAAACGAATACAGCATCTTATCAAGAGAATAGTACATTATGATCAGGTAGGTTTCATACCAGGAATGCAGGGCTGGTTCAATATTAGGAAAACTATTAGCATTATTAATCATATCAACAACAAAACCAACAAAAACCACATGATTATCTCAATTGATGCAGAAAAAGCTTTTGACAAAATACAACACCCATTCCTATTAAAAACACTGGAGAACATAGGAATAAAGGGAACTTTCCATAAAATAATAAGCAGTATCTACCTAAAACCTTCAGCAAGCATTATATGCAATGGGGATAAGCTAGAGGCATTTCCAATAAGGTCAGGGGTAAAACAAGGATGCCCATTATCACCATTATTATTCAATATGGTACTAGAAATGTTAGCGGTAGCAATTAGACAAGATAAAGAAATTGAAGGAATAAAAATAGCCAAAGAAGAAACTAAGTTATCACTCTTTGCAGATGATATGATGATATATTTAGAGAATCCCAGAGATTCAAGTAAAAAATTACTTGAAATAATAAACAACTTTGGCAAAGTTGCAGGTTACAAAATAAACCCACACAAATCTTCTGCATTCCTATATATTAGCAACAAAGTCCAACAGCAAGAGATAGAAAGAGAAATCCCATTTAAAGCTAGAGTAGACACTATAAAATACTTAGGAGTTTACCGGCCAAAACAAACCCAGGGATTATATGAACACAATTACAAGACACTTTTTGCACAAATAAAGTCAGATTTAAGTAAGTGGAAAAACATCAGTTGTTCATGGGTAGGCCGAGCTAATATAATAAAAATGACAATTCTACCTAAATTAATCTACTTATTTAGTGCCATCAAAATTCATCTGGAAAAACAAAAGGTCCAGAATATCAAAGGGACTAATGAAAAGAAATGCTTGGGAAGGTGGCCTAGCACTACCAGACCTCAAATTGTATTATAAAGCAGCAATTATCAAAACCACTTGGTATTGGCTAAGAAACAGAGGGGTAGACAAATGGAATAGACTTGGCACTCAAGACACAGTAGGCAAGGAATATAGCAACCTCCTGTTTGATAAACCCAAAGATCCCAGCTTCTGGGATAAGAACTCATTGTTCGACAAAAATTGCTGGGAAAACTGGTTAACTGTGTGGCGGAAATTAGGCATAGACCCATGCCTGACACCATACACAAGAATAAAGTCCAAATGGGTACATGAGTTAGGTATAAAGATTGATACCATGAATAAACTGGAGAAGCAAGGTATAGTGTATTTATCAGATTTATGGAGAGGGGAAGAATTTTTTTCTAAAGAAACAATAGAAAGCATTATGAAATGCAAGATGGATAATTTTGATTACTTTAAACTGAAAATTTTTTGCACAACCAAACCCAATGCAACCAAAATTTGGAGGGATGTAGTAAATTGGGGAAAAATTTTTACAGCTAAGCTCGGGGATAAAGGCCTCATTTCTAGAATATATAGAGAACTGACTCAAATATATAACCATACAAGTCATTCCCCAATTGATAAATGGTCAAAGGATATGAACAAGCAATTTTCAGGGGAAGAAATCAAAGATATCTATAATCATATGAAAAAGTGCTCTAAATCACTATTGATTAGAGAGATGCAAATCAAAACAACTCTGAGGTACCACATCACACCTGTAAGATTGGCAAACATGACAGAACAAGAAAATGATAAATCCTGGAGAGGATGTGGGAGAGTTGGAACACTAATTCATTGTTGGTGGAGCTGTGAGATCATCCAACCCTTCTGGAGAACGGTTTGGAACTATGCCCAAAGGGCTACAAAAATATGCATACTCTTTGACCCAGAAATATCACTACTAGGACTGTATCCCCAAGAGATTATAAAAATGGGAAAGGGTCCCACATGTACAAAAATATTTATAGCAGCACTCTTTGTGGTAGCCAAAAACTGGAAGTCAAGGGGATGCCCATCAATTGGGGAATGGCTGAATAAATTATGGTATATGAATGTAATGGAGTACTATTGTGCCATAAGAAATGATGAACAAGAAGACTTCAGGGAGGCCTGGAAGGACTTATATGATCTGATGCTGAGCGAAAGGAGCAGAACCAGGAGAACTTTGTGCACAGCAACGACCACAGTGTACGAGAGTTTTTTCTGGTAGACTTGGAACTTTGTAATAACACAAGAACTTACTGAGAAAAAAAAAAAAATCCTAATGTCGGTCTTCTAAGGCAAAATGCCTTCCACACTGAGAGAAAGAAATATGGAAGTCATTTGCAGAATGTAGCAGATCATGTTTGTGTGTGGGTGGGTTTCAGTGTATTATGTTTTGATTTGTTATATGATTTCTTCCATTTATTTTAGTTCGACTACGTAGCATGACTATAGTGAAAATGTGCTCAATGGGAAAGTATATATAGAACCTAAACAGAATTGTATGCTGTCATGGGGAGGGAGGGGGTTATTGGGGGAAGGGTGGAGGGATAAAATCTTAACTTTAAGGAAATGATTGTAAAACATTTAAAAAAAAGAAAAAAAGAAAAAGGAATTTTCTTAGTTGAATAAGTTGTAAATACAGTGAGACAAGAAAATTAACAAAGTAGTGTCAGTTGGAATTTATGATCCCAGGATATCTGAGTTTCCTCTACATAGCATATGTCTCTGTGAAATAAGATTTAAAAATTCCACCACTCTGGTTGCAGGCATCCTGTTATAAACAGGTCTTTGAAGTTGCTGACACAGAAAAGGGCATTTTTAGAGCAAAGCAAAGCAGTCAGATAGATTAGTTTAGGCTTTGGCCCTTATTAAAGTCCAAAAGTGATATTAAATGTTATCATTTCTTCCTTTTAGTCAAAGGTAAGCTGAAGGCTTTGCCTGTAGACCAAGGAAAGTATGGAAAAACTTCTCTTTTCCTCAGGGGGAAGTTCCAAAATTCCTTATCTAGGTGAGTTCAGGTTTTCCCCAACCACTTAGGGGCCACCAGAGATAAGGTTGATTTCTTTGTCAGATGGCATCTGGAGTAAGTGGGGAGATGGGAGAAAGAGTTGCTCTTTCCCTTTGGCTAGACATCCCCAGAGATGGGCAGCCACTGCAGAGCAATTGCAAATAAGCAAAAGAAGCAGGCTGCAAGGGGGTCAAGGTAGGGAGCATAAAGCTACCAACAATCTAGGTAACCATTCCTGGGTATGCAAGGGGCTCAGGGAGGGAGGGAGGGAGCTGTTCTTTGTGCAGGTCTGGTCCAGACTCTCAGGAAAGGTGTCCACGTCTGATGTTGTCGTTTTTAGGCCCCTTCGAGATTGGAGGGCAAGGTGTCCTATGGGCTCAGATGTCCACTCAGGAGCAGGGGCAATAGATGTGACAAATGGATCCGAGTCCATATAGACAGACCTGACAGGGGCCCCTAGAAAACATAGGATTTGGTAATTGAGAGGAAATAGCACAACATAACTCACATGGCTAAAGGAATGTAAAAATGGTTCTGTTTTCTAGTCATGCAGGACCAAGCTCAAATATTATAATAAATGGTTCAGTTTTCTAGCTACATAGAGCTAGGTTCAAACAATCCAATAAAGTTTTTCTCACAGTTCACAAAATTGCATTTTTACATGAAAGCAGGCACAGATTAAACTTAGATGGCTCACAACAGACTGGTTTTGAGAAGGGGGATTTACATGTCACTAAAATAAACAAGAAAACTTAAACACAAACCATACAAATTTGTTATTACCAATGTTAACTAACATTAAGTTCCTTGTGTTCCAGTTACATATTCCCAATGTCCATTTAAGCATCATTTTTTGAATCCCAGATGTCTCATGTAGTTATCTGATTCTTAGATATCCTTTCTCTGACAATGGGTTTTTATTCTTGAACAGTTCAAAAAGGGAGTTCTGCTTCTCTGGTTAATATCTAGAAATTCCCAGATAAATCTGACAGTATATATTAGTACAATCACTTAAATTTGGTTCTCCATTTTTGAAACTTCAGAGAATTTCAGTTCATATATCAATCTGCTGTTTCTGTCCTTACCTAAATCCTGTACCTAGTATAAGAATCTTTTAAAACGTGAGGGTTCAACCATAAAATGAGTTTATCTGCCTTTAAAAATTATCAGACAAAAGGCCTCATTTCTAAAATATATAGAGAACTGAGTCAAATGTACATGAATACAAGTAATTCCCCAGTTAATAAATGGTCAAAGGATATGAGCAGGGAGTTTTCGGAGGAAGAAGCTAAAGCTATCTATATTTATCTGCATATGTGTCATATACTTCGACCAGACTATAGACTCCATGAGGGTAGAACTGTGTTGTATCCAGTATTTCCATCTTCTCCAATACCTACCATTGTCTGGAATGCAATAAGCCTTTAATTAATACCTACAGAAAGCAAAAACAAGACAGTATTTTACAAGATGACCTCAGTGGTATAAGGAAAAGCAACAAAACTTCAGAGCTCTGATCAATGTGGTAACCAAGTGTGACTTCAGAAAACTGATGCAAAGCATGACTGTGGGTGAGGAATGCAATTATATATATTTTAGATGTGACCAGTGTATTGATACTTTGCTTAACTATATTTGTTACAAGGGATTGTATAATTGGAGGGGAGAGAAGTTGCTGCATAGAAGTGAGATCTTTTTTTTAAAATAATGAATTTAAGAAAAAAATATAAAGAAATTTAAAGAAAATTTAACAATCATTTAAGAAGGAATTGAATTTAACCAAATACCTTGATTCAGAAATACTTCAACCATACTAAGATGGACCATCTTCTCATCAGTGTGAAGTTTCTATCCACCCATGTAGATTCCATCTCATACCCTTTTTTATCCTCTATGATTCTTATCCAGTCCTTCCCTAAATCCTTCATGGAGGACTTTCCTGATCTAATAAAGGCCTATCTTCATCTTTTAATATTTTATGGTTACTAGTACCTCACTCAAACTGCCCATTGATTCAGCTTTCACTTCTGCTCCATGATTAGCCTACCTCCTCCTTGTTTTTAATGATGTTTTTTCCTTGGATTTTTTATGATTTCATTGTTGGAGGGAGTTTCCAGGGAAAGACTCCTTCTTTGTTTTTTTTTTTAAAAATAGTATTTTATTTTTTCCAATCACATATAAAGACAATTTCAACATTCTTTTTTTTTTTACATAAAACTTTGAGCTGCCAATTTTCTCTGTTCCCCCTCCTTAGGATGGCAAACAATTGACATGTGCAAACATATAAAACATGTTTCTATATTGGCACTCTCTCTTTGAATGCAGAAAAAATCCTAGTCTGCAAGTTATAGTCTTAGAGAGTTGCCTAAAGCATCAAGGGGCTAAGTGACTTGCCAGGAGTCACATAGTCAGTGTATATTATCCAAGGCAGGACTTGAATTAAGTTTGGTCTTCCCAACTGAAGGCCAGCTTTGTATCCACTACAACAGTGGTGTCATACTCAGAAATGGGGAAGGGCACTAATCTGTACATAAGAATCCCCATGGACCACATATGAACTTAGTTTTAAAATATAACATCAAGGGGCAGCTAAGTGGCACAGTAGATAAAGCACTGGGCTTGGAGACAGAAAGACCCAAGTTCGAATGTGACTTACTAGCTGCATGACCCTTGGCAAGTTGCTTAACCCTAACTGCCTCCAAAAAAAATAAACAAAATATAATATCTATGTCTTACTGTGTTGTTGGGTTTTTTTTTACCTGTTTTGTTAAATATTTCCAAGTTATGTTTTAGTGTGCTTCAAGTCTCACTCAGGAGTGTTGTTAGCTATACGGAAACCTATGCACCCTGCACTATGCCACATGTCTTCTTATTTCATATCCAGGAAGTCAGTCACATCAATCAAATAATAAAAAATGAATTAAGCAGTAAGTGCCCATTATGAACAAAACAATGATATTTTTAAAAGTCTGATATAACATAATTATGTAACAGCAGGTTATCTATCTCCCAAAAACAGATTGCAAGAATTTTGTATGTGTATCCCCCAACAAAACCTAAAACTTCACATGTCCAGATGGAACTCATCCTTTTCCCAAAACTTCAATCTCTTCCACTTTCCTGTTCTAGTTGAAGACACTGTCACCATTTCAAGGTTAGAACCTCTAACTCATCTCTGACCTTCCCTCTCCGTTGAGATCCCAATACCCACATCAATTTTTAGCTCCTATGAATTCTCGCTCCACTATCTGTCTCATCCAGGTCCACTACAACAAGCAGGATGTTGCAAGACTAGTGTGATAATCTTTCTTCCCTATAATTGATTATAGGGAATCATTGATCCTAGTCCTAGTTCTGGATCTATTCAATTCAACACATGTTTTTTTAAGTTCTTACTGTGTGTAAGACACTATGCCTGGTGCTGGGGATATGAAAGGAAACAATCCCTGCCCAGGTAGAGCTTATGATACAATAAAATACAGAAATGAATAAAAAGCCTGAGAAACAGAGTTTGGGGATAATTAATAATTAATTTATTACTTAGGATAGCTATAATCAATAAATTGATGGTCAGTGGTTTCTCTAGATAATCAAAGACAAAGCCATGGAGATCTTTGAATGCTTAAATACCTTTGGAAAAGGAGATGCCCCTGACAGGTGAAAATCAACCCTGATTGGTGAACAGTTCAAGAGGGGTGGGGCTATTAATAAGGAGGTGGGCTAAAAGTCTTTCCCTGTTCCTGCTGAGAATGTGGTGACTTGATCACAAGACTCAGCCACCTACAGCATCTAGACAAAGGAATCAATCTTTACCCAGACTACTCTGGTTGATTTTCTCCTTGATGAGCCGAGTTCCCCTAGACTGCTATGAAAGGATGCAAGGGTATGGGCTCAATGCTTTGGGACTATAATACACCTAGATTAGACCCTGTAAATCCCTCTAAGCAAAAGTAAGGTCCCCTAATTGAGTGGGGTCCACCCAAGACCATGGAGCATGTACCCCAAGGATTGGGCCAATCTCATCTATCAGTCTTGTCCTTCAAAGACTGGCTGAATGACCTACAAGGGCTGATTCCTGAATGAGGAAATAAAAAGGAAAAACCTTAATCTTAATTTAATAATTGGTTATTAAAATAATAGAACAATAATCACAACTTTCAATACAAAGAAATGAGTAAAAGGAACAAAGGAAAGATCAAATTATTCTAGGAAAAACTGAGAAGACAGAAGGTACTAACAATTGAGAGGATCAAGGATAGTGTCTCACAGAGGATGATGGACCAAGCTCTACCCAAAAGGTAAAGGATTCTGAAAGGTGAAAATGAGGGGGGACTGTACTTTAGGCATGGGAAAAACCTGTGTCAAGTTATCGAAGCAGGGGATAAAATGTCAAGGCCAACAATTAACATACAGTACCATTTAACTAGAAACTAGAATGGGCCCAGAGGAATGATATGAAACAAGTCTGGAAAGGAAGTTTAGAGAAAGATTGTAGAGGCTCATAAACATGCTATTGTGGAATGTGTAGTTGATCTTAGACCATTATGGAGTCAGTGAAAATTTCCAATCAAGGAGTGATACGGACAGACTTATGTCTCGGGAAGAATATTTTTGTAGCTTTGTGAAGGGTAGATTAAAGAGGAGGAAAATAATGACACAATTAAGAGATTTTAATTAGTTGAGGCATAAGGTAATATGAATCTGAGCTAGGTTGATAGCCTTGTCAGTGGAGAGGAAGAAGCAGTTGAGAGAGATATTATGGAATTAGAATGTGGGTGGGGTGGACAATGTGTGTAGGGTGGATCAGCCAGATGGAAAGGGACTAAAGAATATATTGGTAGTGAGGAAGAAGAGGCAACAAGTGTAGACAATTTTGTTTACAAATTGAACGATGAAAGGGAGGATATATGCGCATCTGTGTGTGTGTGTGTGTGTGTGTGTGTGAGAGAGAGAGAGAGAGAGAGAGAGAGAGAGAGAGAGAGAGAGAGAGAGAGAGAGAGAGAGGTCATCTGCTGAGAGGGTAAGTGGAAGATTTGGAAGAGTCAACTGAAGGAGTGTGATGATAATTAAATGATGTGAGAATTGCAAATAATCTCTCTAAGGGTTAAATTGAGGCATTGAAAGTCACAGTGAGGACAAAGAATAGGTTTGAGAAGAGCTAGGGAGATGGAGAGAGATAAGGTCAGGTGAACTTGATCATAAAGGGGAATTTTAGTAGCCAAGATCAGGGAAGCAGAACAATTTTAAATGATGAAAAGATCTAAGGTGTGACCAGTCCTGCAGTTAGCTGAAACAAAGCAAGTCAAATCCCTCTTCCATGACAGCTTGTTGAATATATGAAGACAGCTATCATGTCCTTCAAAGTCTTCTTCAAGAAGACTTTAAATATCCTCAATTCTTTCAACAGCAAAAAAAGGTACTTAACAAATGTTTAATGAATTAAAAAGTTAAAAAAAATCTGACAAGTATTTTGGCAGCAACATTACACTGTTGAATCCAATTAATTTGCAGTCAACTAAAATCCTTAAGTCTTTTTCACATGAACTTGTGTTATTAATATTGATATATAGATATAGATACATATTGAGCAGGATAGAACTGAAGACAGAACCCTGCAGAGATTTTAGCAACCTAGCAAATGGTGAGCTGGCTGGCACACTGGTGCTGAGGTTAGCAGATGCTCCCATGGACAGTTCCACTCCAGAAGGGCAGAAACCATTTGCAAAGTATATGATGGAACACTCAGGCAGAAGGTTCTGATGATAACGGTGAGACTAGTCCACTACCACTATTCATCCACAGAAGGGTTATATAGGATGTTCAAGGAAGATTGGTACCTCTGCTATGAAGACTTTGCTGAGCCCTTTTCAAGTCTGCTTATCCTCCTTTGGGATCTGCCTAGCACTCAACCCTCACCTGTGGCTCCAAGAAGCTGTTAGTTTGTATTAGCTAAGTTAACCCTGCAGTGGTCACTCCTGTAGCAGTTAGAGGGATGTCTACTCCAAGCACGTGAAGACTTCCTCCAGGCAGAATGGGCAGATGAGAACAATATGTTCTGATGGCCATGAAGGTGACAATGTACATGAAGGTGAGGAAGGCACTTTTGAGCACTTAGAGCTTGGTCAGACATTGAAGATGCCAAGGTCACCCACCGCATCCTGGTCCATTGCCAGTCATCTTGATTTTTGTCGCACCGCTAAGGAAGAGAGAGTGAGGCTGAGATTTTGTGCAGCTCGATCTCATATAAATACAATTGACATGCAAGTCAAGATGTCTCCTGGTGACATCACTGGTCCTCTTCAAAAATAAAGGACAAACATCAACACAGGACAGTTCTGAGCAGGTCAAGTGGGACAAGGACAGAACAGGTGTTACCACATTAAGGAAGCGGAGCTCTGAGCTCTGGAGGTGGGAAGACAGGACGGCAGGTGTGGGCAGTTTCCCTGAGAGCTGCATCAGTCTCCCTCCCTGCAGCCAGCACATAAAACCTCTAAGTCAAGCTCTTGGTTGCCATCTACAAAGTTTGGCTTATCACATGCCTGTTGTAGACACAGACTAGCTGAGTTAGACATCATTTCAGGGAAAATCTGTGATCTTTCTTTTCTTCCACTTCCTAAAGTCTGCATCTCCTGCCTTCCTTTTTTCTTAATCTCTGGTGGTTTCCTTCTACTCCACGAGGCAGGTATCAGCTGTTAGTCGCTGCTTCCCTTGAAGAAAATCAAATTGATTTCCTTCTGTGATTCTATTTGGTGTCACCACTGACATTTTTGTAACAGCCTAAGTCATGTTTTAATGTCTCCAAGTCAAGTTTAGAAGTTCAGCTTGCCTGTAAATTACTCATGGCCTCTAAGTTAAGTGTAGAAGTTCAGTTTTTCTGTGAGATTAGTGATCTATTCTCATGTCAAGGAAATCTGTTATTTCTATCCCACTAGTTGTACTTGAAGGAAGTCTCCTTTGTTTTCTATGAATCACAACTAATCTTGCAAGTAGACATAACCACATCATAGAAGGAGGGGTAGTTATTAGCCCCACCCCCATGCCCCATCTCCAGTCATTCATATTGTTACCCCCATCTATGATGCTACCTTTTACTATGGAAGCTCTTCCTTTTGTCTACAAAAATTACCTGTAAGCCCCACCTTGGGGTCTTAGCTATGGCTGAGGAGGCGGAGACCCTATTTGTTGGTAAATTTGTGCTTTGCTAATAAATCAATCATATTAGAACTTTGTTTCTTGGGTTACCTTAGTTTCAACAAGAACACTTCCAAGTACGTTTCTCTGAAGACAGGGCTCAGGAGCGAGGCCAGCTGATGCCATCCAGACAAGTAATACTAAACTAGCTTTGATAACACGGGATTACTATCATTTACTTTCCTATATTCCTGAAACAGTCAAGCCATAAAGCCACACCAACAAAGGTACCTACGAACATCCACAGCACACCAAAGAGGCAAAATAAATGATGATAAATCCAAGGCAAAGATGGAGGCATTGCCAACCTTGTGCTTCCTGTCCTCTAACAAACTTTCTCCCAAGATCATTCCTCAAATTCCTCCTATACCAAATAACTCATATCCTTATCAACTCTTCTTTCACCAAATAATAACTATCCTACTGATTCATAACATTTTGCTTTTCTAGACACTCTTCTAAAGGTAATTAGGTTTATAGTGGAGAGAGCTCTGGGCCTGGAATCAGGAAGACTTGAGTTCAAATGTGACCTCAGGCAAAAATCGTTTGACTTGTGGTTTCCTCAACTGTAAAATGGGCATACTAAAGCACCCCCACTTGGGGCGGCTGTGAGAATCAAATGAGAAAATAATGGAAGAGCAATCACATTTCCGGGCACGTATCAAATGCCTTTTCTTCCCTTCTACTTCTCAGACTTTCAAAACATCCCAATAGAACTACAATCCCCAGCCCCCTCTTACCTTTTGTTTGCTGCTGCAGCATCTTAAGAGCGTGGCTCTACCCATGCATCTCTCCCCTTTCAGCACCCAGATATCCCAGTCTCCTAATACAAGGTCAAGTGTTTTCATTCCTTTCTTTATCCTATGCTCTAAAAGGTGGTATTGTTTCCTTTTGATTGATATGTCCTTGGGCAATTGGCAAAATTGCATTCTTGGTTGACCCGGTGGTTAGGTACCACCCACTCTTGGAGAAGGCACTGACTGCTACATCCTCCACATTTGACACTGCTCCTGGCAAAACATTGTACCCAGATGGCTTTTCCTGAACTCGCTTTCTGAGCTGCTGCTGCTACAAGTCATACAGTGTTTCATTTCTAGGAGCTAAAGAAATCATCTTAGCCTCAGATATCAAAATGATGAAAATAACTCACCCAACACAAGTAAAGGATATGTGTGTCTGTTATAAATTATATCTGTATACTCACGTAAAGGCTTGATTAACTAGTAAATATATAATTGTCAAACACAGGGAAAGGATATGTCATCATCATCACAGTTAACATTTATATAGCACTTACTATACGCCAGGTGTTTTACAATTATTAACTTATTTGAATCTCACAACCATCCTGGGAGGTAGGTGCTATTATTATCCCTATTTTGCAATTGAAGAAACTGAGTCAAATGGAGGTTAAGTTACTGCTTAATGTACACAGGTAGTAAGTGTCTGGGGAGTAGAGATTCCCTGTCTTGCTTTAGTGTTAGGGGCCATGAGAGAGGGTGAAAAAAGTGCTAGAGAAAGTACTGCAGGGAAAGAGTCAGGTTTCTCTGAGCACCAGAAAAAGAATTGGCCAAGATGAAAAGGTCTCGAATGGAATGAAGTTAGTGAAGACTTTTCAGTGCTAAATAAAAGGCTTTTAGTAGACGGTTAGGCCTAAGTTTCTGTTTCCCAGAAATGATGTGACTTTTGGGAATACAAAATTTAAACTCCCCACCTTGGGTTACCAACACAACCCCCCTTGGGTTGCCACATCGACATAATGCCTATTGGTTATTCCACTGCTTCCTTGTCTCCTATTCACAGAGTAGACTGTCAAGTTTAGATTGTGAGCCTGCCTCCCAGCCAACGGGAGTAAAAGGCTAGCAGGGAGGTGGGACCTGCATTAGGGCTATATAATCTCTATTTTTGCCTTCTGTAATTGCCTCACTCTCCTGATTACTTATCAGAGAGGAGATGCCCTTTCTCTTGAGATTATAATAAAATCTTGCTGCTTTGCTTCTACCTTGAGAAGTCTCTGATTTTTATGGGAGTTGGTGGTCTCTGACCCACACGGTCTAAAATGAAGGGATACATCCATCTCTTGCCAGAAAGTGGCGGAGGTTCCTAAACAAACAGCCTGTTGCTGAGTCAACCTGTTGCATTCATGGACAGCTCTAATTGTTGAAGGTTTTTCCATACATTGAACCTGAAGCTTCTTTGAAATTCTACCTAGTGATATTTATAGCACTCTTTTTGTGGTGGCCAAGAACTGGAAATTGAGGGTTTGCCCATCAATTGGGGAATGACTGAACAAGTTGTGGTATGTGAATGTAATGGAAAACTATTGTGCTATAAGAATGAGGAGCAGTCTGACTTCAGAAAAACCTGGAAAGACTTATATGGACTGATGCTGAATGAACTGAGCCCAACCAGGAGAACATTATACACCGTAATAGCCACACTCTGTGATGACTGACTTTGATAGACTAAACTCTTCTCAGCAATCCAAGGATCTAAGACAGCACCAAAAGACTTAAGATGGAAAATGTCATTCACATTCACAGAAAGAAATATGGAGTCTGAATGCAGATTGAAGCATACTATTTGCTCTCTTTTGTTTTGTTTTCATTTCTCATGGTTTCTCCCATCCATTCTAATTCATTATGCAACATGAACAATGTGAAAATCTGTTTAATAAGAATGTGTATATAGGGCCTATATCAGATGGCATGCTGTCTTGGGTAGAGGGGAGAGGTGGAGAAAATTTAAAACTTGTGGAAGAGAATGTTGAAAACTAAAAGTAAATAAATAAATTTATTAAAAAAAGAAGAAGAAATTCTACCTAGTGCTGGTTTTCTAAGACCAAGAAAATAACTCTCTTTTCCACATAAGGTTCTTTCAAATACTTAAGGATGACAATAGTACTCATCTCTTCCACCCCGCTCTTCTCCCAAAGCCTTCCCTGTCTCCAGGTTAAAAATCCCATATTAGAACTGCAAATGCTGATTCTACTTCCCAGGAAAAGCACTACAAAATGCTTCTTGGGAAATAGCCCAAAAGGTACTCTCAAACCACCTTCTTAATACAAATGCAGTAGAGGTAGGGTTGGGGAATAATGGAGACCTAAGTGGAATCTTGGACCTTGGAGAAAAAGACCCAAAGACAAGGAGACAGAGAGACCCAGGACACCAGCCCTGATAGAGGTTCAACTTCAGGTCATTAGGAGACTGCTGCCGAACAAACACCACTGGAAGGGATAGTGAAGTAGAGACATGCTGGGGAAGGACTCACCTGGGTTATGGACAACATGGGAGGAGGCCTGCCACTGATAGCTCCTTATTTTAGTTAATTATTCTCACTAATTAGGTACTGAGCTCAGTTATTTCTACTTTCAGAAAGTAGTCAGTTGCAGGTATCACCCTCTAAATTTCTCTGCTCAAGGGCCTAGTTTTAGTCACTCTACCCTAGTTAAAATTCTGACCCAGTTCCTTCAATTAATCCTTTCATGGCATGATATACAGTCTTTTGTCATCCTGGTCACACTTTTTGAGACATATTCCATCTTGCATATGCTTTTGTTTGTTTTGGGTTTTTTGTATATGCTTCTTAAAATATATGATAGCACCAAGAGAATGTGGACTTTGGAGTTTAGACAATCTAGATTCATATCTTGCCTCAGTCTTTTAATACATGTGTGACCTTGAGCAAGTCGCTTAACATTCTGGCTGTCAATTTTTTCATCTGGAAAATGAAGGGATTGAAGTAGGTAACTTTCTACAGATTCTTTTAGCTATGATCTATGATCTTATGTTATCACAGACAATTCCAACTGTGGTCTGACAAGTTCATCTAGTCCTCAAAAGTTTTTCTTTCACAGTTTCATGGATTTAGAGTTGTAAAGAATCTCAAAGATAATACTAGATAGAATTATTTAGTATAATCCATTCATTTTTCAGATTGAGAAACTGAGGCCAGAGTGTTTATAAAATTTAGTCATACAGGTACTAAGTGGCAGAGCTAGAGAATGAACCCCATGTCTTCTGGTCCCAAACTCAATGTTCTTTTCTGTTGTACCATGCTTTAAGAAGCCATCATTTAAAAAGTCAGTCAATTTTTTTTAATTCACAAAATAAAACAATGAAGGCAAAATTGATCATCTCCAAACATTCAAAAATCAAAGAATATCTGCTCTAATATTACTAGTTAATGCAATACATCTAGGACACTTCTTAACTAAAGGGAATAGGTTGTCAACCTTATTTTTTGAGGGGCAGGGAGAAGAAGGCAATCTGTATTAAGTGATTTGCCCAGGTTCACACAGATAGTGACTGAGGCTGGATTTGATCTCAGATCTTCCTGACTCCAGGGCCAGTTCTCTGTCCACTGTACCACCTAGCTACACTGAATTTATTAAAAAACAAAAAAACAAAAAATTTCAGTATCTTTATTCTCCCTCAAGATTAGTAGTTTTTTTCTACCCTGGCTTCTTCCTTGGTGGCTTGTGTAGAGGCTGGGTCTGGTGAGGATATTGCTGGAGATTAGCTAGAGGCACGGCAATAGAATTGTTGGAAGCTAACTCTCCTTGAATTTTTTCTGCACTCACTTATCAGGTTCCTGGCCAAGACACTCCTAATCCTTCTCTACTAAGAATTCCAGATTTTTTTTTCTAAATATAAATAGCTCTTACTTCTTTACCCTTTACACTCTTGTTGAAATGGTTGACTACCAGTCCTCCTCCTCATTATGTTCTGCAACCTTAATTATGCTGTCACCTACTGCCAGTCAAGTTGTGAGAGAGGTGAGGGCCACAGAAAAAATGGAGCCAGAGGAAGCCAGTCTGAAAAGTTCCAAGAGACTCTACAGTTTCCATTGCTCAGTGGATTTGGAAGAAGAGGGGGAAGAAAAAAATCAGACCTTTTCTTCCATTTACATCTCTTAATACCTGCTGCAATTTCATGATGGGGGTAGACTACCGTTAAACCCCAACTCTTAGGAAGAAATTCTCCTAATTAAAACAGTCAAGTCCCAAAGAACCTTTTTCAGCACCCCTATACCTACTGAGAGTGGCTATCATTTCCTCCCTCCTCTGGTAGAAATCCTCTCCTGATCCTGAGTTACCTCTACCCAGTGGTTTCCTGGCATCATTGTAATAGGACAAATGAAGATGGCATTGTAAACAGAACAATGTTTCCAAGGCAACCACCTGAACAATTCAGAGCTTCTTAACCAGTAAAAAGGTGAGGACTTTCATTTTCCTAGAATCCTCTCTACCTCCCCACCACTCTCTTCCACCTGCTTTTCACCCACCTTACTTCTCATGAATTGTGATGGTATAGGGACATTTTTTAGCTTGTTAACTATGAGAAGTCAGTTTTTACCCTGCTCTCCTTTGGCTGATATCAGGAAACACTTGTGCTTGGGGTCATTTTTGTTTTAATTATGAGTTAAATTCTGGATAGAGGTTGCCTATTTATCAGTTACGTGTGGGTGTATGAGATGACTGAATTTATTGTGGAACTGTATATATAGTAAAGGTGGGGGCAGAAGGAAATAGAAATTGGAAGCAAGGTGTTTGAGACGATGCCTGGGCTTGGATTCAGAATATCTGACTACCATTTCTGACTCTGCTACTTAACAGAAACTACATACAGATATGTGTAAAGTACATCTTATATGAAAGGCTTCCTTACTTGTGTGTCCTTGGGGAATTACCTCACTTCTCTAGGCTACTCCTCTCTCATCTTCCCTCTTTCTGGAAAGAGGGAAGGTTACAGGTATCACTCACCATCCAGTCACCAGTGTTGTACACTGACATTATCCTGGAGCTTTAGTTTCTCTTCACCCCACATGTATATCCACACATCCGGTTCAAAATTATGCCATTTTCACTTTGGCTATCCTTCTCATTTCCCTCCCACTGTAACCTGAGCTCTGCCCCTAGGATCTTGGACCTCCGTAGGTCAGCTCTTACCCTTTCTTGCCCAGAACTAGACTTCCTATTACTTTTCAGTCATTTTCATACTAGTCTAATCCCCTGCATACCTTCAGCTCCCCTTTATGTGTTGCCTTACCTTATTAGACTCTTAACTCCTTCGGGTCAGGGACTATTTACTTGCTTATACCAGTATTCTCATTATTTAGCACAGTGGCAGACACAGAGGGGTGTGCTGGAACCAGCCTGAGAGCCCCTGTGAGCTGACTGTTAAATTTTCACTGCAGTGATTAATGAATGTCTTTTCATTCATTTATTCTTTCAGGTTGATGCCAAATATTGTCATTTCTCCCTTACGTTTTTGACGTATGTCTCTTTCTCTAGTCACATGGCCACAACCCTAGTTTATATCCTCATCACCTTTTGTCTGGACTGTTGCAAGGCTTCCTAATTGTCTTCCCTTCATGGCTCTCCCCTTGCTAATCCATTCTACATGCAGCTGCCAAATTGATTTTTCTAAAGTAAAGGTCTGACCATGACAGTCCCCCATTCAATAAATAATTGCCTCTAGAATAAAATATGTTACTCAGTCTGACTTTTAAAGACCTTCACTACCTGGTGACAACTTACATTTCCAGGGTTATAGTATATATTTTCAATGGTGGACTCCATTAGATTATGCTACTCACTTTAAGTAATATCCTTTGTTAAATATGAACACTTTTTGTTGACTTAAACAATTAGAATTGAGTGTGAACAGAGCCTATACAGAGCAGGTACCTACCTGCCTCAATCAAAGCCATTTTTTGAAAGACAAGATCATGTCCTAAGGAATTTGCTTAAAGGAAGAAGCTAAGTTCACAGAAGAAAAGATTCTGAGGGTCTAGATTCAAGAGGTTGGCATTCCAGCCTACACCTAAGGAGCAAATGAGCTGTGAAAGAGAAGGATGCTATGCAAGAGAAACATCAGCTCTAGAAAAATTTGGGAGCAAAAGACTTACACTGAGAGAAGATCTAAGGAAAGGCTGGACTCATTCTCCAACCTCCCCTCCCAGTCTCCATCTCACATTCACTATAATATATAATCTACATTTTGTTACACTAATGTTTCTAGTGAATGGAATTTTGTGTCAACTTCAAAGAGGCTGGGGGGTTAACTTGTGCAAGGCATAAACGTAAAATTTGGTTAATATATTAGGAGTTTTCCAAACTGGGGGCTCAGAGCTATTGTGATGGAACTCAGAACTTTTCATCTAAAATAAATTCCCTATAGTTGAAGAAGAGGAAAACTCCTGGACCTTAGGAGCCTACGCTCGATCACTCCAGGTTTAAAACAAACTAATTATTATAACAGGGCAGTACTTACTATGACGTGGCCAAACATAGTGTCATCTGTGACATTCCATCTTCCATCTTCATATCTTTTCTTGAGTGTGGCCCAGGTACTTCCTCTCTCTTTACCTTCCCCTCTTTGAATTTCTTGTTTGCTTTAGAACTGCTCAAAGACCGCCTTCTATGTGAAACCTTTCCTTATTCTCCAGTCACTAGTGTCCTCTAAACACACACACACACACACACACACACACACACACACACACACTTTACCTAGTATTTATTCTGTGTATACTTTTTTAATGTCTTACTTATGTACTATTATCTCTCTGATAGAATATAAACTTCTTGAGGACAAGGACTATTTCATTTTCTTTTCTTGAATCCTCAGTGAACAAGAGGGTGCCTGAAACAGATACTTAATAAATACTAGCTCATTAATTAATTGATTTCCTTATCTGTAAAATGGAGGAATTGGACTAAATAATTTCTAGGGCTTCTTCTAGCCATAAATTCTATATCTTTGATTAGCTGCAGAATCACATATGATAATGGATGTGGCTTAGGTATGCCTTGATGGGTGTCCTTGATTTCTTCTTTGAAACAACCATCCATGATGGACTTATAACACAACTTTCCACAAGTTAAACAAAAGTGGATACCCCTTAATTATTTGAGTAGCTGGGAAACGTATGTTTTGGCCACCAGGTGGCAATACCATCAAGCCACCCACCTAGTGGTTTCATCAGTGTGTATTTAGTGAACATGAGCTAGTTTTTCCAAAGGTAAAAGTATCCTATAAGGCAATTGTTCATAAATTTTCAGACCACAACCCATTCCCACCACACCAAGTTTCTTTGGGCAATTCTCCCCCAATTCAATATAGATCTAAATGGATGAACATGAAATATACAGTAGTTCTAAAATATTAAGATGGTTGGAAATTTCTAATTACTCCTGTTGAGAGAATTTGGGAAATCTGTTCTTGTTGACCAACTGAGATCCAGACAACTGACTTTTTAGCAACTACATGATTTATTAAAATATGTAAAGAAGCTGTCAGATAGCAGAATTGTAAAGAAGCTATTTAAATTGATCTACTAATCCTGACCTCCCCACTTATAGATGGGGAGGACAGGAGGAGGGTAGAATAAAGGAAGGGTTCATGAGTTTGGCACTCATTGAGATTTGAAATAGCACTGCCTTTGGAATTCAATTTTTTAAAATGTATGCTTAAAATTAATTTTGCATATAATTGAAAAAATTTTTTTAAGGAAGGAATAGTACTGCTTCTGAAGTCAGAAGATCTGAGTTCAAATCCACACATCTGATGGTTACCACTTAATTTCAGTGGACATCAGCTTTCTTCCTCTATAAAATAAAGAGGGTTGGAGGGGTTTTTAACCTTGGGCTCAATAAAACATTTTTAATAACTATTTCAATATAATTGCTTCTTTTGTGACCCTGTGTATTTTATTTTATACATTCAAAAATATTCTGAGAAAAGATTGCCCAAAGCATATGTGACACAGGAAAGGTTAATATTCCCTGGCTGAGTATGGTGGTACACTCCTGCAATCCCAGCCACCCGAAGACTGAGACTGGTGACTCTCTTGAGTTTCAGAGGACTATGCAGATCAGTCTGTGCTAAATTCAGTATTAATATAAGGAGCCTCTGGAGTTGTGGGTGGGGAACACCAGGTTGCCTAAAGTTAGCGGTGTACTGGTAAATATTTAACAACTTGTCCTCCCCCAAAAATGTACAAATGATATATTTTAAACTTAATCTGCCTTATTAACATTTCTCCATCATTTTCCAAAATCTAGTTAAGTAGTGTCTAACTCAAATAGATAACTACAAAGGATCGCTTCTGCCCACTGACTTGAGAACCACATATTGGCATTATCTATGTTCTGTTGTGTTTTTATTTATTTTGTTAAATATTTCCCAGTACATTTTAATTTAGTTCTCCCTGTACTAAGGAGTGTTGGAAGGGCATGTTTGACCCCTCTGATCTAGACCAGTAGTGTCTAATTTAAATAGAAATGAATCCCTGTGATTGACCTAGAAAAACGCCAGTTAGCATTATGTTGCATTGTGGAGCTCTTGGCCTGGAGTCAGGACAACCTGAGTTCAAATGTGACCTCAGATACTTACTAGCTGTGTTACCCTGGGCAGGTCACTCAACCTTCATTTGCCTTAAACCATTGGAGAAGGAAAAGGCAAACCGCTCTAGTATCCTTGCCAAGAAAACTGCATGGTCCACAGGGTCTTAAAAACTCAGATACTGTTGAACAATAGCCATTAATAATATGTTACATTGTATTTTAAAATTTATTTTGTTAAGCATTTCTCAATTACATTTTAATTTGATTCTGCAAAGGCTAGAGTGTTGCCCTTCTGGTGACAATCAACAGAAGAGTAAATCAGGCCCTGACTCCGGGGTTTGGCAATTTCTAAGGTGTAAATGCTCATACTGAAAACTTAACAATAGCTCTACAGGGTCACTCATGTGCCAATCAATGGTGAGACAGGCCTGTGAGTAGCCTCTGCATGTGCAGCCTGAGCAAGATGGGGTCTGAAAAAGCAGCAGCAGATCTGGACCAAACAGCCTCTCAGATTCCTTCCAGCTCTGGCTCTGTGAACCTATGCTCTTATGAGATTGGCTCAGTGAAAAACTGGAGCGAAGGAGGAAGATTGTTCTTCTGACTGACCTTATCAGTGACTCCAGTTTCACAGCGGTTGCTGGTCCAATTCAATCTTACTCTGGTCAAGAATCTTCCATATCACCGAACTTGAATGGTAAGGGTTGATATATCTTGCCAACACAATTCCTTGGTCCTACACTGCTCCAGTGTCTTTGCCAGAGCAGTTCTGCAGGATCTCTCCCAGCTCTGACTGAGGAAGCAGAAGGGATAGCAGGGACTAAGGCTATATGGAAGGCAAAGAATGCAATCAAGGTTCCCAGGAGGAACCTCATGTCTAGCTAACAGGGAAGGGCTGTGCAAAAGCTGCCCTGTCTCTTAGCCTCTTATGTGGTTTTTCAGTCCTGCTCAGCCTGTCCAGCTTTTGATGTAACATAGGCTATTGTGGCAGCCCTCAGGGTCCCTCAAACTGCCACTGAGATGAAATGCATGGCAAGCCTTGCTCCACATAGAATCTCAGAGTAAGGAGGAGTTTCAGAGACTGTCTAGTTCAGCTCCTATTCTGAACAGGAATCTTCTCTATAATGAACTCAATAAGTGAGCATCCTTCTCATTTACTTGACTTACTTCAATATTAGAGTAATCCATAAATTCATTGATGTAAGAACTCTTTACATTGGCCTAAGACCAATTGTGAGTCGTCTGTACTGTAAATAGGACTTGGAACAGCTCTCTTGGGTCTTGTCCTTAGATTGATGCTTCAGAACCTTACATTAATCAAGGTGTGACTCAGTGCTGGAGTACACACTTTAAGATGACAGCGTCCCTTTATTGGCTGCTGAGTCAAAGCTGTTATTTCCACATACTTTTTATTTGTTTGGTTGTTTATAACATTTACCTTTTTTTCTTCTCCCTCCTGCCTTTCCCTCTCATACTGGTCGAGAAAGCAAGCTATATGATATCAATGATATCCATGCACCTTTTAAAAGAGGAGACAGAGTCTAGCTGCCATCCTCTCGATGCAACTCTGCAGATGGCACGAGATGAGTGTGGTGAGGGGTAGGGAAGGATACCCTACATTGTGACAACCTTGTTGTGGCTCCCCATGTGAGATTGCATTCTGGCTGTCTCCCATTTCGAGAACGCTCTCCTTTCTCATCTCTCCTGCATGGATTCCCTGGCATCCTTCCAGACTCAGCTCAGATCCCATCTTCCAAAGGAAGCCTTTCCCAGTCTCCCCTCCTGTTAATACCTTCACTCTGAGATTACTTTTCACCTATTCTTCTCTTTGTGGAAAAAGTTGACTCTAAGTGGCATTGGACCTATAATTGCCTAAACTGTATACAGTTTTTATCCTCTTACACAGTCATTTCTGGTAATAATGAAAGGTGACTCACATGTAATGCAAGAAGTCAGTATGACTTGGGTCCACATATCATCCGATAAACTAATTGTGTTTGTGTGTGATTGTGTGACTGATTCTTGACCCTTCTGAGCCACTCATCTGTTAAAAAAAAAAATAGAAAGTAAGAGCATCTACCTCAAAGGTTTGTTGCGAATTTCAGATGAAATGGTATATGAGTAAGGTACTGCCCTTATTTGAACATTTTATTTTTTGAAAAAGGCAGAAAAAATTGCATTTGTGTGAGAAACAGATAAAAGTAGACTATGGAGAAACACAGAAAAACAGCCTCGAAGATAAAAAGTATTGAGTGAACCTAAGTTAAAGCAACTCAGAGGCAATGATCCTAAGAGCATAGATGGCTGTAGCACATTGTTTCCCAATGGTTAGTTTTGAATCTCACAGTTTTCAGGACTTTAGTTCTTATTATTGGGAAAATCTGAGTCAAAGAACTAGTTGGGGGCTATGGTGAATTGCAATGCACTATTTGTGTCACATATGAAAGTCATGTTGATTTGATGTTTCCCATACAATCCTGATTCAAAGCATCAAGAGCCAGACTAGATGAGAATACACAGTTTGAGAAACTACTTGAGAAGCCAGCTGAGAAGACTCAGTGAAACCCAAAAGAGAAAGTATTTCCAGAAGACAGAAAACACAAGCCAAGGGAGTTGAGAAGCTAAGATAAAACTGCCAGTCAACAGCATTGAGAAGTTGACAGCAACTGAGCTAGGCTGATAGGCAGGCGCTGATGCAGGGAGTTGATCTGATTGGGGGAAAGCTTCCATTCTGGGAACTCTTAGGGAGAAACAGCATCCTTTGCTTTGTGAAGAGCCAGCTGGAGGAAGCTTGCGTTGCTCTATAGTGCCATCTATGGGTTGAGAGAGGGAAAAATCCCACAAAGGCTACCTACATTGTCCTTGAATGCCCTTTATGGCTTGGAAGAGGAAAAATCTCTCAAAAACTATAGAGAGCAAGACTTGAATGGCTTTGAAGATCCCAAAAGTTAAAGGGAAATTTATCTGTTGGGTTTTTTTTCACCAAAAGAACATCACACTGCTTCAGCACCTAGCCAAAGGAACAGACCTGAGAAGTGTGGCAAATCTCATATAGCTTAACACTGCTTTAGCAGTCCAAGAGGAACAATGAAGCGACTTCATTCAGCAGGAGAGCAGAGAGTCTCAAAAGGACAGCAGCTGACATGGTAAAGAGTTCCCAAAAGAGACCAGAGGCACGCAGAGTTGTGAGTTGCTCTGGATAAATGAGTTTCCCAAATCATGTGCTTCATGATAAATTTCTGTAAGTGTATGTCCGTTCTCCCTCATATATAGCATATGTAGTCATGAGTGGAAGGGTTTAACCCCAGTTTATGAGTAGGCTTACGTTTTGCTTATTTGCCTTCTGTATAGCATGTGCTATATAATAAAAATGATGATCCCGCCTAACATTTATGTAGAGCTCATTATGTGCCAAGCACTGTGCTAAGCACTTTACAGGTATTATTTCATTGGACCCTCACAACGACCCCAGGAGCTAGGTGCTACTACTATTGCCATTTCACAGATGAGGAAACGAGGTAAGTAGAGGTTAGGTCACTTTGCCCTGGGTCACACAGCTGTTCAAATCTCTGAAGCTATATATGAACTCAGTTTTTCTTAACCCCAGTCCCAGAGCTCTATCCACTGTACCCCCTCACTGCCTACATAAATGTTGGTTATTAGTATTAGTGAAAATAAAGATGTGATTTTTTTCCCCCACCGAAGTTCACAGAATTCCTAAAATCTATTGAGTTGAGTCTCTGAATCAGATAGATGCTGAAGTTACTTCCAACCTGGAAGTTATGTAAGTCTGGGATTCTATGAGTCTGTGATGTATAAGATGATCTCAGGATTGTAAAATGAGTTATAATGTAATCAAAGAAACTGTAGACTGGTAGTATGAAAAAAGATATGAGTTCAAAGTCCCAGTTTTGTTATTTCTAGCAGGAAGACCTTGTACAAGTGACTTCTAAACCTATGGGTCTCAGTTTCTTCTACTATAAAACAAGGATAATAATACTTACACTACCTCATAGAGTTGTTGTCAATAGTAATAAGAATTGTTCATATATATGTAACTTTTAAATTTTATAAAGTGCTTTACATATGTAGAATGCACAGAAGATGTGATATTGGCCTACCTCTCTCCAGCTTCTCTTTATATCCTTGAATAGGAGTTGCCCCAAATACCCCAACCTGTACTCATTCTGGCAGGCCAGGATGGTTCTCCAAGGGGGTAGCCATACAGCTATTGGGGAAGGTAGGTGGTGCAGTGACTAGAGCACCAATGCAGGAGTCAGGAGGACCTGAGTTCAAATCTCCCCTCAGACACTTGACACTCATTAGCTGTGTGACCTTGGGCAAGTCACTGAACCCCAATTGCCTCATCCTGGGTCATCTCTAATCATCCTGATGAATATCTGGTCACTGGATTCAGATGGCTCTGGAGGAGAAGTGAGGTTGGTGACCTGCACAGCCCTCCCTCACTCAAAACAAAATCAAGTGCAAGTCATGTCATTATTTCTCTGATGGCATGGTCTTCAGCAACAAGTATGGACACACATACAGATATTAGGCTACTTACAAGGTCCTGGGGAGTAACTCTGGTGTGGGGAAAATATATGTCTATACTTACAACTGTAGCTTATGAACCCCCATAAGTGTTCTTTTCATTTACACAAATTAGCCACAATGACACCATTAACCCCCTTTTTAAAATTGTTTTTAATTTATGGAATAAAACAAGCATTTCTATAACATAGGGCAGCAAAAAAGATGATTGCACATGAAACATACAATAAAATTATCATGTAAATTTATTTTTTCTCCTCCCTGTCATGCATACCTCTGCCCTAGAAATGACTACTATCAGACACAAATATATATATGTAAGATTATTCTATATATACTTTTATTTATCAATTCTTTCTCTGGATGCAGATGGCATCTTTCTTTATGTGTCTTTTATAGTTAACTTGGGCATTTGTAACAGTTAAAATAGCTTATTTGTTCAAAGTCACTCTTGAAACAGCATTGCTGTTACTGTAGCCAGTGTTCCTTTGGCTCTGCTCGTTTTTCTCTTCATTATTTCATGTCTTTCCATGTTTTCCTAAAATCATTGAGCTCACATTTCTCATAGCACAGTAGTATTCCATCACAATCATATACCACAACTTATTCAGCCATTCCCTAATTTATGGGCATCCCTATAATTTTCAGTTCTTTGCCACCACAAAGAGAATTGATATAAACATATCAGAAAATATAGGTTCTTTTTCTTTTTCCCTAATTATCTTCAGAAGGAGATCAAGTAGTGGTACTGCTGGGTTAAAGGGTATAGGCAATTTAATAATTCTTTGAGTAAAATTCCAGATTGCTCTCTAAAATGGTTGGATTAGTTCACAATTCCACCAACAATGAGTTGGTGTTCCAATTTTTCCATATCCTTTCCAACATTGGGCACTCTTCCCTTCTATCATTTTGGCCATTCTGGTAGGTGTAAAATAATATTTCCAGGTTGTTTTAATTTGCATTTCTCTAATCAATAATGAAGCAGAGGTTTCCAAAGTGGGCAATACCACTCCCTGAGGGACACTGAAATGATCGGGGGGGGGCAGTAGGAGCGTTGGGGGGGCATTGAATAAAAATAAGGGTCGGTGGAAGAATAATGAAAGAAGACAAAAATTTTTCAAAAAACTGTTCATACATGTTTTATCTGTTGGGTAACAGAGTCAAAGTTGTAACAATTACATAATTTTTCAAATAAACACATAAAATGCAAGTTATAACTAATTAGCAGTCAAGTCTGATCTCACCAAGCAAGTGTTCACAAGCAACACTATGAGTTGTCAGGAAGTCCAGCATGCATAGCAAGAATACATGCATGTAATGATTTGTTTACAATACAATACTATATGGTTACATGACACAATATTGCATCATCAAAATTTTGTGCAGGAAAAACCCACAAATGAACAATAAATTATTAAATTTAAGATACATCATTTTTTTCTTTTTTCTTTTCCAAATTTATTTATTTATTTTCAATTTTCAACAATCACTTTGATAAGTTTTAAATTTTCTCTCCTTCCCTCCCCAAGACAGCATGCAATCTTATATGGGCTCTACACATGCATTCTTATTAAACACATTTTCACAATAGTCATGATGCATAGAAGAATTAAAATGAATGGGAGAAAGCATGAAAAAAACTAAAACAAAACCAAACATAAAAGAGAAAATAGTCTGTTTCATTCTGCGTTCAGACTCCATAGTTCTTTTTCTGGATGTAGATGGCATTTTGCATAATAATGGACTTTATATAATAATATATATTATATTTATTTACATATGTGGTTATAAATTATATATATTACATTATATATAATATAAATATATATTATATATTTATTTATATAATAAAGGTCCTTGCATTGCTGTGAAGGGATAAGTCTATCAAACAGACCTTGAGCACTGTGGCTGTTACTGTGTATAATGCTCTCCTGGTTCTGCTCACTTCACTCAGCAGCAATTCATATAAGTCTATCCACATATTTATGAAATCCACCTGTTCATCATTTCTTATAGCACAATAGTATTCCATTGCATTCATATGATGTGTCATTTTTTAAAAAATATATCTTAAATATTTTTTAAATGACACAAATTTTAAAAAAACTGTTAAAGGGTTAAAGAAAAGGGGGGACCTGAGTAATTTTTTTGAAGGAGATGGTAGGTCAAATAAGTTTGGGAACCTCTGATTTAGAGCATTTTTTTCACATGACTATAAATTATTTTGATTACTTCATTGGAAAAGTGCATGTTCATATCCTTTGACCATTTATCTATTGGGTATTGACTCTTACTCTTATAGATTTGACAAAATTCTTCAAATATTTTAGACATGAGACCTTTATCTGATAAACTGTCTATAGAATTCTGCCCCCCACTCCCAATTTTCTGCTTGCTTTCTGATTTGGGCTGTATTTGTTTTATTTGTACAAAACCTTTTTAATTTAATGTAATTGGACTTACCCATTTTACATCTAACTTTGCTCTCTGTCTCCTATTTATTCATAAATTGTTTGCCTATCCATAAGACTGGTAAAGTAATGTTCTTGAATTTTCTTGTAAAATCTCTTTATATTTAGGTCATATGTCCATTTTGACCTTATCTTGGTAAATAGTGTAAGATGTTCATCGCTGCCCCGTTTCTGCCATACTGCTTTCTAGTTTTCCCAAAAATTTTTATCAAATGATGAATTCTTATCTCAAAATCTTAAGTCTTCACACATGCTGAACACAAGGTTATTATGTTTATTTGCTGCTAGTTGTATGTCTACTCTATTCCATTGATCAACCTTTCTGTTTCTTAGCCAATACCAGATAGTTTTGATAACTACTGTCTTATAATACAATTTAAGATCTGGTACTGCTAATCCTTCCTTTATACTTTTTCCCCCATTATTTCTTTTGATATTCTTGCCCTTTTTTCTAAATGAATTTTATTACTTTTTCTAATTCACATTGAAAGTTATTTATGATTTGTGAATTTCCCTCCATCTAATTATTTTACTCACTGTTTTCCTTCTCAGTCTCTCTTTTCACCCTATCCTGGTTACCTTGTCTTTTCCCTTTACCCACTTGTTCCTTATTTTAGCCACCCCTCTAAAAGTCCCTCTCTTATCTATTCTCCTCATGCTCCTAATCCTAATCTATACACCCTTCTAAAAGTCCCTCCCTGCCCTATCCCCCTGTTTTCTCACCTCTCTAGTTCAGAAAACTCCTAAACCTTATGCTCCTCTTCAACCCAGATGAAAATTAGTTTTCAGTATTATCACTCCTTCACCCCAATCTGCTTCCTCTACATTAGCTTTTATTTCACACCCTGTTTTCATTAGATAATTTCTTCTTTTAACCTTTTTCTACATAATTTTGGTTTTTTAATAACCTCATCCTATACAACTCAACCCCAACCTTTCTTTCAAACTACCTTAGTAATAGCAGTTTTAAGAATATATTCTCATATATAAGTAAACAATTTAACCTTAATCCTTGTCTTATAATTAGATTTTTAATGATTTCTTTATGTTTCTTCTGAATCTTTTATATTGAATTTTGCATTGAGTTTTGGTCTTTTTTTTCATTCAGAACTATTTTAAACTTTGTTGGATAAGTTGGATAAGTTATTCTTGGATGCATACTCAGCTGCTTTGCTCTTCAAAATGTGATGTTCAAAGACTTGCAGTCTTTTAGTGTAGAAGTGCTAGGTCTAATGAAATCCTGACTTTTCCCACAGTATTTAAATTACTTTTTTCCTTGTTGCTTGCAAGATTTTCTCTTTAACCTGGGAATTTTGAAACTTGGCTATGCTATTTTTGTAAGTTTTCTTCCTAGGATCTCTATACAGAGATATATCAGATACAGAGACTGTCTTTAAAAAAAATTTTATAAGGAAGGAAAGAATAGCAGTTCTGGAGTCCTTTCTTCATTTTGATTGCCCTCATTTGGACGCTCTCCAGTGTGTCATTTCTCTTGTAAACTGTGATGCCCGGAAATGACCATAATCCTACTGATGATTGATATGGCCAGGACAGATTGTAGTGGGATTATTCTCTGCTTACTATTAGAAACTGCCTCTCTTAAAAGCCCAGTGCTGAATTAACTTTTTTGATTTCCATGTCACATTGTTACCTCATATTGAGCTTTTTAGTCCACTAAAATCTTGAAAACTTTTGTAAACAAACTGCTTTCCTTCCTTCTAATTATATTTCTACCCTCTTGTTCTTATGGAGTCAAAATTTCCCCTTTCATTCATTCATTCATTTATTTTTTAGCATTCATTTAAAATAATTTTTTTAGTTCCAAATTTTCTTCCTCCCTCCTTTATCCCCCCCAACCCCACCATTGAGAAGACAAGCAATTATGATTTCAATTATACATATGAAGTCATACAAAACATATTTCCACATTAGGCATGTTGGAAAAAAGAAAACAATAAAAAGCAAGGAACATAAAGTTTTAAAAAATGTACCGCAATCTGCATTCAGAGTTTATCAGATTTCTCTCTGAAGATAGATGGTACTTTTTATTCTGGGTCCTTTGAAATTGTCTTGGATCATTTCATTGATCAGGGTAGTTAAATCTTTCACAGTTGATCATTGTTACAATATTGCTGTTGCTGGATACAGTGCTCTCCTGCTTTCACTCACTTTGCTTTTCATCAGTTCATATAAGTCTTCTGAGAATTTTCTGCTCATCTGACCCTGCTCATCAGGGTGTATATGTTTCTAGCACAATAGTATTCCATCACAATCATATGCCACAACTTGTTCAGCCACTACCCATCTGCTGGGTAATTTCCAATTCTTTGCCACCACAAAAGATCTGCTATAAACATATATATACATGTATATATATGAAATATACATACACACATACATACACATATACATATGTATACATACATATATGTATATATGTATACGCACAGTTTAATAGTTCTTTAGGTATAGTTCCAAATTGTTCTCCAGGATAGTTGGACCATTTTACAACTCTGTCATTAGTGCCTTAGTGTACCCATTTTTCCACTTCCTCTCCAGCATTTGTCATTTTCATTTTCTATCATGTTAACTAATCTGATAGGTATGAGTTAGTACCTCAAAGTTATTTTAATTTGTATTTCTCTAACCAATAGTGATTTAGAGCATTTTTATATGTGAAAATTGAGAAAATCAAATTGATTCTATTCTGTAATTGATTTTCTTTTGTATTACTGCTATCATTTGTGTAGCTCTGGAGGAGAAGTGAGGCTGGTGATCTGCACAGCCCTCCTTCACTCAAAACAAAGTCAAGTGCAAGTCATGTCATCATTTCTCTGATGGCATGGTCTTCTTCGGCAATGAACGATGAACACACACGAAATGTGACCTAAGTCACATTTCACTTTTCTCTGAGCTAAGTTTGGAAGTTCAGATTTCTGGAAAATCAGTCATTATCTCTGAACTAAATTTAAAAGTTTGATTTTCCTGCTAGTCTCTGTTCTATTCTTGTGTCAAGGAAATCTGTTATTTCTTGAAAGATGGAGATAGATGCCAGGGAGTCTGGTCTGTTATCTTTGCAATACTTGCTGTCCTTTAAGAAAACCTGGTCTGTTATTACTGTAACACTGACTTGTCACGCAGGTAGACACCACCAATGAATTTTCCATAGTGACAAAATGGAAGGAGGGGTTGTTGTTAGCTTTGCATCCCAAATTTCTGGCCAATCATATTGTCCTCCACATCTATGATGCTTCTGACTTTGTAACTGATAGAATTGTTTTCCCCATCTCTGATGCTGCCTTCTGGTTTTGGCTGCTATTATTTATTTTTTAAATTTATTTATTTATTTTTAGTTTTCAACATTCATTTCCACAAGATTTTGAGTTCCAAATTTTCTCCCCATTTCTGTCTTCCCCCCATCCAAGACACCATGCATTCTGATTACCCCCTCTCCAAATCTGCCCTCCCTTCTATCACACACCTCCCTTCCCTTAATCCCACCTCCTCTATTTTCTTGTAGGGCAAGATAGATTTCTATACCCCATTACCTGTATTTCTTGTTTCCCAGTTGCATATAAAAACAATTCTCAACATTTGTTCCTAAAACTTTGAGTTCCAACTTCTCTCCCTTCCTCCCTCCCCATCCATCCACACTGAGAAGTCAAGCAATTCAGTATAGCTTATACATGTGTAGTTATGCAAAAGACTTCCATAAAAGTCATGTTATGAAAGACTAACTATATTTCCCTCCATCCTATTCTGCCCCTCTATTAATTCTATTCTCTCTTTTGCCCTTGTCCCTCCCCAAAAGTGTTTACTTCTAATTACCCGCTCCTCCCTTTTGCCTTCTCTTCTATTATTTCCCACACACACTTTACTTTCCTGTAATATAAGATAGATTTTCATACCAAGTTGAGTGTGCATGTTATTGCCTCCTTCAGCCAAATGTGATGAGAGTAAGCTTCACTGTTACCCTCTTACCTCCCCTCTCCCCTTTTCCCTCCATTGAAAATGCTTTTTCTTTCCTCTTTTATGAGAGATAATTTGACCCATTCCATTTCCCCCTTTCTCTTCCCAATGTATTCCTCTCTCACCCCTTAATTTTATTTGTTTAGATATCATCCCTTCAACTCACCCTGTGCCCTCTGTTCATATGTATATAATCCATCCAACTACCCAAATACTGAGAAAAGTGTCAAGTTAAAAATATCATCTTTCCATGTAGGAATGTAAACAGTTCAACTTTAGTAAGTCCCTTATGATTTCTCTTTCCTGTTTACCTTTTCATGCTTCTCTTGATTCTTGTATTTGAAAGTCAAATTTTCTATTCAGCTTGGGGCTTTTCACCAAGAATGCTTGTAAGACCTCTATTTCATTGAATGACCCTTTTTCCCCTGTAGTATTATACTCAGTTTTGCTGGGTAGGTGATTCTTGGTTTTAATCCTAGCTCCTTTCACTTCTGGAATATCATATTCCAAGCCCTTTGATCCCTTAATATAGAAGTTGCTAGATCTTGTGTTATCCTGATTGTATTTCCACAATACTTATCGTTTCTTTCTAGCTGCTTGCAATATTTTCTCTTTGATCTGGGAACTCTGGAATTTGGCTACAATATTCTTCAGAGTTTTTCTTTTTAGATCTCTTTCAGAAGGTGATCAGTGGATTCTTTCAATATTTATTTTACCCTCGGGTTATAAAATATCAAGGCAGTTTTCCTTGATAATTTCATGAAAGATGATGTCTAGGCTCTTTTTTTGGTCATGGCTTTCAGTCACATAATTTTTAAATTGTCTTTCCTGGATCTATTTTCCAGGTCAGTTGTTTTTTCCAACGAGGTATTTCACATTGTCTGCTATTTTTCATTCCTTTGATTTTGTTTTATAATTTCTTGATGTTTCATGAAATCATAAGATTCCATCTTTTCCATTCTAATCGTTAAGGAATTATTTTCTTCAGTGAGCTTTTGGATCTCCTTTTCCATCTGGCCAATTCTGCTTTTTAGCCATTTGGGTTAGTCTATTTTTTAAAGTGTTATTTTCTTCAACATTTTTTGAGATCTCCTTTAGCAAGCAGTTGACTCATTTTTCATTATTTTCTTGCATTACTCTCATTTCTCTTCCCAATTTTTGCTCTGCTTCTCTTACTTGATTTTCAAAATCCTTTTTGAGCTCTTCCATGGCCTGAGACCAATTCATATTTTTTTTGGAGACTTTGGATGGAGGAGCTTTGACTTTCTTTTCTTCTTTGCATGCTTTGGTCTTTCTTGTCACCAAAGTAAAATTCTATAGTCTGATTCTTTTTCTGGTTTTTGCTCATTTCACTAGCCATTTATTTGACTTTTGAGCTCTTTGTCAAGGTAATTCTCTGCTTCCAGTAGGGGTTGAGGATGTACTGTCAGTCACAAGATCCCTCCACAATCTGTGGGCCTTGACCTCCAGAAACAGTGGCTGCAGCTGCCCCTGCTGCTGCTGTGGCTGCCACCTGTTCTTCTGCCCCTTCCCCTCTCTACAGCCCTGACTGGGGCTGAACCACTTCCCTCTCCTACACTGGCTCCACAGGCTTTTCCCACTGACCTTCCAATTTATCCTCAGCATTTTGGGGTCATGAAGTCTGGAAACCACCACATGTGTGAGAAATTCAGTCTCCCCAAAGGCTGCTCAAGTCCCTCACAGCCCACACTGGACTGTGCTCTGCTCCCAGCGTGACGTGATAGACACTTCCTGGCTATGTTGGGCTGGAGATTTGCTTCACTCCATCATTCTGTGGGTTCTGCAGCTCCAGAATTTGTTTAGAGCCATTTTTTTTACAGGTATTTGGCTGGGCTTGGTGGGAGTGCTCTAGAAAATCTGTGCTGTTACTCCACCCCTTGGGCTATTGTTTATAAAAATTATCTTTTGGTGTTCATTCAGGCCCTAAGCTAAGTGAGGAGGCTGAGATTCTGTTGGCAAATTTGTGGTTTAATAATAAATTGACCATGCTTGGAGCTTTGTGCCTGAGTTTATCTTAATTTTAATCACAACATGTGACTATAAAGAACTTTGATTTCTTCTTTTGAAAACTGCCTGTTCCCCATTTAACAATTGGGGATGGCTCTTACTTTTATGAAATTGAAAAATGAAGATTTTATCAGGGAAAATTATGTAAAATTTTTTGATATTCTTTCATTGTCTATGGTACCTTTTAGCAAAATGTCATTTCCTTGATAATATTTTTTAATTAGGTCTACTTTTACTTTTGTTTTGTCTGAGATCATGATTATTACCCCTGACTTTTTTACTTTAGCTGAAGTATAGTCAATTCTGCTCCAGCCCTCTCCCCACTTTTTCTAACTCTTGAGTGTGTGTTTTCCTGTTTCAAGTGTATCTCTCATAAACAACATATTGTTGGATTCTGGTTTCTAATTCATTCTGCTATCCACTTCCTTTTTATGACTGAGTTCATCCCATTCATATTCACAATTCTGATTACTGTGTATTTCCCTTCATCTTATTTTCTTCCACTTATCCTTCTTTTTCTCTTTTTACTCTGCCCCTAAGTTCCAATTTCAGTAAATACCCACTTTTCCCTAAAAGATTATATAATATTCATTATAATTCTTCTATGCAACATGACTGGTGAGTAAATGTATTTAATAAAAATGTGTATGTTGAGACCATATAAAATTGTATGCTGTCAAGGGGAGGGAGAGGGAGAAAATGTAAAATTTATGAAAGTGAAACTTACTGAGAACTGAAAACAAAAAAATAAATAAATTTGAGGGGAAAAAAGAACTATACTAGTTTTTAGGGATAGATCATTATTGGTTATAATCCTAACTCCTTTGCCTTCTGGAATATACTATCCCAAGCCCTCCAGTCCTTTAATGTACAAGCTGCTAAATCTTGTGTGATCCTGGCTGTGGCTCCATGATATTTGAAATGTTTCTTCTGGCTGCTTATAATATTTTCTCCTTGAGTTGGGAACTCTGAGGTTTGACTATAATATCCCTAGGAGTTTTTACTTTGAGATCTCTTTTAGTGGGTGGTCAGTAGATTCTTTCAATTTCTATTTTACCCTCTGGATCTAAGTTATTGGGGGGGGGCAATTTTCCTTTATAATTTCTTAAAATATAGTGTCTATAGCTAAGCTGTTTCTTTTTTAAAATCATGGCTTTCAAGTAATGCAATAATTCTTTTTTTTAAATTTAATTTTTTTTTGTTACATTTACAAGTTTCAAATTGTCTTTCTTCCAACCCTATCCCTCACTAGAGAAGGGCCACCATCAGACACACACACATATACATATATTGCTATTACTGTACACGGTGTTGTCTAGTTCTGCTCACTTCAGATTTCATCATGCAAGTCTTTCCATGTTTTTCTAAAATCAGTTGACTCATCATTTCTAACTGCATAGTAGTATTCCATCACAATCATATACCACAACTTGTTTAGCCATTTCCAATTGATGGATATTTCCTCAATTTCGAGTTCTTTGCCAGCACAAAGAGGACTGCTATATATATTTTAGAATATATAGGTTCTTTTCCTTTCTCCATAATCCTCTTGTGACATATTATTGTAGTTTCCTGGCCAGTATTTTTTTTTTTATTTTCTGCATCCATATTCACTAATGTAATTGTTCTATCATTTTCTTTTTCTGCTTTTACTCTTTCTGGTTTAGGTATTCAGTACCATATTCATTTCATAAAAGGAGTTTATTAGGATTCCTTCTTTGCCCATTATTCCAAAGAATTTATTTAGCATTAGAATTAGTTGATCTTTAAATATTTGGTAGAATTCACTTGTAAATCCATCTAGTCTTGATGTCTTTTTCTTAGAGAGCTCATTTATGGTCTGTTCAATTTCTTTTCCTAACCCTGGTTTATTTAGATACTCTATTTCCTCTTCTGTTAATCTAGGTAGTTTATATTTTTGTAAATATTTTCCCATTTCACTTAAATTGTTAAATTTGTTGGCATATAATTGGGCAAGATAACTTTTAATTACTGTTTTGATTTTGTCTTCATTAGTGATTTATTCACCTTTTTTCATTTTTTGATACTAGTAATTTGGTTTTCTTCTCTCTTTTTAGATCATATTAACTAAAATTTTATCTATTGTATTGGTTTTTTCATAAATCCAATTCCTAGTTTTAGTTATTAAATGATTTTCTTAAATTCAATATTATTAATTTTGC
The DNA here is from genome assembly GCA_023548195.1 of Bettongia penicillata ogilbyi. Taxonomy (NCBI): domain Eukaryota; kingdom Metazoa; phylum Chordata; class Mammalia; order Diprotodontia; family Potoroidae; genus Bettongia; species Bettongia penicillata. The sequence continues at coordinate 605,174 of JAJHZJ010000416.1, read as the reverse complement.
CTTTAATTTTTAGATTTTCAATTTGATGTTTAATTGGGGATTTTAAATTTATTTTCCTAATTTTTTAAATTGCACACTGAATTTTTTGGTGTACTCTTTCTCTCTTTTATTGATCCAAGCATTTAGAGATAGAACTTTTCCTTTTATTACTGCTTTTCATGCATCCCTTTTGTTTTGATATATTATCTCATTGTTGTCATTCTCTTCATTCCTTAACCCACTATTTCTTTAGGATTAGGATGTTTAATCTCCAATTAGTTTTTCATCCATGTTTCCATGGTTCCTTATTGAATGTAATTTTATTGTATTGTGATCTGACAAAGTTGCATTTAACTATGAAATTTTTATGCTGTAATATAGTGTCAATTTTTGAAAGGTACCATGTACCACTGAGAAAAAGTTCTTTCCAGATATCTATATTATCTATCTTATCTAAGATTTTATTCATCTCCTTAACTTCTTTCTTATTTGTTTTTTGGCTATATTTATCTAATTCTGAGAGGGAAAGCTTAAAGTCCCTCACTATTATAGTATCACCATTTCCACCTCTAATTCATTTAACTTTTTCTCTAAAAATTTAGATGCTGTAGCATTTGGTGTGTGTATATAGGTTTAATATTGTTATTGCTTTACTTTTATGGTATATTTCGTCCTAATGTAGTTTCCGTGTTTATCTCTATTAATTAAATACATTTTAGATTTTTCTTGGTCTGAGATCATGATTATTATCCCTGCTTTTTTTTTCCCTCAGCTAAAGCATAATAAATTCTACTCCAGCCCTTTATTTTAACTCTGTGTGTATCTCTCATTTTAAAATGTGTTTCTAGTAAACAACATAGTAGCAGATTTTTACTTTTAATCTATTCTACTATCCATTTCCATTTCATGGATGAGTCCATCCCATTCACATTCAAAGTTATAACTACTAGTTTTGTATTTCCCTCCATCCTATTTTTCCTCACCTACCCTTTTCACCTCATTTTATTCTGTTCCTCCTCGCAAGTTTGATTTACTTCTAACCACTACCTTCCTAATCTGCACCCTTTTAAAGAATCCCTCTCTTATCCTCTTAGCCCACTCTCCTGCTTCTTGATGTACACACCCTTCTAAAAGTCCCTTCCTTATCCTGTCCCCTCTCCTTCCTATTTCTCTGTAAAAGTCTTTTTACCCTTCCAGATGCACATAAAAATTCCTTCTTTATCTCTGTTCTAATGAGAATAATGTTCTAGCACCCCATCCTGCTTTCTCTGTAACAGTTCTTCCAGTCAAGCCTCTTTTGTATGAAATAATTGCTTCATTTTACCTCTCCTTACTCAATTTTCAATTTTTAGGATCCTCTCAATATACTCAACCCCAAGCCTTCTATCTACTCTTTTAAACTACACAAATAATAATAACATTCTTAAGAGTTACAATTTGCCATATAAGAAAATTTTGACTTCATTAAGTCCTTTATAATAGTCCTTTAATGTTTGCTACTTATGTTTCTCCTGTGTCTTAGTAGGTCAAATTTTCCATCCAGTTCTGTTCTTTTCTTCACAAAAGTCCTTTAGTTCCTTAAATATACATTTTTTTTTCCATTCAGGATAACACAGAACTTTGCTGGGTAAGTGTAACAGTAAGCACCCCAACATACACAGGGATTTGTTATCACAGGTTCTTAGATATGCATTCATAAAATGAAAGCAACTTTCGAGGGGTTAATAATCACTTTAATCAAGCACATGTATGATTCCTTTAACCAAGCACATACATCTTGATGTCATGGTCCTCTTCGAGAATGAAGGGACAAACACAACACAACTTATAGCATTCACCTACTTCAGGGGAGTCAGCACTCTGAACTTCAAAGAAAAAACAGAGAAATTTAAAGTCAACAGACATGTTGAATTCAACAGAGAGGTCCAACTGTCTGACCACAGTTACCAGAGAGGGAAGCACCAACATTTGGGTTTTCAGAACTTGAGGACTCCTTAAAGCAGCTTCTCAGAGTCCTCATCTGGCACTCAAACCTTCTTACAAAAACTAAACCCCAAAGTAAAACCTCACCCTCGGAATATTTACACACTTTTTAGAGCCAGAGGGCACAGTCCTCCGACCTAGTGCCTCAGTAGAAAAAACAAAAGGTAGGAGGATCCCAAGTACTCCCCTAATCAAGCTTCTCACAATGGGTAGGCCCATCAATGGGTGGGAATGATCTTCTTTAATCACATTATTCAGAGGTACTTTTAGTAAAACAAAAACAGCAAAAGATCCTAATTTGATTGCCATCACACTCCACCTTTCCAAGATCTTTGGCCTTACAATCTAAATGGCATGGATCCTGGAACAAACAGAGCCATTATATTTCTTGATTACACTAAAACAAAAACAACAAAAGATCCTACTTTGTTTGCCCTTGCAGTAAGGTATTCTTGGTTGCAACTCCCAGCTCTTTAGCTCTCTGGGATATTTTTGTTCCATGTCTTTTAGTCATTTAATGTAGGTATTACTAAATCTGATGTAATCCTGACTGTAGCCCCACAGTATTTAATTTTTTTTCTAGTTGCTTGTAGAAATTTCCCCTTGATCTGGGAGTTTTGAAATTTAGCTGTGGTGTTCCTGTGAATTTTCATTTCAGGACCTCTTTCTGGTAATGATTGGTGGATACCAATAATTCTTAAATTCTCTCTCCTCAATCTATTTTCTAGATCAGTTGTTTTTTTCTGAGGAGATATTTCCCAATTTCTTATTTTTCATTCTTTTACTTTGTTTTATTGTTTCTTGATGTCTCAGGTGTCATTAGCTTCCACTTGTCCAAATCTAATTTTTAAGGAATAATTTCTTCAGTAAGCTTTTGAACCTGTATGGGATAAAAATATCCTTTTTCAAAATTTTATCAAAATCAAGAGGCTTCTCACTAAGAACAGAAAAATGATTTATTACAATTCTTGTGAGAAAGGGACACCCCTCCACCAGGTTAAGGAATCTGATGAAAGGAGGCAACTTACAGAAATTGAAGCATAATTTTTTATACTCCAACGCAGAGAATCCTACCTCCCCACTATCCTACCTTTCCATTGGCTGGGAGACAGGCTTACAATCTAAGTGTGAAAAACTAGACAAACCCCAGGAAATCTTCACCTATCCCAACACAATTACCTCATTTAATACCTAACTTAACTGCTGCTGGCTTTAAAAAGGAGGGGAGAGGGAGAAGGGGGAGCTGGTAATGTTGATGTGGCAAAAGTACAAGAAAACAAAGGGGAGATTTGAGTAATTTCCAAGTTTTGGCTACAGCCCACAGCACTTTCACAAAGAAAGCTGGTAGCTAGAAAGGAGAGGGAGGGGCAACTGACCATCCACAAGAAGAGAGGCCTTATGGAAGAGAAATTTTAGAAAATACAATATTCCCCATATTTTTTATTATGAAAAGTCTTCACAATCTCATCTCACTCAAACTTCTTTTGCCATTTGATCAATTGTTTTTTAAGGTGTTTTTTTTTCTATATTTTTGTGCCTCTTTTACTAAACAATTCATTCTTTTTTTCATATTTTCTTGTGTTTTTCTCTTTTCTCTTTCGAAACTTTTACTCTGCAACTCATCTCTTTTTTTAAAAACTCTTTCCAGAATTCTTTTTATGCTTGTGTTCAGTTTATACTTTTCCTTTAGACTTTGCTCTTTTCACATTATTGTCTTCTAATTTGTGTCTTGGTCTTCCCTACCACCATAGTAGCTTTTTGTGGTCAAGTTCTTTCCTTCTTTCCTTCCTTCCTTTCTTAGTTTCTTTTTTTGCTATTTACTTATTTTTCCATCCTGTTTCTTGACTTTGAAATTTATGTTAAAGTTTGGATCCATTCAGACCTTTTCACTACTGTTTTCAGAGCTATTTCTGGGAGTCTGCAATTTTTCAGTGCTTTCAAAATGGTACTATTCTAGGAGAGGTATGGTCAATATTTTCCTGGTCTGTACTCTAATCTTTACCCAGTGAGGGCCCCTGCTCCCCTGCATGATATGTGATAGTGCTCTTCTATGCCTTGGACCTGTGACTAGGATACCCTGCTTCCTTGGGACAGACCACAAGCTTCTCTCTGCCCAGGAACTGGCACCCAGAACTGTTTGTGGGCCAGGTCCTGCTCCCAGTGCCAGCAAAGGGTCCCCTGTAATCTCTTTCTAAGCAGCTGTCTAATAGCTTTATCCCCTTGGAGCTGAGAGCTCCCAAAGCTTCTGCTACCTCTGTCATAGTTGCCTCCAAGGCCCACCACTGGTGCTGCTATTGTGTGCTCCAGGCCAGCCCCTCCCCATGTTACACATCTTTCCTGCTGAGGTTTTTAATTGGCTTGAGGTGGAAAAATGTCTCACCCTGACCTTTTAAAATGTTGGCCCTGATGCTCCAGAATTCAATTTGAGGTGTTATTTTAAAGTTGTTTAGAGGTAAATGTTGGGAGAGTTCATTTGGGTTGCTGCCTCTGCTCTGCCATCTTGACCCTCAAAGTCAAGTTTTTAAACCCAGATTTAAAGCTTTACATTTATTCTATTACGATTCATCTTATTGGACTTGGACCAAAATAGTTAATAGCTAGCTGACACTTACATAGTGTTTATTACGTGCCAGGTATTTTGCGAAGCATTTTACAAGTCTTATTTCATTTGATCCTTACAACTCCCAAAGGTAGATGCTCTTTTTACCCCATTTTACAAATCAGAAATCTGAGGCAAACAAAGTTAAATGACTTGCCCCAGGATCACACAACTAGTAAGTGTCTGAGGCTGGATGTGAACTCAGGTCTTCCTAATCCCAGGCTTGGGTACTCTATCTATTGCGTACATCTAACTACATGTCAGTCTCTCATGAAGTAATGAACCTGCCATCTATTATGTTAGCTTAGTGCCATCTGCAAGAAAACATTTTTGTGATTGACTTCCCCTGACAATATGCTGCTGCACTGAAGGAATATTTTGAAGATGGGATTAAGACAGGGGTGGGGAACCTGTGGCCTCAAGGCCACATGTGGCCCTCTAGGTCCTCAAGTGTAGCCATTTCTCTGACTCCAAACTTATAAAGTTTGGCTGCACTTGAGGACCTAGAGGGTCCCATGTGGCCTCGAGGTCACAGGTTCTCCACTCTGGATTGGCAGATGAACTATGTCAAGGCAGCAAGTATTTATTAAATTCTTACTATGTGACAGGCATT